>VBSM01002223.1:6940676-6982805 GCA_008086735.1 Cheirogaleus medius | reverse complement strand
TACATTTGTTTTATATATAATATTGAGGGAAGTTAGGAGGAGGAAAAGGGAGAAATACTTCTCCATCTTTCCAGTAGTGGAAGTCCTTGAATATGCATTTTAATTCCCTAACTTATCAGAATACTTATGCTGCATTTGGGCAGCTAAGTGATAGACATAATGAAATGATTTGGGAACTTCTTAATTTGTGTATGTATAGTTATAATATATTATATACCACATAATATACTATAATATATACTATATATCATATAATAGATATTTTAGTATATATTTATCTTACATATTATACGTGTATTATATATTACCTATTATTTTAGTATACATCATATTATTTAGAAAAGGGAATTTCAATAAGAAATGGAGTTATCGAAATAGTTATTTGGTGGGAATAGAGATGAGCATTTTTGGTTGTACGTTGAGGGGTTGGATGATCATTACAGGGAATTGTGAAGGCTTAGATAAACATTGTCTGGTATGTTTGAATGACCACGACAAGAACAATTTGATAACTTGATTGTAGCAGGAGAGGTTCAAATTCGTGAGTGAAGCCAACTACATGTGGAGGACAGGCAGGACCTTATTCGAACATGACCGACCTTGTTGTGTACTCATGGACTCCTACCTAATGGGTCCCGCAGGAAAGTCCTGTCCGTCAATACTCATGCCGCACTACTAGGCAGGGAGAATCATTGCAAGTAACTGAATTTTGAAGTGGTGTCATAAAAATTATGTTTTAGAGAAGTTAATGTTTTAATAGCAGTGCCAATTTGGATGGTTTTGCAGTAGGTAGAGCAGTAACCTAGGTGTGAAGCAACACACCTAAGTGCATGTTCTCTTTCCACACCATGTTTCACCATCTTCTTTAGTATCCACAGTAGATCAATGGAATTAAAATTTGTTGATGGCTTTTATTTCACCGGGCTGTCTGTGTTTTCTCATTTAGTATTCACCACACCTCTTGATGTATTATTATTGATCCATTCTGTAAAATTAAGGGTTTTTTCCAAAGTACCACAGCCAAGATTTAAACTCAGGCTCTTGACATCACACTGTATTGTCACCTTAGTACCTAGCCTGGTGGCAGGTGAGTCTCAGGCTCTTGGGCTTCTTGCTGACTTGAGCTCATGTTGCAGCTGGGGCAGCTCTCACCTTCCATTACCAACCACTGTATTACTCACAATTCTGCCTATAAAATATGATAACAATTTAATGCTGTGGTGCTGTGGAAACAGGGTTCATATTTCTTCTCCTTCCTCTCTGTTCAGGCAACGTCCCAACACACCTTCAGTTTAGGCTACTGTGGGCCTGGAGAGCACAGAAGCAGTAAGCAGTTCACATCAGTCAGGAGACAATTAAGACCCTGGCCTTTGATTCATTTCCACAGCTAACATGTAACCATGCCGCTGATTACCCATTTTCATTGTTTATGGCGAGGCAGGTGGATGAACAGCTCTGCCTGATTTATGAAGTGCTTGCTTTCTATAAATCACTGAGTAGAAACCCAGCACGCTGCTAATCCTAATTGGTTAAGTCCTAAGTAGGGAGTGATTAGAAAGTCTTCAGGAAAGAAGATACTTCATGCAAATGAAGGATCTATGGAGCTCCTTGGGAGGAAGTGTCCCCTGCTCACAATATGGAGTAAAGGTTTTTTTTGTTCTTCATTCCTACTGTCTCCTTCTTTCTTTCACTGGTCAACCCCCATTGATCTTCCATTTGTTTGTTATGTGGAGGGAGGGAGGGGTCAGCGGGGAAGCACAAATGTAGTAGAAACAGAATGTTGTTCCCTCACTTATTCCGTCATTTATTAATTTCAACCTGGATTAGTTTTCCAATAAGCCATAAACCACTTAGCATGATGAAGGAGAGCTATGCAGTGTGACTCACAGTGCTGTTTGTTAGGGTGGAAACTATTAGGGCTTTGAGTCCTAGTCAACAGATCTGATTGCATTCTATCCTGGGAGTAGATGCCATGGCATTCTCAGACACTCAATGACGCCTTCTCTGATTGTTCATTTAAAGCCTACACTACTCTGAAAAATGCTAAATATGTGAGGCTGTGTACATCTTCTGATTGAAAATCGACCTTAGAAATGCAAGCTCTGCTGGCAAAGGAAGAAGTAAGCCTGTGGAGTTTGTATGAATTTCTCCCCAATCCCAAGATAGTGGTTGAGGACACAGGGGAGTGTGTGTGCAACACATTTAAAGGAGCAGTGACTCAAGATTAATACTTCCACTCTTCTGTTCCAACCAATTGTATGTGTTCCTTTTTTCTGGCTAACTTCTGTTTTCATGTCCCCCTGCTTTTTCTCTGTCTCTCTCTTTCTACTTCACTTCCACTCTGTACTTTTCCCCTCCCTTCCTTCTTCCTCTCTGTTCTCTGGGAACCCGTGGCAGATGCAGCAGCAGCAGCAGCAGCAGCACCTCAGAACCTGAGGATGAGCCCCCCTGCATGGAGGAGATTGAATACAGTGCAGAGAGCAGCTCAGACCAGGAGGAGAGCCTCTCTGAGCTGGACCGGAAGATCCAGGAGTGTGCCTGCAATAAGGATGAGGGAGAGGAAGAAGAAGAGGGACCCGGGCAGGAAAGAGAAGCCATCCCATAGCCCAAGGCTACAGGGAGATCTGTGTCTCCAACCATTGAACTACCAACTGTGACACTGCATCTTCACGAGACACACACAATGTAGACATCAGTGCAAAGAGCCAGCCTGTGTGAGCCCAGCTACCCTGTTTTCAGATTTTATTCTCCTTTCACTATGCCTAGAGGCTGGCTACTTCATAATTATAATATTTTATATACAAAGTTAGGTGGCCCTCAGGGCCTATGCAAGCTGCCATTGTGCTTGAATGGGGCTCAGTCGGTAGTCTCAGAGTGACCATGGATCCTGTCAAAACTGATCTGAGCTCTTCTCTATCCCCGTGCTTGAAACTGGAGCAGACTAGAAGTAGAAAGAGTTGGGCTTTCTTCTTGGCTTCTCAGCCAGGATTCTAAGTGCTTGTTTAAATTGTTCCACATGTGAGTGTTATCTCCCCACTGTAGGACTTGAGCTCCCTGGAGCAAACCATGAGCCCCACTGAAACTCTGGGGATCCTGGGAGGGTCTTCAGGTCCTGAGTGCTGGAACATGAAAGACTGCAACCACGTACTTGCAAGTGCCATCCTTGATATTCTTTAACAGCATCTATTTTACGTATCTGTTGTAGGCCAGAAGCCGTACTAGATTCTAAAGAATAATACCTGGTCACTGGTCTTTACAGGTTTTAAGATCCTATGTTTTCATTTCAGAATCAGACAGAAATGGTTCATATCCTAGGTATGGCAGTCGCTTGTTATAAGAACTTAAGCAAGTAATTAATCTGCCTAAAGTTCAGTTTTCTTATGTATACAATGAGAATATCTGTATCATAAAGTTACTGTAAGGATGAAATGAGATAATATATAAAATTATGCAGCTAGGCATTTGGTAGATAGCAATGTTGGCTTATGTCTCTCCATAATATAAACAGATTATTCCATGTAAGTATCCCCATAGCTTAAAAGAAAAAAAGAAATTCTCTGAGGTCACATGGTTGGGAAATACTCTCTCTTACTGAAAGGGATCTGGGAAGGAGGTCACGGTCACGTAGGAGCAGAGTATAGGAGGTCAGAATGGCTTATAACACGTGAAAATGGAGCAAGGCCTTTAGCATGCAAAGGGAAGCAGCTAAGGTATTTGAATGATGAAGTGTGCAGGGCCTGTGCAGAAAGGATGAGAAGGAGCAAAGAAGGCAGATGTAGATGGGAGATGAGATGGAGAGGTTCTGCTAGGTCAAATTTAGATTTGTTCAATTGTGATATGTATTTAGTTTGTATTAGGCTTAGCTATGGCAAATGGAAAACTCATAAGAGTGGTAACTTTTATAAGGTATAAGTCTGTTTCATCTTCACGTGCAGTTCCAGATAGAGAAAGACCAGCACTGGGAACATGGCTGTGTGGTGCTGGAGACTGCAGTTTTCTGGCTGTGCTGTGTGTTGCTTCTACTCTTGGTCTAGGATGGCTGCTGAAGCATCAGCCTTTGCATCTGCATTCCAGATAGCAGCAAGAGGGACACAAAAAGAAAAACATGTTCCCTATTTTTAAAAAAAGCTATATATATAATTTCTGCTCAATCCAACCATCAAAAATAATGCTTCTATGACCACAGGTAGCTGCAAGGGAGATTAGAAAATATAGTCTTTATTTGAGGTAGGCACAGAGAAAATTTTGAAGTTTTAACCTTAAAAGAATAAGGAATAATGCATATCAGGGGGGTCACATATCTGCCAAAGAGACTTTTCTTGATATACTAACCACCACCTCGAGAATTTTGGAAATATTAGAATAATTTCAGAGGAAATTCACAGTACACTCCTCTTGACCAGCAAAAAGCTACAGAGCAAAAATTTGCCATAGTTTGTTGTGATTTGGAGACTTGATACCATTATTGGTAATCTCTTCTTTTTCCAAGTCTTTTACAAATTTCCTTCCTGTAGTTCAGAAATTGCACATCCATTACTCATATTAAGACATTCGGATTTCTGTAACATATTCAACAAGTTTGAAGGAAATGACAAAGACACTGAATTTGAATCCCAAATTCACAGCATCCCTTAACTTCTCCCATATTCAGTCTTTCTTATATAGAGGATAGCATAATGCTTCTGATTTTTCTTTGCTCTGAGGAGTGAAAAAGATAATATTGTTGAAATTTAAATGCTGGGAGGGATGGGAATGGTACCAATTCAATATCACCAATTAGTACTTTGGCCCAAATTATTAATAGTTTATGGGTTTAGCTTCCCGTCATCTAGCATGTTTCTGAGAGAATGTGACCAGAACAGGTAAGTTTCTACGTCACATGTTCAGGAGAAGCCAGGAACATGGAGTATTTATTGATCCCTCTGTGTAACAAACATACATTTAGCAGCTAGTATGGGTCATACACTTTACTAAACTCTACAGATGCAGAGAAGAAAGACCCACTCTGCCCTCAAGTTACTCAGAGTAACTTGAGAAAGATAAATAATAGACATTTTAATTTATTAAATGTTATAAATGGCACATGCCATTATGGAACTATGCAGAGGATAATATAAAACACCTAATCTAGTGGGGGTGGCAGTTTTGGTAAAAGTCTACCAAAGGAAATGATAATTTAGGTGATTCTTGAAGGATGTGCAGGAATTTCCAGGTAAAGGGGAGGAAAGACATGCTTAAAAGTGCAAACAGCTTGTGCAAAGGTCCTGTGACAGGATTAGAGATTGGCATAAAATGTTCAGTGTGACTGATTTAAAAGATGTGTTTGTATGCGGAGGGAAAAAAGATTGACAAGAGATGAAGTTGGAAAGATGGACAACAATCAGATTAAGCAACATTTGACATGCCTTTCTGAAGGGGTTGAACTTTATTCTGAAAGAATCTTCTGCAGAGGCACGCCCAGGACTGACAGCAGCATGTCTGTATCAGCACTACTACCCACTTGTTTATGGCTGATGGGTGGTGCTTTTACCATGTTCAGTCGTTTGAGAAGTATCCCTGCATGTGACGCATTTGAAGAGCAGAAGCTTTGCGGTGAGGTGAGAAATAATGAGTGCAGTTTGGGCCCGTGTTGAATGTTGAGGGCCTATGGGATATCCAGTGAGAGAGGGCTCCTAGAAACTAGAGGTACACAGGGAAACAGAAGTAGAAGGAGAGGTGTACCTAAACCTAGTGGTGTTGGAGACCCAGGCGAAAGTCCTAAGCAACTGAGCCCATGTGCCAGTCAGCTGAGAAGGAGCTGGATTGAGGGAACAGGGGAATAGAAGACAGAACAGACTTGCCTCCCTTCCTGCTAGGACTGGGGCTGTTCTGGGTCACACCTCACCGATCTTCAGCCTGGTTGGTGTTGGGGAGGATTTACATACAGGTTAACTCCAGATAGTCATAAGAACTCTTCTGCCAGCCCAGTCAGAACTTGCTGACCAAACTATTGCAGTGAATTGTTCTGAAAAACGTGTTCTACCAAACTTATAGCCAGATGAGATTACCCAAGAATTCCAAGGAGTTGTAGGCCCTCATGGGAAGCAGTTGTGGTCCAAAGTGTGCTGAGGAGATGAGAGTCCAGACAGGTAATGCTGGGGCCAGGCCATATTGTGCTGTCCTGTACCAGCTGTTGTCTACTTCTCTGCCCGACGGGGCTAGGACTGGGGCTGAGGGTCATAGGTGGCCTGCAGTTCCCTGGGCCAGCCTGGTGTACCTTCTGTAATGGACAAAGGTAAGGAGCTCTCTGTTTCCACCTTTAAGATAGTCCCATTGTTGGTAGAGAAGCACGACTTGCCACCCATGAGCCCCTAAGAGTGGAAACCACTGGCTCTTTGTGACTTTTTCCTGTGGCAAGAGGCTCTGTGGCTCCACATTTTCTATAGAAGAAAGTCTAAATTGCTCAACAGATCTGTACAGTCTGGACCCAGTGTCCTCTACAGACTCAGGATCTGCCACTCTCCAGTCTCTTCAGTTCAGCACGGGACATACACTCATCTTATCTCCTCACATTTATGCATTTGAGTGTGTCCACACACACATGCACACACACATACACCACTTCTTGAGCCACACAGCTACATAAGTGTACTCTTTGATTTTTCTAACATTTTTCCTCTGCCTGTGATAAGGTTCTCCCAATAACTCATTTGAGGATATCAAGACCCAGTTCAAATATCACCTTTCTTCTGTAAAACTTACCCTAATCACCCTGTGCTAAGTTATATAATCTCTCTTGTACGACCCGATTATACTGTGTATACCTCTCTCTTACAGCATGCTTACTGTTTTCAACTTGATATATATGCCTTTTATATCCCCCTCCACTTACCATTGACTAGTAAGCTTTAGAATGCACAGACTTGCTCTTATCTTGGCATCTCTCCCTGCACCTAGCATACTTCTTGACACATTGAAGGTATTCAGAAATGAGTCTTCTCTCAGTTTCAAACCTAGACATCCACTGTTGCTATAAAGTCTCATATATTTTCCTTAAATCCTTCTATTTCCATCTCAAATGAGAGTTTGTATAATAGGAAGGGAACTGGTCTCACTAAAAGGGCATTTAGCATGAGTACAGCCTGGCCTCTGAGGCTGGTGGTTGCCATGGAAGACTGTTCCCAGTGCGAGGCGAGCTTAACAAGGAGCAAGGTGGCCTTGTCCTGGCCTGTGTTGTGCAAATGTTTAGATAGAGTAGGGAGAATGGAGAACAGCAGCTCTCAGGGTCCCCAGTGGCCACAACATTCATCCAGGTGTGCTGGCTCAGATGCTTAGTTTGGTGAGAATCGGACATGCAGCTCCATGTATATTGTGCCAACTTGGCTGCCTGGGCACTTCTTGCAATCCCATCAGTGAGAATTGGCATCCAAGAATTCCATCCATTGGCTCAAGTTTCTTCTGGGCCTTCAGAAAAAGGATTCATAGCCACAAAGAACATTTGACAATAACCTGCTCCCTGAGTTACAAGCTCTCATTGAGGGCTGCCAACACAAGGAAGGTCACATTACACTCCTGAGGGAAAGAGACGTTCTCACGCACAGCTTCCATTTATCAGCCTGGAAAACTGAGCTGTAGAGTCGATTTCATATTCCAAGGGAAGCCTCTGCCCTCTGCCAAGAGAAAGGGGCTTCCATGAAATGCCTGACATAAGTTATCCTGTTAGGGACTCAGAACAGTGACCCACATGGTGGATCTGAGCGTTTGGATCTGCATTAGAATGATGGATTTGGTTTTACCCTGCTGGTGCAGCTCACCCCAGCTCCCCAAAGGCTCCAGTCTTGGAAAGACACACATAGTAGCCTGGTACTCACCAGGAGAGCTTTTTTGGCCAAAAGTAACTCATCAGGTCCGGAGCCTGTGGCTGCCTTTCCAACAGATGTCATCTTTTGTTTGTGTTGCCGTTTGGCTTCCTGCAACCGATTCTTGATAAAAAGTGTTCTTTAGAAAAAAGAGAATGGTAAAAGGGAATTTTGAGATAAAAATGGATTCTATTACAGCCTTTCAGTTCCTAATAATAAAAAAGGATACAATTGTATATAACTTAAAATCATTTATTACACACATTCCAACACAATGGAGCTGAAATTGAACTTGAGTTCCCTACTCACACACACACACACAAACACAAAGGAAGTCCAGGGCTTCAAGCAAGAGAACAAAGAACGAGGGGAGGTTTATCATCAGACACATGCTCATAAAGGTGAGAGGTAGCCAGGTGATGATTTTAGGCCATACGTCATATAGAATTTGAGATGGAGGCCTTTTGGTAGAAGGTGAGGCACATTTCTCATCAGCAGGTCACATAAACTGGCCTTCAGGTCTGTGTATATTTGGGGCCTGTTCAGGTCACAAAAGGAAATGCATTCACTCCCCTTGGGAAAAAACATAAACTATGGGAAAGTGACCCAATTAACCTCATTTGGGTCTTATGACAAGTAGCCAAACAGAGGAGAGCACAAAACTGTTGAAATGACTGAGACAAACTCATTATTCTGTGTCAGAGAATTCCAATGATCTTTTAGAGTCTCCAGAGCCTTATGGGGTTAAAATGATTTCTTGGTAGAGATGAATATTATGACCAGCCCCTGACAAAATAATAAAAGTTAAGCAGAATTCTTTGGAGGAATTCATTTGAGGTATTTGGGTGTAGCCTTGGTCTTGGGGGCAGGGCAAGACATGGCACTGAGGTCAGCTCTGCCTTAGCCATAGGACAGAGGGAGGAAGCACAGAGGCCAACAGTCCTGCCAGTCAAGCAGCCGGGGTATGGAGGTTAAATGGATGGATGTTCTTGGGTAGAAAAATACCAACCAGGCCAAATCCACATGTCAGCCTGAAGATGAAGTTATTTTAGGAGGTATTAGGGGGAGGAAAAATCTGCCTGTGTTCCTACTTTGCTCAGCCTGTTACACAGTCACTCATTTAATTCTCACTACCACTTCTGTGAAAGAAATGGGCTTTATAATTACCATTTTCAACATGAAGCTCAGCCGTACTTAAAGGGACACTTTTAGTAAATGATGGAGCTGGAATCTGTTCCTAGGGAAATCTGACTTCCCAACGCATGCTCCCTCGGCTTCCACAGAGTAGGAGAGCATGAATAGTATCAAAACAATGGGCAGTGACAGCTAACCTGTGCTGAATGGAAATATCTAACTACCTACGATCATCTAAGACCATTGCATATGTCATCATGTTTAAGCCTCACAACCCAAGCCTGTGAGGTAAGCCTTCTTGTTACACTCATTTCACAGGTGAGGACACTGGGCATGAAGCAGGAAAGGACTTGCCTAAGATTAAACAGGTAGTAAGTACCAGATCATGATTTTAGCACAGTCAGTCTGACTCTTAAACCTGAAAAATGTCTTTCTTCAAAGACCCCTCAGGGCCTTTCAAAGGTCATGGAGCAACTACCTATTTCCAGGAAAGTGTGGTGTTGTTGTTTTCAATCCTTGACTCAAGTATAAATAACTCATACTGAACATCTCTGCATAACATCCTGCTTCACCTAAAGCTCCACAGGTTCGATGTCAGTATGTTTGTTATCTCATGCCACCAAAATCTATACATCCAAGTTCCTAAACTTGATCGTGTCAATGAGAATCTGCGTTGACTTGTTTCTTTGTGTGTTGGATGCTCAGCCCATTACCTGGCTGAGGCAGGCACTCAAATCTTCACTAAATGAACGAATCTGCCAGTGTTGTCCAGTCTGACCCTGAGCTTTAGTCTGAGGCTGTTCACTGCTCTTCTTTCTTGGGCCATTTCTCATCTGGATTTCAGCAACGATTTGCTCATTACTCTTTTCACCTTTGGTTTTGCCTCCTCTCCAGCCCTTTCTTCCCTGGACAGCCTGAGGGTATTTGGAATGAAAACCAGTTTCTATTTCTGCCGCTTTTAACTTGTCTGTGACCTCCTGTGGTCTTAATGATAGAATACAACCAGAATCTAGTACTTGAGCCCTTCCTGATCCAGCAACTGTGTAACTTTCTGGTCTCGTCTCTTAATATCAGCCCCTTTTGAAATCATAAAAAAATTACTTTCAGTTTCCAGAAATCACCTTACTCTTCTGTTCCCTCTGCTTCCACAGATGTGTCTAATTCTAATCACCATTTGCTTAGATGTGTTCTCCTCCAGGAAGTCTTCTGTGGTCTGATGCTGAGTTCCCATAGCATCTTGCAGAAAACTCTGTTGTAGCTTGTGTTGCATGGCATTGCCTGTGGACTTTTCAGTCCCCCTAGACTGTAACTTCTTGTAGAACAAAGACGATTTTGTTCACTGCTACTTCCTGGGGGCCCAGCATTGTGCCCAAGATGCTATGGAACTTCCTTGAATATTCGTTGAATGATTGAGATTTACTTTCCATTTCAAAGGTCTCCTGAGAATGACCTCCTACCGGTTGCCTCAGTAACCTATTAAACATGGATAGCGGAGCTGCAGGAAAGTATGACACACATGTGTCCAGCCAACTCAGAGCAAGGAAACATCCAGGAAAAATCTCCCACAGGCCCTCGTTTGCGGTGCCTCCTGGTCTGTAATTTTCCAGAAGCATCTTCCATTTTTTCCCCCAAATGGCCTGTAGAGGTCAGAAAAGGGCCTTGGTTTCCAATCGCTGACCATCCTCTACTTCCATTAGCATTCACCCTGGGTGTCCATAATTAAGCAAGGCTAGGCTCTGCACATAGGAACGGAAATGCATTGACTTTAATAAAACAGAGTGTAAAACAACTTTAGATTGACTCCAGCCTTGTTTATTCTTGCACACTTGTAATTCTGGTTCTGTATATTCCCAGTCAAAGAGACCATTGTCCTGGGAACTGAAGCGTGTCCCTTGCTTCATTGCCACTGCCGCCAGTCCGAGGAGGCAAGCCGCTCCAGCTTGCTGCTGGCTCACAGGGGAAAAAAAAAATTGTTTCATAAAGAAAAACAATAACAAATAGAAGAACCTGTGGGCACAATGAGAGGAGCTCCTACTGATCTTCTAGCTTTTAAAAATTTTTTTTAATGAATGTCAGTGTATTCAGAGTCCAGAAAAAATATGAAATCATAAAAATGGAGCAGGCATTCTGGTAGACACCCATCTTGAAATTTAGGAAATGATGATTTTTTTCCCCATAAATTATTTCCTAGTGTACAGGAAAGAGCATTACACCAGAGATTGAGAGTCCAAGGTTTAGAGTCAGGCTCTGTCACATTAACGTGTGACTTTGGGGATGACCTTTCATTTCTCTGGGTCTCAGTTTCTCCATTCAAGAGTGAGGGGCTGGACCAGATGAAATCTAAGGTCACTTCTGTGTCTAATATTCATTAACATTAACGCTGTGCTGGCCGGCCTTCGGAAAAGCCACCAGGCCCTGGGCTGGCCAGGCGGTGAAGAGGCAGCGTGAGGCGCTCACACTAGCGCTCTGTCTCTGGAGGGCCCGAGGCCAGGCCAGCACAATGATCTTTTCAGAGCAGAGAGCTATGCGTTGAAGCCCTGCCAATGCCCAGCAGAATGAAAGCTTCCGAAATCAGGGCTAAAAATAAATAATAAAACAAAGCGACAACATAAACAGGAAGACTTAAGGGGGAGGGGTGAATTGAGTCAGCAAACTTGTGGGTGGGGTGGGGTAGGGAAGAGTCTAATTCATTCATTTTCTTCTGCATTTATTGGCCTACTAGGTGGCTGGGCTGCAGTTTGAAGTGCTCTTGGAAATATGAGTTTGATGTCTCCCTGGGAGAGGATGTGGAAGACAGGGCGGAGGCGTGGCTGCTCTCTCAGGCCCATTTCCTCCCTGCTGTGCAGTTGGCCCGCCCACTCCTGCCTGACTCTTTGTTGGTTGTTTGCAGAGACAGTCCTTTCACAGTCCCTCTCCTGTCTCTGGCCTCTGCCTGGGCCTGGGCCAGCTGCCCTCATCGACCTTGTCTCAGCATTTGAGGCCCAGCTTCCTCTTTGCCTCTTTGCACACACTCAGGATTTCAATCAAAATGACTTTCAAATCTGCTTATTCGGGGCAGGATGTGTGCAAGAGGGTTCAGGAAAGAGAGCTCATCATTCGTGCGCATGTTTAATGTTCCGGCCACCGAGCACTTTCATGTAACATGCAAGGAGACAGACAGCAGTCACTTAGCAGCAACTACAGAGCAAGTAAGCACGTAAAGATCGTCTCTACAAACCCTGTTCAGCCCCTTCTAGGTCTCGTAATTGTGAAGGGTAGAGATACAAAGCAGATGGAAGCTTCCCTTAGCAGGGCAGTTGTATGACTTTGGGGCTGTGCAAATGACAGTGAGCATTGTTGGGGTGAGGGATGAAAAGCTGCTCTGCTGTGCACTCTGTCGGTGGTAACTGAGATGCTGGGGTGAGGACCGTGTGTGCACAGACAGAAAAGGAGGGCGGAGATGAGAGAAGCAGAGGACTTCTCAGCATGGCCAGAGGCCTGAGAGTGGGGACAGAAGAGGGCCCCTGAGGACAGAAAAGTGACATCTAGGATTTAATTTTAAGTCATTTTTCTGTTCTGGGGGTCTTATTTCACCTCATTCCCAGTCCCTAAAATGTTCATTAAAAGCCTACTGTCCCCATATAACTCGGGTTCTCACAATATTTTAAGTAAATGGAAGATGTGATTATTCATTTTGGTTAAAAAGATGGGGAGAAGCCCCCAAAGAGAATTCAGCAGAAACAGGAAATTTTCAAAATTCATTTCTGGGACATTACAAGTTCCATGTTATTTGGACACTACACAAAAATGTGGTAATGAGAATAACCAACTTATAGTGAGCTCTTACCATGAATCAGTCCTTTGGTCAAGTGTTTATTATTCACAAAATCCCTGTGAGGTAAGTGACTATTATGATCCCCATTTTATACAGGAGGAAACAACGTCTTAGAGATACTCAGTGACGTGTGCAAAGTAGGTGGCCAGCAGGGAGGCCGGGTTAGGTCCTTGGCAGCACTGGAAACCTCTCCTGTATTTTTTTTTTTTTTTCTTGAGGTGAACTTGCCTTCATACTTTCTTCAGCAAATTCAATTAGAAATGGATCTGTAATTTTCAGCGTCTTATTTTCAAACTTAGTCAAGACCTGTTCTTTCCCCCATGTACCTATTAATCTTAATTTTGTTCAGCCTTTTTTCCATATTTCTAGATGAAATGCTCTGTGACCTTTTAAAGAAGTCTCCCAGTGGGTTGATAGTGGTAGATGGTGATGTGTATGGGAACTACGTGAAGCACACACTAAGTTTCCGCAAGCAAATGTTCAGAGCAACATTTAAAAAGACAAACAGCATGAATTTCAAACAGAGATTAAGTAAACATCCTAGAGAAATATGTCCACAACTAAATCAGGTCTGGATTGGGATAAGCAACATCTCACTTAAAATGTCTGCTGTGGGTCTGGAAATGATTTTTCCTAGATCTCTATCTGTCATTCCCATGAATATCCTGAAAAATATCACTTGTTCCCTGGTGGCTCTATTTTTGTAAGAGTCCTGTTTTGCGGGCTCTTGTCACGGGGACACTCGGGATTCATTGCAGCTTTACACTCAGAGATCTATAATGCACCACAACATTACCACGTTACAAGTGATACTCAATTTGTTTTATTAGCCTAGGATCTCTGACCTCCAAATCCTAAACTGTCATTGCCCCTTGACTTCACTTAACGTCAACTTAAAAATCAGTGCTTTAAGTGAGCCAGCCACTTCAATAAGGCCACTCAGCAAGGAGCACCGAGAGAATAAGACTTGGTCTCCTGCCTTCTCCAGCCTCTGGTGGAATGGATTTCCATGTCATTTAGCGTAAGTCAATGATATTCCAGAAAGACAGCTTACCTGAGCCATGCTTCTCTTTTTCTAAATACTTTTTGGGGGTTTTGGTTTTTTTGTTTGTTTGTTTTTTGCTTGTTTTGTTTGTCTTATCTGAAGTGTCTGTAAGATGGGAAGACCAGAAAGACATTTAAAAGGATAAGGAAAAAAACAGGCCCAGAAAGGTTGAATGAAGTCAACACTCAAATCTCTGGGGCTTACCATTGATTAGCTGATCAGCTGCCCACTCCCTGGTCCCCTGTTCTCTGTCTCTCTCTCATACACAAACACACACACACACACACACACACACACACATACACAGTCTAAGGAAAAACTTATATAAATGAAGAACAAAATAGAGCTTTCAAGGACACTAATTTGGTGTCCGTTGCGGAGAGCAGAGTTTTTGTGGTTAGACGAAGATGATTATAAATAGAAGTAACTGAGTCAAGCTCTCTCATGGTGCTTTATAATTGGCGTTGCAACACCTCCCACAGATGACATGGGAAGGACGGTGTGGTCTTTAGCTATTGAGTGCCCTCACTGTCTGAAGTCCCAGTGGGATTGAAATGGTATAAGGGAGAAGAAACAGGTAGGGGCTGCCTCGCCCAATCTGCTATGGGCCTCAGGGGTAGAGGGCAACCTCATGGTTGATATCAATACCTGTGCCTTAGTTTTATATTGCTGCAGAACAAATAACCACAAATTTAGTGCCATGAAGCAACATCCGCTTATTACTTCACAGTTCAGTAAGTCAGAAGTGAAGTATAGGGAACTTCCTTGGGTTCTCTGTTCAAGGGGCCTCAAAACTGAAACCAAAGTGTTAGCTAGCCGGGATCTTGTTTGGAGGCTCAGGAAAATATTTGCTTCCAAGCACAGTCAAGCCACTGGCTGAATTCGGTTCCTTGTGGTTACAGTACTGAGCTCCTCCTTTCCTGGCTAGCTGTCATTTGGGGGCTCTTCTCAGCTCCTAGAGGCTGCCCACATTCCTCGGCATGTGACATCTTAAAGCCAGCAACAGTGTGTTAGGCCCAATCTGATAATCTCTCTTTTGTTTTATAACATAGCATAATCGCAGGAGTGAAATCCCATCATAGTCACAGGTTCCACTCATGATTCAAAGGGGAAGAGATTATATAAGGGCAAAGAACATTGGGTTTATTTTATAATTCTGCTAACCACAAATAGTAATATTAGTAAATATTACATGACACTTTCCATGTGCCAGGAACAGTCTAAGCATTTTATATACATTAACACCCTGAATATTCACAGTCACCCTATGAGGTAGGTACTATTATTACTCCCATTTTACATTTAAGGAAACTGAGGCACAGAATGTTGATGTAGTATACACAGCCAGTCTGAGATTGAGTTGTGATTTGAACCCCAGAAGTGTGGCTCCAGGTTTGTGCCAGATTTCTTTATCATGATTCCGGGAATTCATCTAAAAATGTGTTAGACATAGTGTTGTCCCTTCCTTCAATCCAAACTGGGATGTGAACATGGGGGCCTGGCATTGTGTAGGATGCATGTAGAAGGTGACACAGCATGCCTCTGCCTCTGACATGCCTACCTCTCCTAGTTTCTCCATCTTGTACTCAAAGTCTTAGTTAGTTGTGAAGAACCCTTTTTCCTAAAGCGACCCCTCCTCATGCATCCTTCAGGAGCAGTGGATCTAGCAATAATTGCTGAGATGTTCAAGGTACACAATGAGGTCTTCCGGAAACAGATGGACCACCTCTATGTCCCTGGGACTCTTCCTCCCACCTGAGTTGAAGGCTATCTTGGACACGTGCTCAGGTCTACATCAACAAGTGACTTAATAAAGCAATGCTTACTCCATACAGACTTATGTGAAAGCATCTTGTGCTCATAGGGGAAAACAGAGGTAATTTTAGACTTTTGCAATTTTCCATTGACTGGGTTACATTATTTTGGCTTAGGTAGGAGATGAGGTTGCATCTTTAAAGAGATAACTAGTTTATAATAGAAAATATCAAGAAAAAAGGCTAATAAATATGAAGCAAAGTTGATTTCAATAATAGTATTTTGGAAGCCTTAATACAATTAGTAATAGTATTAATGGAGAAAATTCACTAATAAAATCACAGTGAAAATAATAGTTTATACAATAAAAGTCATACCTAAAAAAAGCAAAACTCAGAAATTAAACAAAAAAACACCTAAACAGAAGGCAAAAACTGATATGGCATTTAATAATTGTAGCTATAAATATAAATGCTATAAATTATACCACTAAATGACACAAAATAACAAGTGTGATCAAAAAATAAATATAAAATTATTTTTCCTTTATTACATAAAACCAAATAAAAAGGTTCATAATGAAACAATCTAGGTGAAAAAGAGGTAATGGGAAAAGATTTCTAGGGAGCAATTAACAACGAGAAAAACTACAAATGCAAAAACTGAAGTTCAAAATCAACAGTTGAGATGGGGGATTAGTTTGGGGAATTGATCAGCCTCTTCTTCAGAGCTGTGGTAGAAGGTCTTGATGACCAAGAAGAGACTTTTTCAATCTGATTGGGAAAGTGGGTGAAAATTAAGAAGGCATAAAATGCAAAAAAATTCCCACCCTGAGCACTGCAGCAGGAATGAGCCCCAGGCATCAGACCTGCACATGAAGAACTGGAGATCAGTGATGCCGTGATGTAGCTGTCTCTTATCTCTCATCCCTTGTCTCCTTCTTACACCAGATAATTTTGAAAACATGATGAATAGGTAGAAGGAGTAACTAGATCTGTTAAATTATGTGGGCTTAGAACAGATTAAAGTGAATTGGAAAGACAGTCTCCTTCAGGCGTCTGTATGATGCATTAGCTTGGCATTCAAAGGTCCCTGCAACTAAGCTCACCTCAGGCTGCCTTGCCAGGCTTATATTAAACACACAGGGCCCCAGAGCCAGCTTCTCAGCCAAAGTAGTCTACCCGCTATCTCCTACGTCTATGCTGCGTGCTATGCTATTACCTTCTCACCTTTTCTTGTTCTTCCTCTCTGCCTTCAAGGACTAGCTCAAATCTCAAATCGCCCCTGATCCGAGTATCCTTTATAACTCCCACTCTCTATGTTCTTCCATCCATAAACCTTATGCATTTATTATGCAATTAACCATATCCTTTCATGCTTGACTAATTGGCCACTTATCTGTTTTATTGGAGTTTGATACTTCTCGTGTGTCTGTCGTATTTTTGCAAGTACAATATCAACTCACTGAAAGCAAGGCTGCGTCTTTTTTTATAATATTGTTCAGTATTTAGCACCTTCTAATTGCAGTTTTTTTACCAATATTATTATCTCACAAAATGTTCACTATAAAACTTCATGTTAAATGTTATTTTCATCATTTTAGAGACTAGATAATTAAGGCTTAGAGAAATTTAAAAATCTACCCTAAGTCATATAGCTAATAAGAGACAGAATCAAAATTTGAAACCACGTGATTTGAATAAAGATCCTCTGCTTTCCCATGAGGCCATGATATCATTATAACTCTCTGAAGCCATCACTTTAGATAATACACCATAATATTCGTGACATGTGTACATACAAAAGAGGTTCTCCGTAAGTATATTTCAATTATTTTGCTTAATTTGCTTACAAGTTGTAATTTATGATAGAATCTCCAAATTAAATAGAATGCTTAGATAGAGTGTCTGTTTATACATGTTCATGCACACACCTGCACCCACACACATGAATGCATACACACATGTACACACACAAATGTTTGCATTGTGATAGATTAGCTGATAAGTGCTGCACACAGTTCTGCCTGAAAGGACATTGCTATCCCAATGGCACAATGAATGGTCTCACTGACAAGGATATGGAGAACTTTTGATCCCATTTAGGGTAGACAGGTGTATAATCTTAGCAGGATGCTTCAAGGCTCAATTTTATTTCCAGGATGCCCAGAGCTTATTGATTTGGTTCATGGTCAGCATATTACTTTGTGCTAGGGCTCTGTTAGCTGCAATATTAGCTTTGAAGGGGCTGTGATATTGAAAAGTTCTATGTCAATGCCTCTGTAACCCACGATCCCAGAAGATATAATGAATAGGGAGAGTGCTCAGCAGGCATTGTTTATTCAGGTTCTTAGCTGGTTCTTGGTTCAGGAGAGAGAGGCATGGAAGCTCTGAAACCTATTACCTTTCAGAAGTGGGAAGAAACTTGGCAAGTAGAGAGTAAACTGTGGAGGGGAAGACACAAATACAGATGCTTCCTAGGTTACCTTGATAACTTTACTTGTTGGCAAGAGATATTCTTCATGTGCCTAATGAGAATTATTACATTTCCCCACACTGTGGCTCTCAAGCTTCAGCCACATCAAAATTACCTTGGTGGTTTGTTAAAACAGAGTGCTAAGCCCCCCTCCCAGATGATTGAGCAAGTCTACCCATGGAGTCTGGTAGTTTGCATTTCTAACAAGTTCCCAGGTTATGCTAATGCTGCTGGTCCGAGAAACACTCTTTGAAAACCATTGTCCGAGCAAATACGGTGTGTTATCATAGGACATGGAAATATCAGGTTCCTTCAAGAAAATGTGTTATGATATTAATTAATAATCAGGAAGCTTTTCCTAACATCAATGCTAAATATTTCCTTCTATTCCAATGTTACTGCTCTCCCTTGTGTCTCAGAGAATGCAGAGAACTTCTCTGCATTACACAGATGCTCACACTATTTCATTGCATGCCTTCTTATGTCAGCTAGGTAGCTGTCCACCAAGCAGGTGCTGACAGGCTTCCTATCATTGATGGGAGCTTTGCTGCTTTTTTTGAAAGGAGAGTTGGCTATCACAAGATCAGGGAAAATAGGAGAACTCTAACCTATAGGAGAAGGAAAACATCAACGTCTGTTTCATCTCCCTTCCTTTCATTCCATTTCCTTAAATTTCTTTTTTTCCCCTACTTTCTTTTCATGTTTCTCCATTTACTTTTCCCCTTTCACTCTCTTTGCTTTGGGTCGGTGAGCCTCTCTCTATCCTCTCCTTTCTCCTACAGATGAAAAGAAGTTAATGTGGATGAATTAATCATGGTCTGCATTACCAACTTCCATAGCCGTGATTTTATTTCCTTTTACATTATTCTAAGTACATAAATCTTTTCTGGACAAAATGAATGCCATTAGTTCTGATGCTAGAAACTTGTTCAGATGTTGAGCCATTCAGGCCAGGCAAAATCTTGCTAGTTGTAATGACTTCTGAATAGTTCAGTAGTTCTGCCATGTATACAATCTCTTTCTAAGAGACAAATGTAAATAAGTCACTTTATTTGTATGATATCATGACCTTGAGCACACTGGATTTGACTCTTAACCCAAAAGGAGCCAGTCAATTTTTACTCATCCTTAGACCTATGAAGTGACTTGGTGTGAAAGCTTTAACAGGAATGCCATATATTGGATGGTAAGTTTCCAAACCAATTAGAATTTTCTTTGTTAAAGAGTTTCAACTTGAGACATGTGTAGAATAACTATACAAAAGCAGTGCTAACAATAGAAATAGAGGTAAAAATAGCTAAGTTATTAAAGCAACAGTCTGAATGCCACAGAGCAACCACCAGAATTTCTATACACTGTCAAAGCAGCAGTTGGACTTACAGAACTACTGCATTGACCTGAATAAAACCTCAGCTCTAGGAAGCCTGTTTGAGTATTATAATACCACACTACTTGAGATAAAGAGAATCTCTGTTACAGATGCCCCAAAGAAGCATGATTTGTAAATAATCAGAAAAGTTAGTTTAGAGCAATATCTAGGCAGAAGGCTATAATAAATAGGTGAAAGATCAATAATATAATCCAGAATTGATAATCATGATTGGTAGCAACCACTGAAAAAAAAATTTCCATGTGTTAGCATATTAGAAATGTCAATCATTTTGTTTACTTGCCTACACAGACCCCTGGGGCAATTGCTCCTCTCAAAGTCACAGGTGGAAGGACAAACCTAGGTTACAAGATTGTATAATATATTACATGACCTCACTGTCCCATTTAAATCTTTAAACAAAAGGTGAGCAACTACTTCTAGGACAGCAAACTGATAGTTTAATGTATCTATATATGTGTGTGTATATATATGTGTGTGTGTATGAGTTATGCATTTAAAATGTATGTACTTTACTATGTAAACAATGTCTTAGGAAATAGAAATAAATGAATAAAACGAAAAAGGAGAAGTTGGACCAATCAGATCCCTTTATGGACCATTTAAACAAAGAATATCGAGATAATAACTTAATTAGCTCAGAGAAAGGTTTTGAAAAGTCACAAGGCAATTGAGGCCATGAAGGGCAACATGCAAACTGAAGTTATAAAGATGCAAAGCTCCTGTGCTGTCAGAGCCCATGATGCAGAGAAAAGAGAGTTAGAGCAGAGGGACAGCAGAGACCCACAGGCAGAGGCACAGAGAGAGGCCAAGCCTGAGAGCACACAGCTCACCAGGAGGACCAGGGAGGACCTGGCCCAAAGATGCCCTGTGTACAGAAAGATTTTCAGAGCCAGTGTGAGTCCATATCAATCCTGACAATGAACCCGATTTTCCTTGAGGTTCAGAGGTGTAAAGGCTGTTGCCTGGGACTATTGAGCTGATACAGAATGGAACAGTTATCGAGTCCAAGCCTGACTTTCTCCATCCCTTTTGCTCATTCCACCATACTATAGTTTATTACAGATCCTCACACATGTGGAGGAAGATGAGCCTTCACAAGGAGCATGCCTTATACTTATATCTACCTTTCCCCGTTCTGTGCCATGAATGCATTGTGCTTGTATGTAAAATACATCCTCCTTTGGACAATTTAGAATGTTTCCCTCTGCGTATTCTATCCCAACCTTTTATAACCACAAAGTTTCTGGCAATAAAGCATTTCATTTTAATGAATGAAATGAATAAAGTTTTCACTTATATTTGATATAAGAAGTTGCTGGATTTTAATTTTAGCTTGTTAACTTAAGATTTATTTACAATTCATTCCAATGTCTGCCATTTTTTCCTCTCCATTCCATAATTCACTTATGTTCTTTCTTATTTCTTTTGTTTTCCCGGCCTCCAGGACTGTGGTATGTTCTTTCTTACTGCATTTTCATTCACCACTATGCAGTCTCCTCATATCAGATCTGGAAAAATTCTCTTAAGGAGAAAGCATCTGCTCTAGACAGCAGTTGTAGTGGAACCTGGTCTAGCATTTTTGAGTGGGGAAGACCATAGGTTGAGACATTTCGTGTCTCTAGACAAAAAGTCTATAAACATGATTATTAGGGAATCAGTTTTATATTACCTTTTCCTAAACCTCTGGACAACACACAGGATGGGATAGCTAAGCCTCACAGTCCTAGCAACTGATCACATTTCTCAAATACCAACTCAGAGATCTGACCCCACCATGAATTTCCATCCCCTTTTTCCTACATGACCAGATAGAAGCATCTCAGGGACAAGCATCCAATTAGCAGCAACTCATAGGAATCAAGAGGTTCCCAGTTTGCGAAGTTACAAAATTATGTCTAATGAAAGCAGTGCCCAGAGGTTTCTTTCAGATACACAATTCAACACTCAGGAGTTTCCAAAATACCAGAACTGCTTGACGTTACCAATCTGCCTGGTGATCTTCAGAGGAATTCAGGCTTTCTAGAGAGCTAGCTTGTTTTTGCTTTGAATATAACTGGCAATCTCCCAATAATTGTTTTTTTTTATGATTATTGACACCCATCTCTGGCAACCAACTAAAGTCCTATATATCATGTTCTCAGATAAATAGGGCATAATCTCTGGACTGTAAAGCAGAACATATTTCTCCATGGATATCACCCAACCACCTTTCCCCAATTTCATAAACACCCTTTGGCTGGCTAATACTTTGGCACACAGATAGGCAAAGTGTTTGCAAATTGGCTATCATGCATTTGAACAGTCCACACTCTCTCCTTTTGTTTCCGTTTCTCCATCTATTATGCTTGCTTGCCCAAGGAAACATACTGTAAATCCTGCTATTTGTCTTCCCCAGAGTGCTCATACAAAGGGCACAGATAAACGAGGAGGAGTCACTCCCCCTCATGGTACAGAATAGAGCCAACACCAGTAGAAAGAGAGATAGGAGGTCTAGGAGATTGTTTCAGTTTCAGTGCTGATAGGGTGACTTCATGCAAGCCACCTATCTCTGAAAAACCCTTGCAGGGGTGGGGAATCTGTGGCCTTAAGGTAAAATGTGGTCTTTTAGGTCCTTAAGTGCAGCCTTTTGACTGAATCCAAATTTTATAGAACAAATCCTTTCAATAAAAGGGGTGCAGCAGAGAAAGATGAAGCTTTTCTTGCCTCCTTTGGTGCTTAAAAAAAACAATCTTGAAATCAGAAGGCCATAGGTTCCCAACCCCCAAACCCTGTTCTATCTTCTGCTTAGGGACACTATGAAAAGAAGTGATGCATGTGATAATATATTTAATGCTCTTATATAGATATAAGGGGTAAGAGTGAGATGGGAAGGAAGAGGGAAGGGCTAGCAATTGCCAGTGAGAGGAGGAAGGTGCATTCTGTTGAGGATACTATTTGGGGAGATCCATTTATTCTATAGTTAACAGAAGATGGTAAGTATCTTAGGGATAAGCACCCAATTAATGCCAACATGTAGTTACCATCTCAGAAGCAAGAGAGGCTTTATCCCTGTGTTTAATAAATATTTTCTACTGTTGTAGATAGCTCCCTTCAAAACAAACAAACAAATAAAACACAATTATTTTTGGCATATAAGTGAAAGGAAACACATTTATCTGCTATGTGTTAGCTGTCCACATCAGGATTTGGGGCTCTATGAAATAAACTGATAAAATATCAGGGATAACTCCACAATCATGTTCATAGGAATCCACATAAAAAAGAGTCACATTCTTTCATTGAAAAAAATACAGCAACAAAATGAATCATGGTATTTTTGCTGCTGCTGTTGTTGTTGTATTGATCATCTCCATGCTAACAAGATTTTTTCATTTGATACATTTGGAAACTTTAAAGCATGTGTGTGTGGTTGAGGGGGTGGCTTTGGATGGAAACACTTTGAATTCTATTGGGATACATTTTCCTAGAGTTATTTGCTTCTTAAAACAAGCCAATACCATCATTTATAACCATAACCCTGAAGGCATCATGGTTGCCCAAATATATAGACAAAATGAAATGTACAATTTGCAAGATCTTTATTTGAGTACTTAAAAAATCTTGAATGGTTTAGGGGAAGACATGCATGCATTAAAAACAAAAAAGGAAAAAATCATATGTGATGCTATCTAGTAATGTTTATTAAATACCTATTTGTGGTTCTTTTTGGTATTCTAAAGGAGAAGAAGAATGCAATTGTGGAATCAAAGAATTATAAAGCTGGAAGGAATTTAAAATACATCTTGTGTAGTTTGTACACTTTATTGATGGAAGAAGTGAAGCTGAAAGAGGATTAGTTGCCGAGGTCATTCAGCTAGCAGGGACAAGACTCAAACCCAGGTTTCCCAAGACCTAGCCCCAAACTTCTTCCAACACCCTCTCCCTGAAGGGCCCTTTTACATCAGCTATTATTAAATTATCAGGTAAAATTTCCTAACATGCATATAAACAACCAAGTAATTTCTAAATGTGATATTACAGCAGGAGAGGAACTGACCATTAACTTTAGGCTTTGTCAACACATTTATCAGTGGGGAAGGGAGTATTCAGGCATTATTTAACTCAGTTGATTAATGCCAACAGTCCAGATCTTTCAGGTTCTAAAATGGATTGCTGTGTGGACAAGGGGCTGAGTTGATAGTATACAGGGCCTGCGTGCATGCAAACTCTTCCCTTCCCTTCTTGCTATGCAGATTTGCACGGGAGTGGAGGCCAGAGAATTGTTAGGAAAGAGCATTGCCAAAATAAATCAAATCACCAGTCTTTAGAAGAAAACAATCAATTAGGTCACATCTAGTCAACCCCATGGGACAAGAGTAGGATTGCTCCTTGTGGGTTGGTCATGAGTGTTGTATTTTTTTCCAAGATTGCTTTGCAGTGACATCAACTATGGCTCACCCTCCCTCTTCTCCTGCTCCACTGCTTACCATATAATGACCCATTATGAAGGTTTTGCTGAAGGCAGAAATTAAGCTTTTAGGGAAATTTTACCCCATTAAGTCTAGTTATGTGAATCTGGTCTGATTTTCTTTCTGCTGGAAAGATTTTTTAGCCACTATTTAAGTGCTTGGAAAAATGTTCTGGGCTTGACTGGGAGAGCCTTCCTGGTAGAAACAGAATTATTAGTGTGGTCTCCATGGTGATTATTTTAAGGCCAAGTTTAAATCAATCTTCTGAATATTGAGGCATAATTTGTGAATGTGCACTTGAATGAATAATAATAGAATTTTCAACAATATAGATTACCTTTAATTCTAGTATTTGAGACTTTCAATAAACAAATCCATAACTGGCCTTCAAACTGGTCTCTAAATATGAACTCAGCAGTCTCTCCTCCTCAATTATTATTTTGTATCTGCCTGCCTGTGTTTTCTTTCATTCTACCCACTTTCTGTGGATCTGGTTCCTTCAAAGAGTAGCTCTATTACAACCACTGCTGAGTCCTTTCTTAGACCCATTTCCTTGTGATTCCTAGTGTCTTATACAATTCAGATAATCTAGGCTCCATTGCCTGAGGAATTGCTATGTTGGAAAGAACTCTGATTTGGATATCAGGAGATTTTAGTTGGGGTTCTAACATTGCACAAAACAAGCTCTGTGACCTTATTTAAATGTCTTTATTTTCAGTTTTCCCATCTAAAAATTGAGCAAGATCATCTTGAATGTTCTTCATCTATAGATTCTATGATGAGTTTCAGTTATAGAAAAAAAGTAATAAAGTCATCAGAGAGCACTGTCTTCATGTATTATATTTTTAATAGAGTGTTTTTCATCCATTCTCTCTTCAAATTTGTGCTCAAATGTCAGAATTATGATAAACAGCTAAAAGCTGCTATGAGCTGGGGAGAGGAGACAGTGAATTCACTGCTCCAAGGAGACTTGCTCTACAATCTGAGAGTGCTGTTAAGTAAAGCTTTCCAGTGGTAAAGTAAGGGAGCAAATGATTTATTTCTTATTATCTCTTTTTAAGTGTCCAGAAAGCCATTAAAACAAGAAAAAAGTCTAATGGCTTCTTATTGGACAAGAATAAATAAGTCTTTGGGGGTCATTCACTTAGAACAATAGATGAGAGTATGTGAATCTTCTCACCTCTTCCTCACATCTGAACCAAAGGTAGGGATGATGAAGAGCTAGTGTTTTCTGTGCTTTTAGGTTTCTTCCCTTCTATTACTTTACTCCTCCATGTCAAACTCTACAAGGTAAAAAGTAGTTGCCAAAAAATGAAAGGAAACCATCCCCCAAAGTTCTTAGAATTTGCCTTTTCAAATCATGCATGGATAAAATATATATTTATTGACCACCTGCTATGTTATATTTATAAGTGGGGGGGGTGGTCAATACAGTGTCATAATTAAGATTACAGCCCCTGGAGTCAGTTAATATAGTATTTAAAATAGTGCCTGGCTCATAGTTGGCACAAAATAATTGTTACTTTTTAAAAGTGTTGTTATTTTTATTGTTGTTACATGTTGAATACCAGATACAAGGTGAGGGAAATAATAAGTTTCCTGCTTGCCTTTGACAGCCCAAATAAACCCTATATATATTAATAAATATTTTTAAAACATGATGTTTGAGAAAATTGTGGCTAGGAGGATAAAATGTACTCCAGATATTCTGAATTGTTCTTCTCCTGCATATATCACAACACATTTCCCAGACTCATGCTATAATAAATTGGACAAACGTAAGATTTAAGTTAAAGTGTAAAAAGCACAGAATAAATTTATACTGAAGCCAGGGTCACATTGGTCTTGCCCTATTTTACAATCTTCCAGGCTGAACAAGATTTCTTTTCACCATGGGTATGAAAATGAACTCTGCTGGTTTCTCCCAGATTCCTCTCCCTTACCACTCAGACTCCTCCATCCTATCCTTTTACCCACTGAGCCCCTTCCTCAAGTCTTGTGTGATACCAGAGGTCAATTAGAGGGTAGTTCAGTGTTTTACAACTTACTTGGCAAAGACAACGATGCAGGTACTGTGAGTTCCTTGGGGGAATGTAGTTGCACATGCAACATTACAATTAATTGTATATTTGAATCCGTTGGCTGTGCTGCAAGGCATTCCATTTGCTGAGAGAAGGAGACGGCTCAAGAGAAGCCAGAGAGGGTAAGGGCCCATTCTGGGCTTGGAGGCAAGCTGGCTAATGGGAGACGTTTCCTGATGTGGTGGTAATAGGCCTGGCTCCTCCAAGGGAGAGATCGGGTACACGGCCTCATTCTTTCATAGTCTTTCCCTTTCTAAAAAGACTGTGAGCCTCAGTGCCCGGAGTGGGTCAACACAATGGCCTCTAATTGGAACCTATTTCTTAGTTTCCCAGGTTCTTTCTACGGCCGATTCTGTAAGGAGAGATTTTATGGAAACATAAAGAATCCATGTTAGTGTTTAGCCAGTGTCAAGTCTGACTGAAAATAAAATCTTGTTCTTGTCATGCTGTGGGATTGCAAAGAGAGCCACACAGGGCTAGAAAGCAGGGCACTCAAGGCGACAATTTTATGTGGGTTTTAAAGGGCAGCTATGATTAGAAATGGGACGGTAAAAATGGCATTTCAATGTTTCAAATGTATTCCCCTCTGGTGACTTCCCTGTCAAACTCACTTAGTTTACAAATAGAAACAAAAGATTCTCAACCGCAGCTGTGAGGAGCTCAGCAGACAGACTCGAATAAAGCAGTGCGGAGGCCCGTCCTTCCCAGCTGAAGAGCCTGCCCCAGCAGGGAAGGCGGCAGGCAGCCAGCTGAGTGGACAGAGGTGCTGAGGGATGGTCTGATGGGCAGGCACAGCCGGGGGCAGCCCGGGGTTCGTTGGTGCCACTGAGTCTGGACCATCTCAGCCACCTTGTGGGAGCCTGGGTTGGTCGACAAGTGCTTTTGAAAGGGCAAAAAAGGAACTGTCAAACACAGCAATTTGAGAGAGAGAAGAGAAGAGAAGAATAAAGAGAAGAGAGAAAAGAGAAGAAGAAGAAGGAAAAAAAACCCAAGAGAGTTAAAAAAGATAAGATACTCATGTCAAGCATTGCGTCAGGCTGTGCAGAAATGCTATCCATCTATATTCTTGTGGCAAAGTAGCCATAATCTGGTGCATATTAACAAGTCCTCTGATCCATCTGTCCAAGGAAGCCAGTCTCAAAATCTCGCTGTGTGACAGGCTGTGCCAGACTTTCACATCAGGATAGCGGAAATGTCAGCAGGACCATTACATTTCTTAAGTATCACTCGTCATGTACCAACCTGTTGCTTAGCCCCAGGGGGACCCAAGCATCCTACAACCTGGCACGGGAACACAAAGCCAAAGCATGCAGAGACCTCAAAGCCAAATTGCAAGAGGAGAGACCATAGAGTTAAGGGAAACACAGTAAGGGTCAATGTATTAAATTAAACAGGAGATGTGGCTAACATAGCTGGTTGCCCAGCCAGTGTTTAAGCTCCCATTGTTACTTGTTTGGAGACACCCAACTTTTGGGGATGCAGCAACACACCTAACCCAAGGCACGATTGCTCAGAGAGAATCCCTATAAACCTGATCCCTAATTTCCCAGCTTCCATACATCTGTGGGAAGACTTGCAACCCATGAATGTCTGCTGAGAAGGGGATGGGAAGAGATGAGGTATGAAAATTTTTGCTTTTCTGATTAAAGAAAACAGAAGTGGCTGCCAAGACCTTGTCCCTTTCCATGGTCTTCCTATCTTGCTCAGTACACAGAGATGATGGCTTGAGCTGCAACAGCCGCCCTGTGACCAGAAGAAGGCCGCAAGAATGGCAGAGACTTTGGACCTAATATGGTTGAGCCACTAAAATGATAGCAGTAATTGCCCACCTCTCTGCTCTTATTGTGGGAAAAAACAAAGCTTTGTTCTCTGATGCCTCCATAATTGGATTTTCTAATACAGGCAGCTGAACATATTCCTAACTGATACAGCAGAAGGGCAGGAGGCTGCTCCATCTGGCTGAAGGGAGACGCAGCAATTCTAAGCACCTAGTCCAAGGTAAATAACAAAACTGAGACTGACCCAAGCCAAAATTTCTATCTGGGGGGATGAGAAAGCAAAATGTAAGGTTTTAAGGCAGCAGCCAGAGTTCATAGGATGGGTGGAGATCAAAATTGAAGTACCAAGAAAGCCGTTTGGGGATGCTCTGACCACCTAGCTCAGGGCACATAAAAATGCATTCTGGCCCCGGTAGAGGTTAACTGACCCAAAGGAAGACTGAGCTTCTACACAGACTGGGTTTCATTTTTACCAGGGAACAGCACTAAAACAAAACAAAACAAACATCTGTCTTCCCTCAGTACCTTGAGATATAAATCAGTTTCGAGCAAAAAAGGAACTCCAGCATTGTCTTGCCATAAAGAGCCCTGGGTGTGACCCACATTCCCTGTCACATCCCTCATGCCTCTCTCTTTCTATCCTGCTGTTGATTCTTGCCACTTCCAATACTGTTACACATGCCCTTGGCTGGATCCCTGTGTAGCCTGTCTAGGAACTTACCTCTCTCCTCAAAGGCTAACGCGGTGCCTCCCTGCAGATATGCTGCCTTACTTGGCTTTGGGTAAGATTTATCTTCCCTACCAGTGCTGCTTTCCCTGAGCCTCTGCTGATCACTTGAGTAGGGAACAAGCAGAAGAATAAGGAAGAAATCCAGCCAATGTGCCGGTCCTTTGGGTGGAATCTTGGTGACCATTCGAGAGAGTTGAGTGCCGTGTTTCTAATGGAGGCCTTTAGATTTGGTCTCCCTCGCTTTGAAACCCACTTTCGTTTAAAGAAATTTACTTAACCTCTAAGTCCTTAATTTTTTGGTCTGTAACATGGGGATAACAATAATGTAGACTGCCTAGAGTTGCTGTTTTACCTGAATTGATTTATCAAAGCATTTAGTTGATTGCCCAATACGTAGTGTACATCCAAGAAACATAACCCACTTGAGCGATTAGGAGATCATGTATTCATTAGGTGCAATTTATGTCCTGGACACCTGGAATACAATGCTGACCACTGAACCCTGGTCCCTGCTTTCAGGGAACTTGCAATATAAAAGTGTTAAATAAAAAATGTAGAAGGTGATTGTTTTGGACTAAACTTCTGCACTTGCCCCAATAGACCAGACTAAAAATCAAAATGGAGTCACTCACACTGAATTTCCATGTCACCAAACTAAAAATGAGTTGTCATCTGACCTTCTAAGGAATCTGGAGAGAGAGAGAAAGCCAAATTTCCCCAAGAGGTCAGTTTCAATCGGCATGATAATGAAGTTTCCTCTGCCTCTAATTTTTAGGATAAAAAGTAACCTGAAATAACTTGATGATAACCAATAAGTTTTCTATTTTTCTGTTTCCCTGTTCCTGCCTTACCAGGAAAGTAAATTTGAAATGACAATCACATTTTGTTCTTTGTTTCTGCTTCCTTTAGCCCTCCTCTGTCTATAAAACCAACCTCCTCTGCTTGGCTCAATGGAACACTTATTTTATTTTATGGAATAAAGTGTCGCTAGATTCTAGAATCACAGATAAAGCCAACTAAGATCTTTAAACTAAATTGTTCTAATTTTGTCTTTTGATAAGAGGACATCAGTAGATAAACTTCACTCTTTGATGTTATATATGTTTGATATGGAGTTAAAAACAAAGTGTAATCTACCTGTACAGAGACTGGGAGTTACACAAGAGGAAAGGATATGTTTGAGGAACACAAACTCTTTGCCACAGTAAGTCCTTTTGTTCACCAAATACCCTAAGTCTCTCTTCTCCCACAAGTGAATATATTTAATATTTACCCTTTCTCAGAGAGACAACGTAAAGTTCAACCCAGTCAGTGCGTTGTATTATCTGGTCCAACCAGGAGAAAGAAAGCACACAATAATTTAAACAGGGCAATGGTAATATAAAGAACTATTAAACAGAGGATTGGAGTAATCAGTGACTAGGTATTTTAAAGTCAAGAGAACGCTAAAGAATGTAGGAATAGTAACCATAAGGAGTGGTCACAACTGTGATGCTGAGATAGCACACTCAAGCAAGAGCTCTCTGCAGTGGCCACCCCCATACCAGGCTGAGATACAATCTTGTTGGAAAGGATATTGCACAGCTCACTGGAGGCCAAGAAGTCACAGTGTCTAGCTGGTGGACCTTGCTGGAAATCTATCCTTTCCTGCCTTCCAGGAATGCTATTCACAAGGAGGTGTCTTACTTGCTGGAGGCTCCTACTACAAAAGGTAGGGGGTGCCAGGAAAGATGCTAGGCATGGGGAGCTGCTGGCTACCAGAATTCAGGAGCCTGGTGCTACCAGAATTCAGGAGAAGCTGTGCACACGCCAGGAGCATGCCTAGGGAGACACCCAGTCCCAGGGGGAAAACCCTTTCCTCCCGGAATCTCTCCAGTGCCTTGGACTGCATCAGTGCTAACTGGAGAAGGAAAAACAGTTAAGAGTTCAGATCCATTTTCACAAGGCAGTCAAAAAAGTGTGTATTTGGAGCTGAGAGGCAATAGATGGATAAATTGCAAAGTCATCCAGCTCTAACAGTAACAGGCAATGGACAGTATCTTTTTCGTTGGGCCACAAGTGTCAACTCTGATCCAGAAAGTTGGGAACTAAAATGTTACTCTTCTCATTAACTCCTTCACCAGCAAACACACCCATGCAGTGCACAGTGGTATAACCAGAACAAGATACCTGCAGTGAACATTCCATTTGGAAAAGGGAGAGTAAAGCAGCAATCACTCAGTCATGGCAATTGTGCTGGGAAGACTCAGAAGCTTTTTTTAGCCCAAGGTGGGGAGGGATCAGTTGAGGTCATGATTTTGTTCCAGGAAGGGCTAGAACCATTTCTGTGACCATTTCTTCTGTATCCCCTGGTTCTGCTGCCTGGGAGTCTCTTCTAAGTGTTCTAGACCTGTTTCAGACAACAGGACTTTTTCTTCGTTCTGGGCTCCTGGCTTCTTAGGTTATTTATTCCGGCAAAAGTTAATCAGATTCTGATTCATTTACTTTCATCAGTTCCACGTGGCAGTAACCACACCCAGATACCTGATGAGATAAAGGTTTTAGAGTCGTTATATTACTTTTCACTTTTTTCCACACGATGCTCTTTCAACTTAATTAAAAGACCTTAAAGCTCAGTCTGATCTTTGCCTCAACTCAATTTATCCTACTGGGCATTAGTCATTCAAAGCCTTTTACAATCCCTTCTCTTAACTGTTTGAGCTTCAGAAACAGCTTTTTCAACCCTGTAAGGGCCCAATTTTCTGGACTCTCTATTTCATTTCAACTCATTTCTGTTTATAAACGAGCTAATTAATAATGAGGTTGTGTAATCTTGTAACACCTTCCTGATCCACAAGTAGTAGCTAATGCCTCATTAGTAACAACCGTGTTTTCATTCTTTGCTCCTTGTCCTACAGGCACATTGCACCTGTTTGCACTGCGTGCTTCTTAAACACGATCAGCATCTTCTCAGCCTCCGGTTCCACGTCCTTCGGTGTTTACTGCCCAACCTCTTGTTCAGTGCCACATACATTAGGCTTTTGTGATGTCAGTACCCCACTTTCGGAACCAATATTCCTATTAGTCAAAATAATTGATGCTTGCTGTTACAATAAACAAATTTTAAAATTTCAGTGAATTAAAAGAATAAAGAATGTTTTTCTCATTTGATCCAAGTCTGACATAAATTGAATAGCCCTATTTATCCTGAAACTACATATTTGGAACACACAACCTTTAAGATCAGCATGCCAGGGGAGAAGAAAAATAGCCATTCTACTGGGAAAACTTTGTGCAAATCTTATACCCTGAGGTAGAAAACATGGAAAGACATCATAATATATCAAAACATGGAGAAAATTAAGTTTAAAAACCAGCATTTATAATTTCTATTAATTGTGGAATCCCTGATGCGACATAGGTCACGTCTACTTCACACCTATTGTCCAGAAGCAGTCAAATGGCCCCAGCTTGACCGCAGGGAAATTAGAAAATGTAGACAGAGTGTGGAATACTCATGGACCATGAACTTTCTCTGCTGCAATATATAACATATATTATGTCAAAAACGTCTTTTAAAGATGAAGTGAAATCTAAGACAGGACCTGAAGGATGCGTAGGAGTCAGGCAAAAAGTGAGGACAAGGATGCTCCAGAATGGAGGACCACATGCCCAGAGAACACGCGGCACTATTTTGGGAAAAAACTGAGCTGAGTCAGAGCAGCAATTCAAATTCGATCCTGGTGAGGAGGAGACGGTATATCGGACAGGACATGTCTTTGCTCAGCACTTTACCAATGTTGAGGTCACATGGGATTCATGTGAATGGGAGAACTGAAATAGAAAGGGATAGAGATATAGTGTTTAAAGTCTCCCAAGAAAGACTGCATGGTACCTGTATATGTAATCTGTGTATTTTTGATGCCTTCATCTTCAGAAATGAATGTGCATTTCACACTAGCAAGAAAACAAGCATAATGGAGTATTATCTTTCATGCAGCGATTCCATTCTCAGGAGTTTTTGTCCTAAGGGCAATAAATAAGAATCACTAAGCTAGAGTGACAATATAATTTACTGACCAAACTAGGGACACTTTTGCGAGGGAAGGGGTTTGCTTTAAATAATGGCAGCAGGACAACAGGTGTGAACTTGCTCTATTCTAGGCGGAGAGGAATGTATGGCCATTGTGTAGATAGGTATCACGAAATTTGTCATATCACTGTTCACAGTGTCACAGTGTCAAGGCAATAAATAAATGATAGTAATAAACAAATAGTCAAGTGTTACAATGCTCTTGTATAATGATGACATAGTAAGCAGTTAATAGAATGTTATAAATAAAATATTTCAAACAATGGGAAGAGCTCACCATATATAAAGATAAGAAAAAAAAAACAGTTTACAAATTTATTTCCATTCTTTGGGCAGGAGAAAAGATAGTGAAAAATTGCTGCAACCTATTAAAATTATCTTAATTGACTCATTGAATAATAGAATGATGTGTGTGCATGTATATCTCTTACGGATCATATTTTGTAGCTTAATTCATGCTTTCTAGTCAGCAATTTTGGGAGTCTGTACTTTAAAAAGTTACTTTTGGACCTCACCAAGGTTTTTACAAGTGGATTCAGCTGAAGGGCAGCTCAGAGTTAAAGAATAATAATTCTTCCCAAACGTACAGCACTTTCACATTAAAGTGCTTTCATGTGCATTATCTGATTTGATCTGTTCAACAGTAGACAGGTATTATAATTCTTATTTTACAGTTTCAGAATCAGAATTTCTGAAAGATTGAGTTAATTGCCCAAAGTCAAACAGATATTTTAAGGTAGGGTGAGAATTTCAACTCACATTTCCCTACTCCAAATTCAAATTTCTTTCAAAGGTAGCTCCCTAGGATCATCCTAGGTCACTAATTGTGACCCCAAATTTTATTATGGACAGTATTAAGGGACCACTATTTGGTTAAAAGAAGCCTCTGGAAAATTTATTGAAAGTCTGGTGTGCAAGTGATGAGCTGAGCAGACTGAGGCTTGCCTGATCATCAGAAAATTAAAACAACACTGAATTAAAAAGCTTCTGCACAGCCAAAGAAACTGCCAAGAGAGCAAACAGACAACCCACAGAATGGGAGAAAATTTTCGCAAGCTACACATCTGATAAAAGGCTGATAACTAGAAGCGATTTAGAACTCAGGAAAACCAGCAAGGAAAAATCAAACAACCCTATAAAAAAGTGGGCAAAGGACATGAACAGAAACTTTCCAAAAGAAGACAGACTAATGGCCAACAAACATATGAAAAAATGCTCAATATCCCCAATCATCAGGGAAATGCAAATCAAAACCACAATGAGATATCATTTATCTCCAGTGAGAATGGCCTTTATTAACAAGTCCCAAAACAATAAATGTTGGCGTGGATGTGGAAAGATAGGAACACTCCTACACTGCTGGTGGGGCTGCAAACTAGTTCAACCTCTGTGGAAAACAATATGGAGATATCTTAAAGCGATACAAGTAGATCTACCGTTTGATCCAGCAATCCCATTACTGGGCATCTATCTACCTAAAAGAACAAAAGTCACTCTATGAAAAAGACACTTGAATGTTTATAGCAGCACAGTTCACAATTGCAAAGAAGTGGAAACAACCAAAGTGCCCATCGATACATGAGTGGATTAATAAAATGTGGTATATGTATACTATGGAATACTATTCAGCTATACAAAACAACGGTAATATAGCACCTCTTGTATATTCCTGGATAGAGCTGGAGCCCATTCTATTAAGTGAAGTATCCCAGGAGTGGAAAAAATAAGCACTACATGTACTCACCAGCAAATTGGTATTAACTGATCAACACATAAGTGGACATATAGGAATAACATCTATTGGGTGTCGGGCAGGTGGGGGGGAGGGAATGGGTATATACATACATAATGAGTGTGATGCGCACCAACTGGGGGATGGATACGCTTGAAGCTCTGACTCCAGAAGGGAGGGGGGCAAGGGAAATATACCTAACCTTAACATTTGTACCCCCATAATATGCTGGAAAAAATTTTAAAAAGGAAAAAATAATTTAAAAAATAAATAAAAATAAAAAGTTAAACATAAAAAAATAAAAATAAAACAACAGTGAAATTAATAAAAATTCAAACTCCATTCTCACGATTTGAATACTTCACTAGGTTTCAAGGATGTAACATGTAGGATTTTCTTTTTCTACATAGTGGAGTTTATTCCAATGCCAGTTTATATAGCTTATAGAATTTACTTAATTTATTCTCTCCATAAATTAAGACATGAGGCCGCAAACCTTTTACTAATTTATTAAGATATTTATTATCATTATTAATGTTTAGGTGTCTCAGGAGATGCTAATGAAGATTATAGGGGTAGGAGAAAGGAAGTTAAGCATTAATTCATCCCCTGGCATGTTTTTGTTTATAACTTAGAAATCCGTGTAGCATCTTTTCACTTGGGCTTTAAGTTCTTTGAGGTACCTTTTCAGGAGATGGCAATATTCCCTGCCAGGGCTCAAATCTATCCATGGAACACTCAATCAGCTAGAAACACAAAGATTACCCTTGCTGTTTCTCTGGCAATTACATGCTAGATTTGGGAAGGGTGGTGGGAAATCCTTGCTTATTCTGCTTAATAGAAAACTGCCTGGCTCCTGTTGACTAAGCATATTCTTGGATTTCATCAGCCATTTAGTTTCATATTTTAGTAATTGTTTTAAATGATCACAGAATTGAGGGACAGTTACTCACATGTGCATAATTTCTAGTCCTGAAACCTGACAACCTTGTCTTACTGACTTGACCTAAATTTATATTGCTGGTGTTTAATATTTACTATTCCTTTGGGTATTTCATAAATTGCTTTAGGTAGATTTTATGTCAGATATTTCATATTTTATGTTGTTCTTAGACTCAATCATTTGCAGATAAATTGTAGAACTTTAAAATGGTTGCCTGACAGTGTCTTCTGGGTGGGGAGGGAAATGATTACTAAGCTAATTCCAGGGAAGTTTTTATTAATCTATTTTTTAAATGCCAAACTTTGTCATAATTTCATTATCAGCTAGTAAATTATGTTTTGCTTTACAACACTGAAAGAAGGAAATGGGCATGAGATAGTTGAAAAAGTGTAGCACTGAGTGGGATCCAGGGTTCAAATCCCAGTTTCACCACGTAGCAGCTCAATGACTTAGGAAAAGTTTGCCTCACATTTCTCATTTTGTTCCTCAATTTAAAATGCCAAATTTGTGAAGTTGTTGTGATGATTATATGAAATAATCTATACAGAGTATCTGACGTTGTTTTCTCTTTCCTTGAGCTTTACATGAAAAATACAGTATTGGGTCTGCTATATCTGGTGATAATTAATGGACTTTGGAAGAAATACATAACGATCTACTTTAGCTTAAGTTTTTTTCTTTCTAAATCACCTAGAAAATTTTCCCCCATTAACATGATTTTGTTGTTGTCATTTACCTAAAAAGATGAAAGAGAGACTTTCACTTCTGCAAGGTGGTGGGTATACTAGCATGAAAGCGCCCAGAGTGACAGAAGCAAGAAGAGAACCAAGAGCCCTGGGAGGAAGCAAGTGTGCTGACACTCTGGCACCTTGAATGGGGGAACAGGGGCGGATTGTGACCAACACCATCAGACAGACAGATGCCTGTGCAATATCCTACAAACTGTTAAAGAGGTTAAATAAATAAATGAAGGCTTAGAAAACAACAAGGAAAGTACAGAACAATATTTTTAAATGGTAGATTTGAAACAAAAAGAACATATAGCAGTTTTAGAAATCAAAAGTAGTCATTAAAATTAAATGGAAATGTAAAATAAAAATATGGATATATCTGAGTTAAGACTTCAGTAAAGTCTTACCTGATTCTGGTAAATAAGAAGGTAAATATAAGAATATTAATATTGGATGGAAAAAGAAATGAAAGTTATGAAAGATTAAACCTCACATGAGTAGTCACTACTGCCACTCGTTAGGTTTGTCTGTTCTTTGTCTGCCATTCTGACACATAATGGGATTGCACTTCCTGGTCACTTCATGCCTGTGTGGGACCATGCATGGCCCATCATAATTCTGGCCAGTGAGAAATAAATGCATGTGACGAGTTTCTCTTCTAAAGCAAACGTTTAATTGCCAGAGCATTCTTTTTTTTTTTTTTGAATGTCAACAGGATCCCTTAGCTAAGATCCCCAAGTAATTGAGTAACTACAATAAGGAGAGTCCCATTTCAGATGAATCTAAAATTAACATGTAGCATGAAGAAGAGACAAATGAAATAAATATCTGATATCTTGGACCACTGAAATTTAGGGATCATTTGTTACAGTAGTATAACCTAGCTTAGGGATTGGCAACCTAAATCATATAGGCCCATACACCTCTTTTTGTAAATTAAATGTTATTGGAGCACAGCCACAGACGTTCATTTCTGTAACATCTATGGATGCTCTTGTACTACCACAGCAATATGGAATAGTTGTGGCAGGTACTATATCGGCCACATAGACTAAACCTAAAACATCTCTCTCTTTAAGAAAATGTTTGCTAACCTCTGACCTAACCTTGAACTCCATACTGACGAAATAGAGAGAACAAAAACTACCAAAAAAGTATTATAAAAGTCCCAACAGGTGATCTTTTAGAAGAAAATAAAAGAAATACTATAGTGAATAATGGCAGATAATTTTCTTAAATGAAAAAATAAAAAGATGGTCACTCATTGAGATTTGTTTCTCTTTTTGATAGAGTAGGTTGCAGCAGACCAGTATTTCTAATGGGAAAACATATTATAAAATCAATGTGAAATTAAAAAAAAAATGTTTGAAGATATCAGAGAACTGCTAAGAAAATAAGAATTGAGGAGCTAAGATCCCAGAAAGAAGGAAACGATAGAATGGTATGCCCATGTTTCATGAGTGCTTCAGCCTTCAAGGAATTTTCAAATTTTTGATGCCAATTCAGGCAGAAGGCCACTGTTAAGACATAAATTAACTAGAAAAATAATTGGAACTCATCAGAGTAGAGAGGCAAACAAGTTGGATTATTAAATGTATTAATAATTAAGTAGACTATAAGGCAAAAAATACTGCTAAAGAGGGGGGATTACATAATAACAAAAGGGTCAATCTATTCTACAAAGATCATATAACATTTCTAAATTTTTATGTGCATAAAAGGTACGTAAAGTAAAGGTATGTAAAGTTTGAGGTATTTGAGGTATATAAAGTAAAACTTAAAAGAACTAAAATGAGAAATAGACAATTTCATAATTATAGTAGGAGTTATTAACATAACTTAATAACTGACAGAACAAATAAATAAGAAATTACCAAGGATATGGAGAATCCATAGATGATTTATGAACTTGACTTAATTGACACATGTAGAACCTGATAACACTGAATGATAGCCAAATGAATAAATTTTTAATCAAACATAAGACATTTATCAAAAATAATCATATGTGCGGTCTTAAAGTTAAGTTCAGCAAATTTCTAAGGAATGACTGTATTCAGAGTATGTTCTCTGATCACAGTGGAATCAAGCTATAAATCAAAAACAAAAAGTAAATTCTCAGCTCTTTGGAAACTAAGATGTACTTCTAAATAAGACAAGGGTCAAAGAAATCACACTGAATATTAGAAAATATTTTGAACTAAAGGTCAATGAAAATATGTCCTATTAAAACATGTGAAATAAAATTAAATCTCTGTTTCAGTGAGAAATAATCTAAATAAAATATAATTTTAAATGAATGTAATGCTAAAAAGCAACCCTTAGAAACCAATAACCTATGTATCCAGCTTAAGAAGCTAGGAAAAAAATAGCCAATTAAACCCCAATAAAGTTAAAACAATGAAATAATAAAAAAATAATATAGACTAATGGAATACAAAACAAGTTTACAACAGAAAACATGCATAAAATCAAATAAATATTTTTGAAAGACAAATTTATAGAATTCGACCAACAGTTTAAAAAAAAGCAGGAATAATAAAAGGGATTTCATCATAAATTTTACAAATACAAGAAGAAGAAAAGAAGGAAGATGTCACATAAGTAGGATAAAAAAGCAGTAACCAAAAAGGAAAAAAATATTTATAAGTTAAACTCAATTAAAATCAAGAAATTTTGTTTATTATTAGAAACCATTGGAGTATGAAAAGGAAAGTCAGAGTAAAATATATTTTCAATACAAAAATCCAACAAAGAAAGGATCTGTGAAGAATACATAAAAAGATCGTCACGTAATTAATGAAAGAAAACATAGCTAATCCAATTAAAATTGGACAAAAGACTTGCAGGAGCAATTCACAAAAGAGGACATCAAAATGTTTAATGAACATATGAAAATGTGTTCAACATCATTAATCATCAAGGAAATGTAAATAAAAAACACAATGTAATACCACTACGCACTCCCTAAAGAAAACGGGACAAAAACCCAAAGACTATCTCAAGCAGGGTTGAGAGTAGAATGAGGTAGAGGAGGTGTGTCTGTGGTGCACTTACTCTCAAGTTTGATGAAGTGCAGAGTTCTGCACAAACCTGAAAGTTGGTGCCTCCTTACATTTTATGCCCTAGGCATCTAATTCCTAAGGAGAGAGCCTCTCAAGTTCGTGCAAGTGATGCAAGGTACAAAGTCAATGAGAATGAGTGCCTTCATAGATTTTTTACCTTCACTGCCTCACTTGCTTCATGGTACTCCTGGACCTGATTTTGAGTATTAACAAGAACTAAAAATAAAATCCCAAGCTCCGCAACTAACTGAAAGGACCCTTCTTGGTCAATGGGACCCCAGGGAAACCTTAAAATCTGAGTTTCCAATCATCATGGGATGAGAGGTCAGACATGCTTTGTTATGTCTTCTCCCTTTGGGAGTTTAGACACGATTGACCAGCATTAATGTTGAAGTAGAGATCATAAGACTTACAGAACTGACTCTTTGTGGTAATAAGCTATCAAATTCTAAACAAGACCTAAGGTCATGCCAGGCAAGGGTTAAGCCATGCACCCCGATACTTAAAAAATAAACTGTGTGATAACTGCCACACGTTTTTCCTTTTCTCTGGCAGCTAAACAAGCACTGGCCTCTAGATAAGCAATACTGACCTAATTGCAGCTCATCCACCACCAGACACCGGCTAACCAAGCTCCTGTCCCACAAGCCGTAACTATAGCTTTGATTGTACAAGAGACTGATGTCAGTACCTTTCTCCTGAGAAGACCATCTGCCATGGACTGGTGCTGGCTGGCTTATGGAGGCTGCACACTTGAGTGCCTTCATGTCCCTGCTTCACTTTTTGAAATATAGGGCCTAATATATTTAAACGTTAAGCCTCAATCCCAAAATGAACATTGGTGTACATAACATGCATGCTTGCTTATCGTGCAGGCATTAGAAGCCCCTTTGTGAATATTCATAGCTCCTCTTATGACCTGTTGAATATGTAGACTTGGCCAATGCATTCCACATAAATCCCCATTCCACCCTCCCTTCCCTCAGATTGCTTGCCTTTTGGTTTTTGCCAGAGTCTATGCTTCCAAGCCTTGCAAGAAATTATTATCACGGCTTGCAACCCACCTTTATAAGAAAGAGAGTCTCCTCTCCAAATTTATGTAGGTGTCCTGATTTTTTGGTTGACATTGGTGAAGATAAGAAGATATTAATAACAGAAGTATTAATGATTAACCACTTTGATAAACATTTTGGTAACAACTCATGTAGTATGAGAATCCTACAAAAATATACTCCATTTCTCCTCTCTGGGCCCTTGTTCTATGGCTGCCGTATATTTTATTGCTACATATTTTATGAACCCGACAATTCTAATTATTACTTTTGCTTTAAGTTTTGTGCAAATGATGTATGTATGTTTACTAAAAAGGAAAATTTCAATATCACATATATCTAAAGTTAAAATACATGTTATTAAATGTCCATTGCAGCTAAAATTTTTAAAAATGTCTTAAACACAATTAGTAAATACTTAAAAGTGAATCACAGAATCACAGTAAAAACCCTCCTGGTTAAAATGAGTGGGTTGCTAACGAAATAGTACTTAGTGGGAAATCTGCAACTCTAACTACCTTTATCAGAAAACAAATAGGTTCTTAAAGAAAGGAACAAAGAATTCAACTCAAGGTGGGAGAAACAGAAATGATCAAATCCAAATGAAAAAGCAGAAACAAATGATGAACATATGAGAAAAGATGAACAAAATAGAAAAAGAGAAAAAAGACGTAAAAATAAAACTAAAGCTTTGTTTGCAAAAAGAAAAAAATAGACAAACCTCTGACAAGTATAATTAAGAAAAAGAAAGATTAAAATGACTACTGAATATAAAGTAGCTATAATGATAAAATTAACAGAGGTTTCTAAAGTGTTGAAAAGGTACTATGAAATATACATGATTAAATGCATAAAATTATATGAAATGAATTAATTTCTGAAAATATATTAACAACCAGATTTTGAAGAAGAAAATTTAAAAATCAATTAGACTATATTTTAATATATTTAAATGGAATTCTAAGCCTTCTCTCATATAAGAAAGGTTTTAGAAAATACAACTTTATACAAAAATATAAAAAATTAAAATTCAATAGTATATGCTATTGCAGACATGGAGAAACAGATACCTTCATGTATTGCTGGTGAGAATAAGACATGAAGCTATGGTTTTAGGAAACAGTCTAGCATTTTGGAATGAATTTAAGTACCCATGTACACTTATGTGCCAAGTCTAGGTAAATAGAAGAATGCAGTTCGTAAGAAACCAGTCACAAGAATATCTCAAATAACATTGTTTATGGTAGCAAGAGATTGTAGACAATTAATGGGTCCATTCACTAAGAAAATAGAGAAAGAAAAAGTCATAAATGCTGTATTAGTTAGGGTTACCCAGAGAAACAGAACCAATAGGATATATTTGTATCTATATCCCTATCTACCTATCTATCTATATCTATGTATATATAGAGAGAGATTTGAAAAAATTGGTTCACACAGTTGTGGAGGCTGGCAAGTTCAAATTCCATAGGGAAGCCAGCAAGATGGAGATTCCATTAAGAGTTTATGTTGTAGTCTTGGGTCTAAAGGCTGGTTTCAGACATAACTTATATGCTGTAGTCTGGAGGCAGAATTTCTTCTTCTTTGGGAAACTTTCATCTTTGCTTTGCAACTGATTAGATGAGGTTTATCCATGTCATGGAGGGCAATCTACTTTACTTAAAGCCAATTGATTGTTAATGTTAGTTATATCTAAAAAAAAATACCCTTGCAGAAGCATCTAGACTAGTGTTTGACCAAACAACTGGTCACCATTGTCTAGCCAAGTTGCCAAAGATCACATATGCCAAAGATGAATTACTATTTTGCAATCAGAAGAAAAGAGCTACATTTTCGTGGAGCAATGTAGTGATATCTTAAAAATATTATTACTGAAATAATTAAGAAACTGAGTGTAATGACAAATAATATTTATATAAGTTAAACACATGCAACACACAACACTATACACATACTTGTATGTACAAAATGGATTAAAATGACATAGATTATACGATAGCCTAATCTTTGATAAACCAGACAAAAATATACAATGGGGAAGAG
>VBSM01002223.1:6847635-6940576 GCA_008086735.1 Cheirogaleus medius | reverse complement strand
AAGAAAGTGGATGTTTAGAAGGAAGGATGAGAAGGTACTAGAATACAAGAAGGGAAAAAAGACATGAAACATTAGAGGTGCTGTATACATTGTCTGATGATAAGGGCAATTATTATTTGGGAGCTGTGCAGTACGATTGACTCAATTTGTGCTCGTGGAATCTAAAATCAAGTTTAATACCTTAATTTAACACAGAGACAGGCAAACTATTTTAACATTTTTATTAAATATTTTATGACACATTGATATTAAAGGACAATTAGTGAACCTGGTAAACATATCTACTAAGATTATACAGGAAATTTCACTCTTTTAAGGTTGAGATCAGCCGTCACCTCCATCGTTACATTGTACGAAGGTCATAGTCCCTAACACAGAAGAAATTTAAATACAATGTATAATGGTTGGAAGAAAGTTAAAAACTTCTCATTTTTCTGAGATGATAGATGTATGTGTATAAAGAAAAATCTAAAGGAATCCATAGAAAAATATTTAAATATAGAGGAAGAATTTAGCCAAATTGCTGGATTCATATATAATGTAAAATATAATATATAAGAAGTAATCATATTTTTATGTAGCAGCAAACAATTATATATGTAATTAAAATGATTATAGTATCCTTAATATATTTAACAAAAATATGGATGATCTTTTGGAGTAAAAATATAAAATAAAAAATAAATTTAGTTAAAGGGTCTTTAAAAACTCAAAACAAATTTAGATCTAGTGCATAATAAATAGGAAAAGTCAATATAATAAACTGTCAATTCTTATCACATTAATCCATAAATTAAATGTTAACTCAATAAAAATGTTGAAAGTGTTTTCTTAGAATTTATGTTCCTAATCGTACAATTTATATGGAGGAATAAAAAAATGTAGCACATCAAATACAATTTTGAGAGGAAAAAGCTTAAAAGGTGGTAGAGTGGGGCCTTCCTGTGCATCGTAGGATGCCCAGCAGCATCCCTGGGTCTAATCCCACAGGTGTGATCATCGAAGTGTCTCCAGACTGCCAAATGCCCCCGGGAAAGAAAACCTCCCCAGGCTGAGAACCACTGAGATAAAGTAATCAAAACCATTTGATACTGGCATAGGTATAGACAAGTAGCATAATTACGGAGAGGAAGAAAGAAGAATCAGACCTACATTCATGGACTTTTGGCGTATATAAAAGTGAGAGTATAAATTAATGGAGAAAAGTTTGATAAAATGTCCTGTAACAATTAGCTGTTTATAGAAAGTGATTAATCAAATAGATCTCTATACTATACACAAAAACAAATTTCTTGATTAAAAAACTAACTGTAAAGACCTGATTGCAACATTGAAGCAGTACACAAATTTTTACCAGCATTTTAATTTCTAAAAATCGATCCTAGAAAAACTTCACACATATATTCCAAGAGGTATTTAAGAAGATACTCATTTTGGCACAGTTTTTAGTAGAAAAAGCATGCAAACAATTTTACTATCCATCATTAAAATAAATAAACTTTATTTTTAATTCACTGGAATACTACGTGTCTGTTAAAATGAATTAGCTGGATTTTAAAATGCCAATATGAATAAACCTCAGAAATATAATGCCAAGGAAAGGAAGGAAATTGCAAAGTGTACTTATGGTAAGATAGCAAATATTTAAAATGTTAAAACACTCAAAACAATACATAATTGTTTATAGTTGTCTACAAATGTATTAAGTATATAGATCCCTGTGAGGGACTAGCAAAAGGATGATGTGAGATTTTAATTACAAATGTGCCCAAATCTGTAGTTTTAAAAAAAAGAGTTCTGAAGCAAATGTCACAAAATTTTAGTATCTGTTAATATTTTTCCATCAAATATAAAATAAATTTTCTTTTTGCTTTATATTTCTATATGTAGAAGTATTCTCATAGTAAAAATATAAGGTGTTATTGGTTGTTTCTGTCCCCTTGATTAAATCTATGTATAATGTTCAGGAATAAAATTAAACCTACTTAGAAATATAAAAAGACAATAAATACAATTAAAATGAGTAGTTCAAAGGCTAGTCATGTACCTAAGAACTCAAATGCATGCTTTACATTTGCATTCTTCCCTTAAAAATGTATGCCTGCATGGGAGATGGTATGTTCTCTGCTTTTACCACAAGTGGCTCCTCATTTCAAAGTAGGAAAGAGAAAATACATACTGTGAAAGTACATATTGCAGTATGTATTTTCTCTTTCCTAGTTTGAAGAGTTTTTGCTTATGAGATCATCACTGCAACACACACACATTCAAAGCCTTTTTCGTTTTGCTTTGTAACTTTTCGGCAGGGATGAATTAAAACTCAAGTTCCATATTTCAGATAATGGATAAGCCAACCCTATTTTTCTTCCTGTTTATTAATTAGCTTTTCTCTCTTCTCTTCCTCCTCACTCTTTCCTTCTTTTTCTCACTTAAACACATTCATCTCTGTGCTCATTTGCTTTAATGCCCTTTAACTGGCCTTATCATTTTCATCCAAAGCCAAAATAATGATACACATTATTCTTATCTGAGTTTCTCCCCACTTCTCTATTCCCAGGTCAGACTTAGCCTAACAAGTGGACTATTGATTGGATGTTTCCAGAGCCACACTGGGTCTTTATTGCTCTCTTCATTTGTCTTTTGTGGGAAATGGGATTAGCTCTTCTTAAATCGTGTCATCCATGAAGACATACAAGAACTCTTTTAAAGTTTAGAGGAAATATAGAGTAGATAATATTTTGAATTTTTTTTTTAAATTTCAACTGAAGTCCTCCTACTTCTTTAACCTTTCTATGCTGAATTAAAAACAAAAGAATACATAATAAAAATTAGAGGGTACTATTTTTCTTGCTTTCCACACAGTCTGACTCAATACCTTCTTAGTCACTAAGCTGATTCAGACACAGGACTGGAATTGATGTCTGTTAGTTTTTTTCTATTAGGGAGCCACTTCTAGATCTTACATCCACTCAAGCCCCTTATCACTCTATTTCATAGCTTCTTTTTCCTTGTATTACCTACCCACTCAGATCTAAAAACTATAGGTAACCCCATATTATTAAGAAACATGGATTATTGGGTCAAAATGAACCAAATCTACCACTTCCGCTTTATTTCCAAAGGGCACAGACGAGATGCAAGTAGAGATTGACACAAAAGGAAGTCATTGTCAAAACGCCAGAAGATTAGGATTGTCAAGGATGTGGAGAAAACAGAACCCTATGCACTTGGTAAAAATGTGCGTTGGTACAGCGATTATGAAAAACAGTATGCAGGTTCCACAAGAAATTAAAAATAGAAGTAAGTACCATATCATCCAGCAGTCCCACTACTGGGTATATATCCAAAAAAGTAAATTAACATCTCAAAGAGATATCTGAACTCCTGTGTGTGTTGCAACATTAGTCACAACAGCCAAGATATGAAACCAATCTAAGTATCTATCAGTAAAGGGATGTGTGTGTGTGTGTGTATATATATATATCATAATATCATTCAGCCATAAAAAGGAGGAAACCTCCCATTTGTGATAACATGGATGAAACTGGAAGATATTAAGCTAAGTGAAATAAGCTAGACAGAAACACACTGCATGATCCCACTGATATGTAGAATCTAAAAAAGTCAAACTCATAGAAACATACAGTAGAATGGTGGTTGCCAGGAGCTGGTGGCGGAGGCAGTGGAAAATGAGGAAATGTTGGTCAAAGAGTACAAACTTTTAGTTATAAGATGAATTAGTTCTAGAGACCTAATGTACAGTATGGTAACTGTATTTAATAATACTCTATTGTATACTTGAAATTGGCTAGAAGTATAGATTTCTAGTATTCTCACCACACCCACACACACATACATACACGGAAAGTGTATGAAGTGTATGAAGTGATTGATATGTTAATTAGTTTGATTGTGGCAATCATTTCTCAATATATACTTATATCAAATTATGTTGTGCATCTTAAGTATACACAATTTTTGTCAGTCATAACTTAATAAAGCTAGAAATAAAAAGAGTTATTACTGTGACCTCTGAGTACTTCTAAATCTACACAGGCTTCAGTGCCTTCTCTCTCTCTCTCTAGAAAGCAAAAAAAGCCAATGACAGTCCACACTGTGACTCTATTGTAGTATTCCTGAAAAACTGGTCAGAAATTGTGACCCTATCACCATGGAGACTAAGATAGTTTGGATTCAGCATCCCTGGAGAGGGCAGTGAAGGCCATAGAACAGCCAGTACTGTTTAGAAGGACATGAAATCAACTTGATATTGTAATGTCCAAAAAGCCTGGATGTAAGGATAAATCATTATTTCTCCCCAGAAAGCACTAAACAAATCTGTTGTGATGTATTGGCGAGTCCTTATTTGCAGTCATATGATGTTACCATTTTCTATTACAAATTGCAAATTCAATTCTCAAATTCAATTATCCTGGAGACGGCTAACCAATAAGCTTAGCAGTATTTGAAAAGAAAAACAACTTGCACCCAGGTTTATAAATACATGTGTAGATACAAAAGCGTTAAACATAAGCCTCAGCAAAATTGAAAATGGACAGTTTCCAGGTCCAGACTGGTGTGGCAGTGGGAGAGAGGATTTTTGGTGGTGAGATATAAGAGACTCCTGGATTTGTGTGTCTCTGGAATAGAATTTCCAAATGATGCTATGGAGGGACAAATTTTTTATGACCATTCACAAAACATACTAACACATCTAACATTCCAAAATTTCTTAAAGAAATCTCTTCTTACTTTGTTTAGCTAGCATGCCCCATATTTGGTTCACCTCAAAACATTTTTCTGAAGAATCCTTCTTAATAGTTCTTGGAACTTGTTTCACAAAACTCACTTAGGGAAACAATGATCAGAATAAATAGATTCAAGGTCATGGAGGACATGCCATTGGCGATACAAGTTACGTCTCAAAATATTCTCTTTCCATGAAAAGCCATGAACATTTACAAAACATATTTTGAAGCAGGCCTATTAAGGACCTTGTTGTTCAAAGTGTGGTTCTGGGAATAGCAATATTGACAACTGTTTGGAGCTTATTAGAAGTGTAGAACTCTGGTTCTGCCCCAGAGCTTTTGAATGAGAATCTTGCATCATGTGCAAGATCCCCGGGTTGTTGAGGTACACAAAAAGTTTGAGAAAGATCATTTTAGGAGACTCATACTTTTGAAGTATATGGATTTCACACATTTCTGCATGCATATTGGAAAATGCAAACTAGAATCACATAACTAAGGTTAATGGCACTTTCTTTTAAAATTTGAGCACTGAGCAATTAATTGCAAAGCATTAAAAATTACATTAAAATATCATGTAATCCTTTAATAAGTGACCAGTTTAAATTAACACACATCAGCATCAGGTCTGGATCAAAATAACTGGGTCAGCATATATTAGTAAATCAGAATGACAGAAGACATGGGGAAATTAGAGCCAAGCCACAACTCTTACCTGATTAGGACTTACAACATTTGCTAGTGAGAAGAGAAAGTCATTTAATAGCATACAGGCACTATTTTAGTGACACATTATATACAGAATCCTCAGTTTATCTGCATTCTTCTAAGAGGGCCACATGTCATTTAGAAATATTCTAATAGCTTGAAAGTATCTATATTAACATTTATTCACTCACTGGTTAATTATACCATTTAAAAATGCCATCTTTGGATCAGGACTGTCCTCAGATTAAAAAGACATAAACTTTCCAATCCAAGGGCACATAATCTAGTATATTAGTTGGATTATAAACAATCTACCATGTGGAAAGCATGCATACTGCAAAGTTGTAGCAAGAAGTTTCATAAGTAGGAGACATACATGACAAATATTAGGTGTCGAAGTATGATTAAGCATCTAGAAAAAGCCCAATTTTATTATTTAATCTGTGTATTCCCACATCACTCAGAGTTAGTGGAGAATCAGTGCAGTAGAGGGTGGAGTAAAAGACTCCCTCTCTCTCCCAAAGTCTCTGTGTTAGTCCTTTTTGAGTTACTGCCTTTCTCATTGAACCAGTGTTCAATGATTTTCTGAACAATGGTTCTCTGAAGACAGTAGCTTCCTAGTGGACGAGTGTCTGATTTTTCCCAGCACTACCTAGTGCAGAGCTGGGCTCAGAGTTCATACTTGTAAAGCCAGGGATAAGAGATCTTGGAGAAAAAAATTGTAAGTGATTATAAGGGTAAAACACTGGCATAATTTAAGAATAGAAAGCCAGCTTTGCAAGCAATTAGATTAATGGAAGATCTGAGCCAGGAAGCTTCGTGTGTGTGTGTGTGTGTGTGTGTGTGTTACTTCAAACAATTTGGAAGACTCAGTGTTATTATACTAATTTTACAGTTGAGGGAAGTTATACTCAGGTTAAGTTCATAGCTAGTCAGTGGCCAAATTACCAATTAAACCTACCTCTGTTTGACTGTAAAGGTAGCATTCTTAATCACTCTATTTCAAGGTTTCTTAAATTCAGCACTATTGGCATGTGGGGCAGGATAATTATTTGTTGTGGGGGGTCACACTATGTATTGTAGGATGTTTAGAAGTGTCCCTGACCTCTACCCACTAGATGTCAGAAGCACATCCCCCAGCCCCACCCTCAGTTGTGATAACCAAAAATACATCCAGAAATGGCCAAATGTCCCCTGGGAGAAAATCATCTCCAATTGGGAACTACTGTTCTGTTTATAGTAGGTGCCTAGGATCCTTACTTTGAGCATGTTACAGTAATCATCTCCTGAACATGAACCCACTGACATAACCTCCTTAATGAAGACGGCTCGGTGGGTTTGCCCACTTGCAGCCACTTCTACTTCCAAAAGAAATAAAAGGCTTCCTTTTAAGAAAATACTTTGCCTTAATTTTAAGATACTTTAAGAAAGGCATCCTTTCCAAATCTCAGATTCCATCTAACCCCAACCCCAAACACTTAGGTATGAAAATCAGCTGAGTCATCCCTTGCCTATTTTAAAAATAATTCCATGTTACTGAGGGAAGTCCCACAAAAGTCCACAGATTTTGGTTTAGAAATCATTTCCTAAAGAAGAGGTAACCCAAAATATGATGACAGGGTTATTTTAATGAAATTTAATTGATAATATTCATATCAATTACATAAGGAGTATTCTTATTTATAAAAAAAGAAGAATGCCAGGATCAAATTTGTTTAGGATTTATAAGAAGCTAAGGAGTAAGTGTGGCAACGATGGCTTAAAATATGCAGAAAATGGTATTTGAGACACATAAGAGAAGGTGAAAGAGGAAGATATAAACCAAGGTACTTACCATGAAGATAAAGCATAATATGTAAATATTTCAGTACACCGGGAATAGAGAGCATCATGAGATGGAATGAATAACCTCTGCTGGACCAGAAGTATAGGGAGGTGTTTGTAAATATAAGATGGCTATATTGGTGTTTGGGGGAATTTCTTAAGGCTTATAGCGAAGCCTTGGGGGATATAGTGAAGATTATTTTGCCACATTCAGTTTAAGGGTTTGGCATGACTTTTGCATTGGAAAAACCTGTGATTCTGGAAAAATCGAGAAAGTACTCTGGTAGAACTCAAAGGAAAGGAAATAGGAGATCATTTGTTTTGTCTTTTTAACCTAAGCTGGGGTTCATGGTAGAACCATTGGGGTTCTCAATTTTCCTTTCAGGTGTTGTAGATTAGTTTGTTGGCTCATTCAGAAAATCATAGCATCTGAGCTGGTCAGGAATAAAGATTAAACCTTTAGTATGAGAAACAGCATTATGTTTCCTTAGGAAAAAAAAGCATAACTTAAGGATAGAAAATAAAGAGGAAAAAAGAAGAAAGAGAAAGAGGAAAAGAAAGACAAGGAAAAGGAAAAGGAGAAGGAAAAGAAGGAACAAGGAGAAATGGGAGCTTGCCCCTCAACTGTGAATCCCAGTGTAAGGAACCACAATGGAGCCTTATCTTCTTCAAGAGTGAACATATTTCTTGCCTCTTAGCCCAATGTCTTTGCCCTCTAAGCACCACAAACACCTTCCCTTCTTCAGCTCCTTGAATAATGAAGGGCTTTTACTGCTCTTCTTCTGCCTTCCTTTAACACACCAACAACCAATTTAAAATGACCATTTCCTTGAAGATCAGCAACTGAGCCCAATGGTACAAATGCAGGGCCATGTGTGTTTGGCTGGAGAGGTTATGAAAGAAAAGAAGAAGATGTGCTCCACATCTAAGCAAATCCATCGTGATTACCTTGCTACTGTGGACATCATCTGTGGATCTTGTACTTCCAGTGGATCAACCATACGATAATAGATTGCTTTTCTACACAAGGTGGCAGTAGAAATAATAGAAACTTTTTCTTTAACAAATTGTTTTCAAGGTCACCCGAAACAAGAGAGGGCCTTTCATTTTGCCCACCTGAACCTTATTTTGCAAGTATTACCAGAATTGCTATTTCAGGTAGAATAGCAATAAAGGGCTAAGATATGAGGGACTCTGTAGTATTTTATAATTTAAAACAAAAACAAAACATGAAAATAGCTATAACAGAACTTAAGGATAGTCTGAATTTAGGCAAGGGACTGAAGCATTTCCAACAAAATACTGGATTCTCTTTTTATTTTTATTTTTGCAGAGAGGGAACTGGTAATATTGTCCCACTTCAAAAGAGAGGAGAATCCCTTCCTGAACATATAAGGAAAGGGTCACCCAAGGTAGTTTGGGGTAGTAGCAATGACCCTGTAATTGGAGTCAGAAAGAAGACCTAGTCTCTCAATCTCCTTAAATAATTACTGTCTCTTTGACCCTCTAGGGCTAGTAGTCTCTGAGCTTCATATTTGAACCTCAGATTTGTATAATGGCAATAATACTCTCTATCTCATGGGGTTAATGTAAAGATTAGATGGAATATTTAATTAAAAATAAAAACTCCTAGGCACAAATATATTGTTTCAAACATCAACTTGATTGCTCCAAAGCATATATATGATTGCTTACATACATTTTGCAATGGATAGAAATGGCTGAAGGTGATTATTTTATAGGAAAATAACACAATACTCTTTTAAAATTTTCTATGCAATTAAGAGTCTTGGAAGCAACGTGACAAGCGATCTTAGCCTTGTGCCTTTACCATGCCACAAAATTTGGTTTGATTTCACTCTAAGCCTTGGCATAGAAATGAGGAAAAGCAGACCAAATCATCTCTCTAGCTGCCTTCCTGATCCCACACTATGGTAATGGATTCAATATATATCTGACTGTCTTAGTCCCTTCAGGCTGCTATAACAAAATACTTAGAATGGGTAATTTATAAACAACAGTATTTATTGCTCACAGTTCTGAAGACTGTAAAGTCCAAGATCAAGATGCCAGTAGATTCAGTGTCTGGTTCAGGCTCATTATTCAGAGCTGGATACCTCTTTTGGTTTTCTTACATGGCGGAAAGGGCAAACAAGCTTTCTTATGCCTCTTTTATAAGGGCACTAATCCCATTCAAGGGGGAGAGACCTTATGACCTAATCATTTCCTGAAAGCCCCACCTCTTAATGCCATCACTTTGGGGATTAGAGTTCAACAAACAAATTTTCAGGAGAAACAAATATTCAGACCATAGCAGTCTTCCCCTGGTCTACTAAAATTTATATCATCTCACATGCAAAATATGTTCATTTCATCCCAGTGGCACTAAAAGTCTCAACTTGTTCCACCATCACCTCAAAAGTTTAAAGTCCAAAGTGTCATCTAAATCAGACTCAAAATACAATTCATTCTGAGGCAAATTCTCCTCCAGCTGTGAGCCTCTGAAATCAGTCAAATTATCTGCTTTTCACAGTGCACTCCACAAACATTCAGACCACAGTACTAGACCAGCTTAACTCAAAACATAGACATTTTATCCCTTCAACCTAAATTGTTGCAAGACATTACCTGCTCTCTTTGGAACTGGTAATCATGGAATAAAAGGAAATAAAGTGCAGGAAGCCAAAAGGCTTTAGTCTCTGCCATGTGCTGAACCAGAGTCCGTGAGGATAGATGCATGTGTACCAGCACATCCACCTTTAAATATGTGCACAGGCAAGTATGTTTATCAGTGTGTGTGTGAATGTTTCTGCACAAGCATATGCATATATGTGACGTTTGCATGGGAATGTGTTTGTGGGTATGTGTTCATTTTATTTTGTGTATATGTGCATTGGTATATGTAGGTGTAGATATGAGAATAGATGTGCATGTATGCCTGGGGGTATTTGTTTGTTGGTAGAATATGCATACATTTCTGAATATGTCATAAAGGTAGAAGTGAGGAGGAGGAGAAAGTGGAAATAGAATAACATTCTCTCTCATTGAACTTGTAGCTGGAATTTAAGAAAGCAGCATGTTGGCCTACAGTTGCCTCACAGAGGAATGTGGGAAGAGTGCAGTTGAAATTAACTTTAAAACCAGCAAAAATGGAAAGGGTTTTTCAGACTCTGGCTTTCATGTTGAATTTTCCCCAGCTATGTTAGGATTCCTCATAGCTGGGTGGTGGGTGAGAGCTGCTTTATGGGGAAGAATTGGATCAAGATTAAGCAGAATGGGATTCAGAGGTAAAGCCATAGAGAACTCAAGAGTCTGCCAACAACTTTGGTGGTTCATTCTGTATTTCAACTGTGGAGTGAATATAGCCTTGACCAAGGCGGCATTAGAAATATTGGGTGCAGACTTTCTTTTCAGCCCTCAGAACAATCTCAGAATGAGACCTTGAACTCCTAGGAGGCAGGAAAAAAGAAATAAAGTCCAATCTCAGTACAGTAGTATTAATAATAGTAACAAATCCTTGTATGACACTTAGTATGAACAAACAACATTTGAAGAGTTTTAGAATTCATTGTTGTTTCTTGTTATTACTTATGGATCTCCAATTGTATGTCAGGCATTTTACTAGGTGCATTAAATACATGATCACATTTAAATTTATTTTCAGAGCAACTGAATGTGGTCTATATTAATAGGTCCATTTTACTGAGGCAGGAACTCAGGTTTGAAGATGTTAAGCTACCTGTCCAAGTCACAGTGGTGGAGCCATAGTTTGAATTCATGTCTAATACATCCCAAATTGTCTTTAATTTCATAGTTTATTTTCTAAACTGCTATATTAGTACTTAAGTTTGATTTGGTAATACAAAACTCAATATGTGATAGCTTAGCCTAACAAGGGAAAAATCACAAAATAATTCACAAAATTCAGCGTGTTCTGACCAAATTTAGTCTCCATATGCACATTGGATGGAAGTTAGCTGAAATTTTCCCCCAGATGTCTGAATTATAAAACAGTATGGGCCCTCCATGTCTGCCAGTTCCACATCCACTCATTTAACCAACCAAGGATCAAAAATATTTGGAAAACAACTAATAAAAAATAACAATAAAAATAATACAAACAATACAGTATAACAACTATTATATTCATATAGAATTTATTCTGCATTAGGTATCATAAGTATTCTAGAGGTGATTTAAAGTATTTGGGAAGATGTGCATTGGTTGTGTGCAAAGAGTATGCCATTTTATGTAAGCGACTTGGGTATCCATGGATTTGGGTATCCATGAGGGTCCTCGAACCAAAGTTCTCCAGGGATACCTAGGGAGTAATGTACTCCAAAATGGTTCTAAAAAAATTAACAAGCCCAAGTACCCAAGATGAATGTGGTTTACTTCATCTCTTGGCTCCATTGTTATCTCCATGAACTGGGACAACTATACTGTCATACTTTTTTTTTTTTTTTTTTTTGAGACAGAGTCTCACTCTCTTGCCCAGGCTAGAGTGCCATGGCATCAGCCTAGCTCACAGCATCCTCAAACTCTTGGGCTCAAGTGATCCCTCTGCCTCAGCCTCCCAAGTAGCTGGGACTACAGGCATGAGTCACCATGCCTGGCTAATTTTTTCTCTATATATTTTTAGTTGTCCAGCTAATTTCTTTCTATTTTTAGTAGCGACAGGGTTTGGCTCTTGCTCAGACTGGTCTCGAACTCCTGAGCTCAAACGATCCTCCTGCCTCAGCCTCCCAGAGTGGTAGGATTACAGGCATGAGCTACCATACCCAGCCTACTGTCATACTTTGATGTTGATGGAACCCAGAAATGCCAGGCATCTTCAATCCTGAGAGAAGTATTTTTCTTTTGCCCTTTTATGAGTATGTTTCCATTTAGAGCTATGTTCCGTGACATGGTGAGATAATCACTGCCATCTACTCTATGTCTCCTTAGCACTCTGCTCTATATAGCATACTATAACAAGGGAAGCCATGTTTATAAATGTTACCAGTTGCTATAAATGTTAAGTCTTGCCTCACCTATGTGATTCCTACTAACCCAGGGATGTGGTCATGAGGCAAGGGGATGTGTTTTTCAATAGAATAGCTAAACCAGAAAACACTGACTGAACTCTCAGAGAAAAGTAAAAGAAAAAAATAACGTTCTGGAGTAACCATCTGTTTCTTTCATTATAATGTAGGCATAAATAGTATAGCTGAATGGTTATGAGCAAAGAATTTGGATCAGATGAATTGGATTTTTGCACCTGTCTGGTTGTGTGACCTTTGGTGAACCTCAAAACTGCTCTAAGACTCAGTTTTGGCACTTGTGAAAGAATAGTAATAATACGTATTAATGATGCTGGAAACTTGTTGTAAATGATGAATAGATGTGCTTAGCAGTCCCATTAGTTAGCACTCGGTGTGTATTATCTGCTGTCATTATTCCTTCTTTATAACTCCAATGACATTAAATTATGACATGAAGAACATGGTGACATGTGAACGGCATCATGTCCCTAATGATTGTATGCCCAAGAGACCTAAACTAACTTTTGTGACTTAATCAACTGTTGTTAGTTGCTACACCATCAACAGTTGAAGCTTCTTCATAGTGAGAAATCTATTTTGCATATAATTACTTAAAAGGACATTTTAACTATGGTAGCAATTTCAACTGACTTTCTGTCATTTCTATGTCACTCAGCGTCAGAAAACCTACCTGCTGTTTAGGGAACTAGTTTCTTCCAAGACTTCTCATGTCAGGTTGGCCTAGCACGATCAGGAAAAATCACAAGTTGGCTATCAATCATCCAAAGGCATTTATTAGGCACCTAAAAGGGAATAATGCTATGCTAACTACTGTGCAAAGTGCATTTCACAGATGTAGTCCCAGCAAGCTAGCACCTTCTGTTCTCTAGGGAGTAGGATAGAGGATCTTTGCATTTACTGAGAAGCAGTATGTTGCGGTGGAAAGAACATTCTTTCAAGTGTTGGAAGACCTCGCTTTCCCAGGTTTGTCTTTCAGCAATTCATTTTACATCCCTGAATTTGTTTCCTCATTGAAAAGTGGAATTATAACATCTTCCTATTCCCCCACCGTTCTTAATGCTTTGAAAACTTCTGCAATGTGTCATGAATATTTATATAAATATATCAATGTTCTGCAAAGAATTTAAAAAATAAATAAATAAATAAGAAGGGTGATCAGAACAGAGAGAACATGAGCAATGCTAACTAATTATAAGTATCAGTTTTTGATTTTCCACTCTGGGCCAGATCAGGAACAGACTCCCAAGCAAGTTAGTTGGGGACATGGTGGAAATTACTCCATGTAGGTTAGAGGTAACAACTTAGAGAGTTGAGAATAGAGAAATCATACTTCTGGGTGATTATTTTGTTGTGCCTGAGTGTGGATCTGAGACAGAATAATTTTGGGGAAGGGGGTTGGAATTGGAGCCTTTTCATGGTTTTCATGTTAGGGAGTTTTGACAAGGGAATATGAGGCCTCCGAAAGAAGTGGTTTTTGGATGACTCCTTCATTTCTCATCAGTTCTGAGGCTCTGGAGAGAGGACCAAGTATATTCCCCACCCTGCCCCGAGGAGCTTTTGACAGGAGCAATAATATAAAAATCCACCAATGGCTTCCCATTGCTCTTAGGATATAGACTAAATATTTATCTTATTTTACAAGTTGAGACCCCATCTCTAAACATCCCCATTACTTTCTATGCTCCAACCTCATCAGCAAATATTTGCAATTTTTCTAACTCATGAGACTCTTTCTGCCACAAAGTGCTTCTGCAAATGATACCCTTTCTTTTCTGAGACCCTCTTTCCTAATTTTTACTTCATTATCCTACATTCAAAATGTATCTTTTAGCTTAAATGTCACTTCTTTAGGAAAACATCCCGTGAGTCTTCAGACTGAATATGATCCCAGTTATAAATTCTCAAAGGCACCTGCTCAGCTCTTTCCCTATATAGCCAAAGTGTTTGAAAGTATGGAGTTTCTGCATGATTGGCCTGGCTATCCCATTAAGATACAAGCCCCATGACAGCAAAGGCAGTTTTACTTAGTACCTAATAAAGTGTCCGCAGCTGCTCAATAATAATTGCTGAGCACACGAATGAATAACTAAGTGAGCAAAGAAACCGTATATAATACTTTCAAATTATAAATGTACTTTCTTTTATATTAGTTACAAATAATATTCTATGTAGATAACTTTAGCAATATGAAAGTATAAATAAGATAGAAATATTTTATTTCTATCACATAGGAATAATTATTTATTATATTTTTATTTATTATTTTACTTATTTATTTATGTATTAACAAAGCATATTAAGACATTATAATCCATCCTAGTAATATATATGCTTATATATCTGTAGTATAAAAGCATACATATATAAATATGTTTATGTATGTAATTTTGAATTATTGGGCCTATATTCTTCATAAGCTTGTTTCTACAACTTAGAAATACATCATAAAATTTTTTCAAGACATTAAACGTTCTTTGTCAAAATCAATTTTAATAGCTAGGTAGCATTGTGGTGTTTCCCCCCCTCAAGTATCCAAGTTTACATAAATAAAGCTTACTGTTGGCATTTGGATAATTTAAATATTTTATTATCAACATGCTAGAATAAACAACTGTTTTGCTAAATTTTGCATGCCTTTTTCTTAGACTAAATTTCTAAATGTGGAATTACTGATTCTAATATTTTGATGCATGCTGCCAAATTTTCTTTAAAAGGAAAATGATTCCAAAGCTCTCACACCCATGAGATGTAAAAATATTAGTATTCAATCATACTTACCTCCACAATATTATTTCATATTCGCCTTTTAAACTCTTCCACGTTGATATATGAAATTTGTATTTTTTGATTTGGACTTTTTATTACAAATGGGATTGAATTTATACATAAACACATACATACATGCACATATTTTTGTTCATACTTATGCATATTTACCATTTGACAAACAACTTATTTTGTTCATATTATGTATGTATTTGTTGCTTTCTTCATTCAAGATGTTTATCTTTTTTCTTAGTGATTTATGTGTTTTATATATTTTAAAGATGCTTATGGTATAATTGCAGCATATTACATTTTCTCAGTTTGCTGATGCTTTTTAATTTTGATTTGTTGGTTTACAGTATAGTGACATATTTTAATATGTTAAAAGTTAACATTTTCTTTTATTTTCCTCTTCAGTTATTTTATGGTGTGTATGTGTGTTTTACATCTTTATTAATATCACTATGTAAAAATTCATTCTTTTATTCATATGCCACTCATAACATATAGCAATTCTTATATGTATTTGATTTTGGCACTGGGTTTTCTATACAGTTGTAATGATCTGTTATTCTAATGTCTAAAAACTCCTTTATTAGTATAATTTTAAAATATATTATAAAATGTGATAAGTTCCTCATTACACCTTTTTCTTTATTAAAGCTTTGTTTTGCTGTTGTGATGCATTTGTTTTTACAGATAAAAGTAATTCTTCTAATATCATTGAGACTGTCATTGTATGTTAAAATTAGAGATTATATTTGTGCCTTTATTCAAATATTTTTATTTTTGTCGATTTTTTATTTCTAATTATTATGCATATACAATAGTTGTACATATTTATGTTGTACATGTAATATTTTGATACAAGTATGCAACATGTATAAATTGGGATATCTCTTACTTCAAGCATTTATCATTTCTTTGTGTTAGGAACATTCCAATTCCAGTATCATAGTTATCTTGAAATATACAGAAAATTATTGTTAACTGTACTTGTGCTACTGTGCTACCAAACACTAGATCATGTTCCTTCTATCTAACTGTCGTTTTGTACCCATTCACTAACCCCTCATTATCTCCTCCTCCTCACTACCCTTCCTGCCCTCTGGTAACCGTCATTCTATTCTCTATTTCTACAAGTTCAATTATTTTTATCTCCCACATGCGAGTGAGAACGTGCAATATTTGCCTTTCTTTGCCTGGCTTATTTCATTTAATATAACGTCCCTCGGTTCCACCCATGTTGTGGCAAATGGCAAGATTTCATTCTGTTTACGGCTGAATGACATTCCTTTGCATATACGTACCACATTTTCTTTATCCACTTACCTTTTGATGGCCCCTTAGGTTAATTCTGTATCTTGATTATTGTGAGTGCTACTGCAATAAACATGGAAGTGCGGGGAACTCTTCAACATACTGATTTCCTCTCTTTTGACTATATACCCAGCAGTAGATGGATCAAATGATAGCTCTAATTTTAGGCTATTGAGGAGCCTCCATACTGTTCTCCACAGTGGTCTTACTGGTTTGCATTCCCACCAGCATTGTATGAGGGTTCCCCTTCCTCCACATCCTCATCAGCATCCCTTGTTGCCTAACTTTTTGATAAAAGCCTTTTTGACTGAGGTGAGATGATATCTCCTTATAGTTTTGATTTGCATTTTTCTGATGATTAGTGATGTTGAGCTTTTGTTCATATGCCTGTTGGTCATTTGTATGTCTTCTTTTAAGAAATGTCTATTCAGATCTTTTGCCCATTTTTAAGGCAGAAGGTGTTTTTTTCTTTTTGGCTGTTGAGTTGTTTGAGCCCCTTATATGTTCTGGTTATTCATCCCTGGTCAGATGAGTAGTTTGCAAATATTTCTTTGATGTGGTGTGTTGTCTCTTCACTTTGTTGATCACTTCCTTTGCTGGGCAGGAGCTTTTTATCTTGATGTGATCTCATTTTTCTGTTTTTGCTTCTGTTGCCTGTGTTTTTGAGGTCTTACTGAAGAAATCTTTGCCCAGATCAGTGTCCTGGAGTATTTCTCCAATGTTTTCTTCTACTAATTGCATAATTTCATAGTAGTTCTATAGTTTCAGATCTTAGATTTAAGGTTTGAATCCACTTTGGTTTTTATATGTGTCAAGAGAGAGGTCTAGTTTCATACTTCTGCATATGGATGTCCAGTTTTCCCAGCACCATTTATTGAAGAGACTGTCCTTTCCCCAAATTGGTTCCTTTGTCAAAATGAGTTGACTGTAAAATGTGTGGATTTATTTCTGGGTTCTCTCTTCTGTTCTATCAGCTTATGTGTCTGTTTTTATGCCTGTCTCATGCTGTTTGGTTATTATAACTTTGTGGTATAATTCAAAGTCAGGTGATTTGCTCCAACTTTGTTCTTTTTGTTCAGGATTGCTCTGGCTATACTGGGTCTTTTGTGGCTTCATATAAATTTTAGGGTTATTATTTTTTTTATTTATGTGAAAATGTCACTGGCTTTTTAAAGGGATTGCATTGAATCTGTAGGTTGCTTTAGGTAGTATGGGCATTTTAAGAATATAGATTCATCTAACTCATGAATATGGAAAAATTTCCATTTTTTTGTCCTCTTCAATTTCTCTAATCAATGTTTTATAGTTGTCATTGTAGATCTTTCACTTCTTTGGTTAAATTTATTTCTCTGTATTTTATTTTATTTGTAGCTATTGCAAATCCTTTGTTTCTTTTTCAGATTGTTTGCTGTTGGCATATAGGAATACTACTGGGTTTTGTATGTTGATTTTGTATCCTGCAACTTTGCTGAATTCACCAGTTCTAATAGTTTTTTGTTGTTGTTGTTACAGTCTTTAGGTTTTTCTAATTATGAGATTATATTGTCTGCAAATAAGGACAATTTGACTTCTTGTTTTTTAATTTGGTTGTGTTTTATTTCTTTGTATTTTTTAACTGCTCTAGCTTAGTGCATAGTCCAAGCATAGTGCTTGGACTTCCAGTACTATGTTGAATAAAATGGTTAAAGTGTGCATCTTTTTCTTATTCCCAAACCTAGAAGAAAAGTTTTCATTGCATACCCATTCAATATAATACTATCTATGGGTTCGTTATATGTGGCTTGCATCATGTTTAGGTATGTTCCTTATATGCTCAGTTTATTGAGCATTTTTATATGAGTGGGATAATAAATTTTATTGAATGCTTTTTTGATATCTACTGAAATGATCGTATGGATTCTGTTGATATGATACATGGCATTTAGCAATTTCCATATGTTGAGCCATGCTTACATCCCACTTGATCATAATGAATAATTTTTAATGTGTTGTTCCATTTGGTTTGCTAGTGTTTTGTTGAGAATTTTTGTATCTATGTTACTCTGAAGTATTGGTCTGTAGTTTTCTTTTTTGTTATGTCATTGTCTGGTTTAGGTATCAGGGTAATACTGGCCCTGTAGAATGAGTTTAGAAGTATTCCCTCTTCCTCGATTTTTTGGAATAGTTTGAGTAGGATTGGTAATAGTTATTATTTAAATGTGGCAAAATTCAGCAGTGATGCCATTAGGTCATGAGCTTTTGATGGATGACTTTTTATTACCACTTCCATCCCATTAGTTGTTATTGGTCTATTCAGGTTTTGGATTTCTTCATGGCTCAGTCTTAGTAGGTTTTATATGTCTAGTAATTTACCAGTTTCTTCTAGGTTTTCCAAGTTATTGGCATATAGTTGCTCATACTAATCTCCAGTGATCCTTTGAAAATCTGTGGTGTCAGTTTAATGTCTCCTTTTTAATCTCTGATTTTATTTATTTGTGTCTTCTCTCCTTTGTTCTCAGTCTGACTAAAGATTTGTTGATTTTGTTTCTCTTTTTAAAAAAACCAGTCTTGTTTTCTCAATTTTTTGTAATTATTTTTAGTCTCAGTTTCATTTATTTTTTCTCTGATCTTTATTAGTTCTTTTCTTGTACTAATTTTGTGTTTGGTTTGCTCTTGCTTTTCTAGTTCTTCAAGATGCACCATTAGGTTGCTTATTGGAAGTTTTTATACTTTTTATACATTTATTGTTATAAATTTCCCTCTTAGTATTGCTTTTACTGTGTTGCATAGTTTTTGGTATTTTGTGTTTGTGTTTTCTTTTCTTTCAATAAATTTTTAAACTTCCTTCTTAATTTTTTCATTGACCCAGTCGTCATTCAGGAGCATATTGTTTAATTTTCATGTGTCTGTATAGTTTCTAACATTCCTCTTGTTATTGATTTCTAGTTTTATTCTATGTAGTCTAAACATACACCTGATATGATTTCAATTTTTTTGATTTTTTTGAGATTTGTTTTGTGGCCTAACCTATGGTCTATTCTTGAGAATGTTTTATGTGCTAAGAAGAAGAATGTGTATTCTATACTCTTGGATGAAATGTTCTGTAAATGTCTAGGTCCACTTGGTTTATAGTGCAAATTAATTCTGATATTCCTTTGTTGACTTTCTATCTAGATGATTTCTCTGATGCTGAAAGTGGGGTGTTGAAATCCCTGGATATTGTTGTATTGGGGTCTATATATCTCATTAGCTCTAGTAATATTTGCTTTATATATCTAGGTGCTCCAGTGTAGGGTGAAAATATATTTATAATTGTTATTTCCTCTTGCTGAATCAACTCCTTTATCATTATATAGTGACCACTTTGGCTCTTTTTAACATTTTTTCTTTAAATCCACTTTTCTGGATATAAGCATAGACTCACTACTGCCATTTTTGTTATTTGTTTTCGGTTTCTTTTGTTGGTCTTTTTTTTTCTTCCTTCCTTCCTGGCTTCCTTTTTGTAAGAGTGATTTTCTCTGGTAGTGCATTTTAATTTCTTATATTTTATTTTTTTGTATATCTATTATAGGTTTTGTTTTGTTGTTATCATGAGGCTTGCAAATAACATCTTATCACCAATTATTTTAAAATAATGACAACTCTGATAATAAAAAAGTAAGCAAATAAAAAACTAAAAAAAATACCTCTACACTTTTCCATCTTAATGCTTTTTGACTTTTCATTATCTTTATTTATATTTTATACTGTCTATCTCTTAAAATGATTGTAGTTATTAATTTTCATACGTTTGTCTTTTAGCCTTCCTACTAAAGACATGAGTAGTTTATATACTGCAACTACAGTGCTAGAGTATTCTGTATTTGTCTGTGTACTTACTATACCAGTGATTTTTATATTCTCAGAGGATGTTTTTCTTTCAGATTGAAGAACTCCCTTTAACATTTCTTGTAAGGTAGGTCTGGTTTTAACAAAAATCCCTCAGCTTTTGTTTGTCTGGTAAAACCTGTATTTCTCCTTCATGTTTGAAGGATAACTTTGCTGGATATAATATTCTACATTGCAAGATTCTTTTTCCTTCTGCCCTTTGCATATGTCATCCTCTTCCCTCCTGACCTGTAAGGTTTCTGCTAAGAAGTCTGCTGCCAGATGTACCTGAGTACCTTTATATGTTATTTGCTTGTTTTCTCTTGCTGCTTATAGGGTCCTTCCTTTTTCTGGACCTTTGAGAGTTTGATCATTATATGCCTTGAAGTAGTCTTATTTAGGTTGAATCTGTTTGGTGATCTTTGACCTTCTTGTATGTGGATATTGATATCTTTCTTTAGGTTTGGAAAGGTCTCTAATATTATTTGTTTGAATAAACTTTCTACTTTGATTTCTCTCTCTCTCCATCTTCTTTAAAGCCAATAACTCTTGTGTTTGTCCATTTGAGGCTATCTTCTTGATTTTGTGAGTGTGCTTTACTCTTTTTTATTCTTTTTTTGTTTGTTTTTCCTCCTCTGACTGTGTATTTTCGTATAGCCTATCCTCAAGCTCATTGCTTTTTTTTCTCCTTGATCAATTTTGCTGTTGAGAGACTCTGATGCATTTTTCTATTTGTCAATTAAGTTTTTCAGCTTCAGAATTTCTGCTTGATTTTTAAGATTTCAATCTGTTTGTTAAATTTATCTGATACAATTCTAAATTTCTTCTCTGTACTATCTTGGAGTTCAATGAGTTTCCTTAAGGTAGCTATTTTAAATTTCCTATCTGAGAAGTCTCATATCTCCATCACTTCAAGACTGGTAACTGGTGCTTTATTTAGTCCAGTTGGAGAGATCATGTTTTCTTGGATGTTCTTGATGCTTGAGGATGCTTGTTGATGTGTGGGCATTAAAGAGTTAATTATTTATTCCAAACTGTCTTGTTTGGGCTTGTTTACACCTGTCCTTCTTGAAGTGGCTTTCCAAGAATTCAAAGGGGATTGAGTGTTGTAACCTAAGCCTGTGGCTATTGTGGCTGTTTCAACATTAGAGGGCACTCTAAGCATAGGGATGCTGTGACTCTTGCAGAGCCTGAGATACACAGTCTTGGTGAACTTGGGGAAGGTAAAGGAGAATTCCCATGGTATTCCAGGGAATTCTGTCAGTCTGTTCCTTCACTCTCCCCCACTCAAAAGAAGTCTCTCTCCATGTTGGGCTGTCTGGATGCTGGCACTCCCATTGCCACTATAGCTGGCACCACACTGGGTCACACCTGAAGCCTACAGCCTTCCAGATCAGTACGGCTGCTGCTGTGTGGCCACCTCTGATGTTTGCTCAAGGCCCAAGGCCACTTTTGTCAGTAGGTAATGAATCCTGTCAAGACTGGGTTTGTCCCATCAGGGCCCCTTCTGGCCCGGAGTTGGTCTAGAAACACCACCCAGGAGCATTTTCAGGCATTCTGGGTTTCATGAGTCTGTCTGGTGCTTTCTTTTACTGTGGCTGAGCTGTTACCTACATTGCAAGACAAATTTCTCTGTACTCTTCCTTCTCCTTCTCCTTTCCCTTCTCCCAAGTGGAAGAAGTCTCTCCCTGAGTTGCTCTGCCTGGAGTTGGGAAAGGGGTTATGCAGGCACCCCCATGGCCACCTCAGCTGGTGTCATACTGGGTTGCACCCCAAGTCCATTGCCTCTAAGACCAGTGTAGCACCAGGGCTTGCCCAAGGAATGCAGTCTTTGTGGCCTGACTGCCACTCAAATTTATTCAGGGCCTGAGGCCACTTTAGTCATCTGTGGTGAAGGTGTCTTGAACTCAGTTTCCTCCTGCTGGGATGTAGGATTCACCCCCTGGCCAGGGCTCGTCTAAATGCTCCCTTTGTGGGCACTAGCAGAATTCTGCCCTGTGTTGTGTTCCTCTGTGCCAGGGCAACACTGAGTTCCAATGTAAAGTCCCCCACTCACTTTGCTCTTCATCCCCCAGCACACAGATTCTCGCTCCATGCTGTGCTATCCAGGGACCACTACTTTGGGGAGGGGGTGCTGTTGTAAGCAATGCAAGACTGTCCTTCCCACCCTCTCCAGTGTCTCTTTCCTTGTTATTATGTTCAAATCAAGTGCTGTGATCACTAACTTGATTTTTTGGTTCTTAAGAAGATGATTTTTTGTGTGCATAGTATTGATGTTCCTACCAGGGGACAATTGCTGGAAAGTTCTATTTGGTCATGTTGCTCTCTCAAATCTTTTATATGCCTCAAAAATTTTTTTATTTTCTTTTTTTAACCCCAACACAGTATTTGTCAAGTTTAGTCTGTTGTGATTATAAATGAGATTTTTCTTGCCATTATATTTCTCTGCAGATAGAACTGGGTTTTATAAATATAATATGTAATTAATTACTTAATTCTACTAGATTTTATTTTATTGCAAATAGATTATGAATCTGTATCCTATTTTTATATTATTATTTATATTATTTTCTTATTTTATTGCTTACTTAAGAACTTTCAGATCAATGTGGATTAGTGAATGAAAAATATGTCTTAATCTTCCAATTTCAGGGAATTGGCTCTTAAGTTTATCTACTAAGTTTGGTTTTTATCTCTAGATATATATTCTTTATCATGATTTAGAAGAATCATTCTATTCCTGATTTACTAAGAATACTTAAAATAAGATATAGATGTTAAATCTTATCAAAATTATTGTCCAGGCTGTCATGTTTCTAAAACTATTGTGTAGTCTCCTTTTACAAAATAATTTTTCTAGATAAAATAAGTATTATTTTAAAATTAATGTTAACTTTTCTGATTTAGTTAAGAATGTCTATTAGTAACTCCATTAGCCACAGTCATAGGCTATTAATAAATCACTGTTGGCTGTTGCTTTACATGTAGGTTAGCACTTAGGAAGAAATCTTCAAAACTGAAGTACCATATGTAGACTTGCAGCAAGACTAAGAAAATACACTGAGGTTCTCGTCCTAGGGTAGGGGAATAGTGTCAGTGGAATTGACCAGAGAGAGAGTACAAAGGGACTGTAAGTTTCAGTTATGGCACTCACATTAATGGGGGACATAAATATCCACAGGTCCTAAAAGTAGGAGAGAGGCCAAATTTAGCAATGAGCAATTCAAGTGGACAACTTCCGTGAGATGTATGTGAGCTGCAGAGCCTGATTTACTTGGGGAAGGTTTAAGGACCAGGTCAGTTCCTTAAGAAAGATAATATAAAGTATTCCTTAAAGGAAGAGTAGTAGCTCAGAAAAAGTTACTGATCTAGGACCAAAATATGGGCAAGAGCAGGAAACAAGCTCCGAGGATGGATCCAAGGTGAAGGAGTGAACGCATGGTTACCAAAGGCCCCATGGTCAGACCAGCACCTCTGGGGTCAAGCTGTGAGTCAGGCAGCAGGGAGGGATTCATCAATTAGCTCTAGGTCACTGCTTGCTGTTCACCTGGAAGAACAAATAATAATAATAAGCTTTCTGGGTCTGGCAAGACGCTGAGCCTCTTAGCATTTCTGGTCTTCAGTCTACTTTCTCCTTGGGGATACACTGAACTTAGCACAATGGGCCCAGGAAGAGGGAACCCATGAGGGGTGGAAAATTGAGGCAGAAAGCAGACAGAAATAATCTAATGAGTTCTTGCTCTTTAAATTCACATTCAAACTGAGGGAAAATGTTAATGTGTCTGTGTTAAGCATTCTGGAACTGGTGCAGGTATCAGCTTCAGAAAACCTTTATTGTATTCACTGGCATGACACAGTATGAGTAGTAAAATCCTACTTGAAATGCTTGATGTTGCTTTCATCTAACTTGTCATTAAAACCAAGTCATTTCTATAAATTTTGACCACTTGGCCTTGAACTATTAAAATGCTAAAGACGTGTCTATCTGAGCAATTAAAATATAAACCATGAAGAATAAGTCTCTAAGAAAAATTCATTATGGCAGTGTGGGAAATACAGAGCAATGTTCAAAATGCTAACATAAATGCAGGTGTACCTTACTCCTAATATTATGAGTATCTACAACTATAAGGCATATGGATTTCTCTAAATTTCCTCAAATCACAACATTATCTTGCTTTGTTTGATATGTGATATAATTTTAGATTAGTTCTTTACTCATAATTATTCAAAAGCACACAGGTAAGTTAGTTGACAATTTAAAGTGACACAGTGGCACTTTCTTTTTATTTATTTATTTTTTTAAATTTCAGAATATTATGGGGGTACAAACATTTTGTTTACATATAATGCCTTTGCCTCGCCCAAGCCAGAGCTACAAGGATGCACATCCCCCATAGAGTGTGCTGTGTACCCATGAGTTGTGAGTTTACTCATCCCCACCACCCCTCTCCCACCTGCCTGGCACCCGATGAATATTACTTCCATGTGAGCACCTCAGTGTTGATCAGTTAGTACCAATTTGATGGCGAGTTCATGTGTTGCTTTTTTTCCATTCTTGTGATACTTTGCTTTGAAGGATGGGTTCTAGCTCCACCCAGGATAATATAAGAGGTGCTGGTTCACCACTGTTTTGCACTTTCTTGACGAACTTGAAACAATATTAGAGTGCAGCACCCCTCATGCACCCATCCTATCCACACCTCTCTTTTCCCCTCTCCTATCCCATACCAACAGAGAAAAATCTAAGGAGGTTTTTTTTGCTGTAATCTGTTAAGAGACTCTTAAACAGCTGAGAACAATTTGTCACTTTCCTTTTGCTTCCTCTCCCCCAAAGCCCATGTTCTCAAATATGGCTTGAGAAAGTGTTGGGATTAAAATTTAAGAAAAGGCTTCTTAAAAGAAACCTTAAATACCTTAGTTAGTTTCACCCTCAGTCCTGAATTCCTGAACCCTCTAGAGCAGCTCAACTCAGTAATCAGATCCTAGTCTTAAACCAGAAGTGGAGTTTATGCCATTGATTTTTAGCCAATATCCTTCAAGGAATTAGTTGGTACAAGAATTTAACTACCTGTTTATAGGGGGTGGTCAGGAGTTAGAGCTGCATGCTGATTGCTTTTTTCTGTGTTATTGTGATTTTAAACTATAGTGAATGGGCGATTTGAATAGGAGATTTTGCCACCTGAGGGAGCATTCTAGAAAAGAGCATTGACTAATGTGTATACGAATGTCAGAGTCAGTTACACACTACAAAGGGGCTGCAAAAATTGTGAAGGGGAAATGACCCAGAAAATCCCACTAAGGCAGCTTCCCTCTGAAGTCTAATCCTCTGACAATGATATTTAAAAAGCAACTTCCATTTCTCCTCCAAGGTTGTAAACTTTCCTAAGTTGTAGGATGAAGCAGAGATATTAAAGAGATTTGTTTAGAAAATATGCTTCCTTCATTTGTCTCATAAATGGATAAAAATATGTATTCCACCAGTCACACATAATTCAACATTCACACCATACTAGTCTTGCATCATGCTTTTTCATGAAATATTGTAAGTTCTTACTCATTACCCTTGCTATTAATACTCTAAAAATCAAAATTATATAATGTATTATTTTAAACTACAATGATTTATTTATCTGAACATTTAAGCTTTATCTAATTATTAAATATTATAAATAATGCTTCAAAAACATCATTATAAATACACCTTTGTTCACATCTCTTACTTTCTCCTTATTAAACATTTCACAATATTAATTACTTAACCAGGACACATGAATATTTTAAAATTATTGGTATATTTTAATAATGTGCTTTCCAGAAAAATTTTTGCCAGTTTTCCTTCTCATTAGCTGCATTGAATTTTGTCATTCTTACTGCATTCTGTGCAACACCATGGTCGTTATTTTTCAAACTTTGTCTGTTTGATGGACATAAAAGCTACTTTTTTGTTTAATTTGCATTTCATTAATTACTTATTGAAATAAGTAATTATAAGTACCTTGATATGTCTCTTGGCTCTTTGTGACTATTTTATGAGTATTTTGTTAAAGTATGTCCTTGATTTCCTTCCTTGACTTATAAGTGTGTTCCTCACAAAGTTGTGACATAAACCTTGGTCATGGACTTTGATTCTTTGTCATTAGGCACATAAATGTAGGCTACTTTTGAAACTTTTTAAATAGGTATAGTTGCACTTTTTGTGAGTTTGAAATGAATGCCCTTGCTTGATTTAAACTTTTTTTCTTTGATTCTCTGTGACTATAACAGCTTCTGATTACACCGTCGTCTTGGGACAAAACAGGATCCATCATCATTCTAAACGATCAGACTTACAACGACACCTGAGCAGAGTTATGTCAGGACAGGCAGGTTAAGTGTTAGGTAGACAGCAAGGGATCTCTGGTCCCTCCTAGGGACAAAGGCAGGTGCCCCCAGCAATTGCCACACCTGGAGAGGAGGGAACGTCCTACCAATCTACCAATCAGAACTTAGCGTGCCAACTGCAAAAGAATGCAGAGGATTCCCTAGCGGTGGGCCAAGCAGCACTGGGGTACAATACAGTCTGGAAGGTGACCTAGAACAACGTAAGGCTAATTATCATGTCATTAGTTTAAATCTACATTGTGGTTCAGTCCCCCTAAATGGACTTTCAGAGAGGCTCATAGGAAATCCACATGTACAGTAAGACTCAGGTCAGATAATTCCCAATGTCCGTCAGAGTGGTTTGATGGTGACTTCTGAACTGTGAGGAGGACCCAGTCCAGACCCTATAAAAAAAGACCCCAGACAATAACCAAGACCATTTTTGTTATGGCAGAGGGTCTGTTTATTGTCTGGGTGAATGTATCTTGCTCTGTGAAACTATCCTGTCCTTCCTCAATAAACTTTGTTTCATGCTTGCCTTGCTTTTGGTGTGTTTGGTCATTCTTCAGCCAAGAGCACACCAAGAAATGAGAACAGAACAGACTACAACCCGACATAAGCATATCTTCCTCCATCAGAATGATGCTTCTTAGGACCACACAATTATTCTTATTATTTATCTGTTTTACTTCTTATAATTATATTTAAAATTGCAGTGTGAAATATTTAAAACAAATATTAATCATGAACACTCATGTAATGAATATTCAGCTTGAGAAATGATTATCACTAAAGGATTGAAGGCCTCATGTCCCATCAGATTCTTCTTAATGCCCTCCCCAAAAAGTAGAAAAAAACTACTGCTCACCTCCAAAGGGTTTATTATCACTAAGAATTTCTTTATATTTAATTCTATAGTTATGTAATCCTAAACAATATGTAGGATGGTTTTAAATGTTTCAGATATGTGTATTTCAAATTTCATTATTTATAGAACATATTGTTTACTATAATAATATAATAGATAAGTCTATCTTTAACGTCAAAACATTTCCAATGTGTTAATACCCATATTATACATTCCTGCCAGACATGTATGGAGGTTTCAGATAATCCATACTCATTACATAGGTCTAGTTCAATTTTTATTTTGTTTTAATTTTAGCTACTATGATTTTACTTTGCATTCCTTGAGATCTAATGATGTTAAACATCTTTTCATATGATCATTAGTCATTCATATAACTTCTTTGAAATGAATCTATTTACATTTTTTGTCCATTTTTCAAATTAGGTTGTTTTCTTATTATTATTGAGTTAAATGTGTTCTTCATATATTTGGCGTATATGACCTCTCTCATATACATACGTATATGAAATATTTTTCCCAGTTAGTAGCATGCCTTTTCATTTTCATAATGGTATCGTTTTTTTTCAAATGTGCACAATTTGATGAGTTTTGACAGATTCATACTCTTGTTAAACCACCACCACAAAAAATACACATAATACTTCTATGTAGTCTCCACTTCCAGCTGATCACAGGCAACTGATGATTTGCCTTCTTTCAAAATGGGTTGGTTTGCATTTTCTAGGTTTTATATAAATAGAAACCTTCAGCTTTTATTTTGGGCATCTTTTGCACAGCATAAGATTATTTCATGGAGATTCATCCATGTTGTCGCTTATTTTAATAGTTCACTGCTTTTTTTGGTAAAATAATATTCCATTGCATAGATATGCTACATTGTGTTTACTCATTCTCTTGCCAATGGGCATTAGGAATACATCTGGTTTTTGCTTATTGTGAATAAAGCTGCTATTGACATGCCTGTACAAGTTTTTTGTGTGGGCATCTATTTTCATTCCTCTTGGGTAAATATCTAGTAATGGAATAGCTGGTTCATATGGTAGGTTATGTTTAACTTAATCAGAAAGTACCTAATGATTGTCTCATAGTTGTTTCATGTTACAGTCCTGCTAGCAATGTATGAGAATTTCATTTGCTCTATAGCTCATCAACATTTGGCATCATCAGCCTTTTTAATTTTAGAATGCTAATGCCTATGTGGTGACCTCGTATTATGGTTTTAATTTGCTTTCTTCTGATGACTAATGCCACTAAACAGCTTTTTGTATGCTTATTTGCCATCTTTAAAACTTTTGGGGGATATATTTATTCAAAATTTTACCCATTTTATATTGTTTGTGTTCCCATTTTGTATTTGTAGGAATTTTTTTGTTACAATTTTATTAGATGATGTGTTTTGCCAATATTTCCTTCCATTCTAAGGCTTACCTGTTCGTTATCCCAAGCATGCCAAAGAGGAAAAGCTTTTAATTTTATAAAAATAAAGTCCATCTTATGAACTTTTTTTAAATGGTTCATATTGTTGCTGTAGTATCTAAGCTGTAAATATCTCCATGTTTATTTCTAAAAGTTTTATAACTTTAAATATCCTATTTAATCAAATGTTTTGAGTTTATTTTTATGTGCAGTGTGAAGTATATGTGTCAAGATTCTCTTTTTTTCATGTGGATATCTATTGTCCTAGCACCATTTGTTAAAAATTAAAAAACACACACAAAATTTTATTTCTGCTATTGTCTAGGTACCATTTATAAAAATCAATTGATATGTGCGTACCTATTTCTGGATTCCCAGTTTGTTCCATTGTCTTATAAAGCTTGTTCCATGCACATGCACATATATATATAAATACATATATATATGTATTTATATATATGTGTGTATGTGTATGTATACTTCTGCCAGTACCATATTATGTTGATTACTTTATAATATGTTTTGAAACCAGGTACTGCTATTCCTCCATCTTTGTCCTTTTTCAAAATTGTTTTGGCTGTTGTATGGCTTTTCATATCCATATACGTTTTAGAATAAACTTGTCCATTTCCACAAAAATAACAGGGAGGGGAAAGAGGAGGGGTAAGGAGAAGGGGAGGGGGAGGAGGAGAAGGAGAAAGAGCCACCTACTGTGATTAGGCTGGGATTGTGTTGAATTTATAGATCAATTCAGGAGAATAGACACCTTAATATTGAATGTTCCAATACATGAACGTTTTATATCTCTCCATTCATTTGGGTTTTATTAATTTTATTTTAGTAATACTTAGTAATCAATTTTTTGTTGATGCCATTATCAATAGTATTACTTACATTTCATTTATAATTGCTATTGCTAATGTATAAATAGGTAATTGATTTTGCACCCTATCCACCTTGATAAAATCGCTTATTATTTCTAGTAACTTTTTGGTAGATATTTAGAATTTTCTATATTCATGATTTAATCATCTGCAAATAAGACAGTTTAACTTCTTTTCAATTTGTATGCCTTTTCTCTCCTTACTTGACTTATTGCACTGGCTAACTATTCTTTCTAAATTATTAGATAGAAGAGGTATAACTTGCCTGGTTTTCCACAGTTTCCCTTTATCAGGTTGAAAATGTTTCCCTTCTATTTCTATTTCATTGGCAGTTTTTATTATTAATAGATATTGATATTTATCAAATGCTTTCTCTGAATCTAATTGTATAAATATATGTTTCTTCTTCTTTATTCTGTAAATATGGTGAGATACATTCCTGCCGATGATAATCACTCTTTTAATTTTTATCATATCCTTAGACCATCATATTTTTACCAAACATTATTTATATTTTAATAAGCAATCTATTGTAAACATTTGTATGTTTATGACTTTATATTACTGGGATCATTCCATATATATTCTATTAAAACTTGTTTTGCCCATTTATTAATAATAGTATGTTTTTAAGATACATCTAGAATGATATGTGACACTATGGTTCATTTATTTTCATTGACCTGTACCATTCATCTCTGTGAACATTGCAGATTAAAATGATCCAATTGTCTGTCAAAGTACATTTGGTTTGGTCACCACTTTTTGCCATTACAAACTTCTTCACTATCAACATTCTTATGCATACCTCCTAGTGTATATGTGAAAGAGTTTCCAATTATATATTTCTATGAGTTGAATCGAGGGATAAAATACCCTGCATGTGACTAAATTGGAGCTGAATAAAAAGACAGGAAATAAAGGGGAGGCCCAACAACAACAAACAAGATACCTCTTTAGCTTTACAAGACAGTGACAACTTCTTTTCCAAAGTGTTTGTACCAATTTACATTCACACAAGTGAATAAGATTACTGTCTGCTCTACATGTATTCAACTCTTAGTACTTACTTTCTATGGTGTTCTCAACTTGGTGCATGCAAACAAATATCCCTTTATGGTTTTATTTGTTGGTAAATAAACACCAACATTTTCTTGGTACATTTTTTGCCTACTATTGATTCTTATTTCTCTTTTTTGAAATACCTACTCATATCTTTTTGATGTAGACTGCAATGACATTACATTTTATAGATTAATTTGGGGAGAATTATATTTTTATAATAGTGAATAAACCTATTAAAAAACGATTTAAATTTGCCTTTCTTACTGACTTAAATAAAGATTTATCATTGTCTTCATGTATCTTTTGTTAGATTTATCTCAAGGTTATTCAGTTTTAAATATTTTGGCAATGCAAATAGTATATTAAATTACACTTTTTAACTGTGTATTACTAGTGTATAAAAATGCCCATTATTTTATATTTTGGTCTTATGTCCAGAAACCTAGCTATACTTTTTTTAATAATCAAGTTTAGTAATTTTATTGCAGATTCCTATACTTCTTTTACATAAATATCAATGTTATCCTAGAATTGACAGATTTTTTCCCCATTTATGAGGGTATTTATTTGATTTTTTTATTATTTGCTACAACTTTGGATAAAATATTGAATAAAATGGTTATTTTCAATATACTTTCTTATTTCTGATTTGTAAAGCAGTGCTTCTCATCTTTTCCTGTAAATATGATTGATTTTTAGTAGATAAACTTTATTAGGTTAAGGGGAGTTTCTTCTATTCCCTGTATGATAAGAGTTTTAATAATATTATTATAAATAGCTGTTAAATTTTATCAACTGCTTTTTTCCCCTTCTTTTGAAGAAACCATTAAAAGATTTCCCCTTTTAATCTTGGGGAAGCCTGGGAAGAACCAACCAAGTCTACCTTCAAAGGTGTTTCAAGGCCCCCCGGGAGCAAGGGACAGAGGTTCCCTGGTGTGTAAAAACTCAATAGGGGAGGTTTACAGGCTGTCTGGGGACTCACCTGGGAGTGCCAGAGAGGCTCTGTCTGTGATTCTAGGATGTGTTTCTTTAGATAGAAATCTCCACCCTTGGGGCTGATACAAGAAAATTCTGTTATTAATATGAGTGGAGGATGAGTAAGATTATGTAATTTATTCTTTTATTACTGCTGTTGTCAAATTTTTAAAGGGGTAACTAGTTTCCATGTATCAGAAAGCCACAATGTACTTTTTTGTAACAGACTAAAAGGAGATATAAGCAGAATGTCTAGAGTTCTCCTTGTATTCTATCCCTCACTGCTTACACTTAATACCCAAGAGCTGGATCTGAATCGTCTCTGGCCAAATGGCAGAAAAGAAAGAGAAAAATCTTTTTCTTCAAGTTTTTTTTTTATTTGTGTGTTTGTTTAAGCAAAGCTTTGTACATTCTCAGTGTGATGCTACAGAAGACCAAGTTATTATTTCTTGCAGAAAACTGTCAATCATGTGTCTCTGAAATTTCCTCAGCATCCAATTGCTCATATGTGCTTGGCCATTTCTATCATTTCTTTTTTTTATTTTTTTTCATTTTCATCATTTTCCCAAAAGTAACATCCTCCAGTTCCCTGAGATATTGTTTTGTTCATTGTAGATTCACATTTAGTTAATTTTTTTAAAAATTGCTTTGCAAAATGCCTGGTAAACTAGAGTTCATGAGAGATCAAAAGAGAACAGAAAGTATAGAAGAAAATATTGTGTGTATTTATATAAAAATACAAACATATATAGGTACATATCTTCATATATGTATGCATAGAAATATATGCTTTTGTCATATGTAATATTAATATACAATATATATACACATCTGTGTACCATATGCATATATTTATATTATGTGTGTATTATATGATAATTTATATTTATAATGCATATAATTATACATATTATATATCTCATGTGATTTTACATATTCTAGTATATGATGCAAAATATAATGTATACAAAGGTTGAGGATTTTTCAGTCATGGAGAGCGTATATTGAAGAACAATATCTTTGAATCTTGGTGTATAATTATGATTTGTGGTACTTGGAGAGATATAGCAGTGGGCTGAAATATCAAGTTTAAATAGTGTGAAAGGAATAGGTTAGAATGTGTAACAGACAAACCCAGACATTAGTGCTTCAGATTAACCAACATAAAATATTTATGAAATACCTATTATGGGAAGAGAACCATGTTAGGTGCTATGCTCTGGGGGTAAGCAGTGTTATAATAAATGGCTACTTCCCTGCAGGAGTTTACATTAAAGTTAGCATGGTAAGATACCTACATGTAATGACAAACCAAGGCAACGTAGGACAAATTCCATAAGGTGATCCAGGTAATAAGACAATTTCAGAGGAAGAAAACATGACTCTTGACTGAGGGCACTGGGTAGGGCTCTGAGGAGGAACAAGGATTTGAGCTTTAATATGAATTTAGTATGCATTTTATATAGATAGAGCACCACATGGATCCATGCCTGTTTGAACGTGCATCAGTTCTCTGCCCTTAGCTCAAAAGATTGCTTACTTATTCTGGTCAATAGCAATTCCCTCAATAATTATCAAGGACATTCAGAATCACAATCTCAGCTTTACTTGGTCCAGGGACTTGGAATGAAGTCTTTACTAAAGAAGTCCTGTTAGCTGGGAATGGACTCTGACAGTCAACTTTGCTTTTCTGTATATCTTCCCTGTCAGCTACATATTAGATACTCAGAAAATATTTGGTTAATGCAAGAGTAGATTTCTATTTAACTTGAAATCTTTAGACTTCCATTCTCCATCCTCCAGTATACCATAGAGTTTGACTGTTGTACTGAACATGGAACTGGATATAGTGTTAGATTTATTTTTCAGTGACCAGCTACCTGCTGGAACTATAGTCCCTTCCTAATTGTCAGTCTTATTGGACAGGTACTGGCATTGCATTTAGATTGTCACCTCCCTCATCTAGGATATACTACCATGGATGGTCAGGTGGTCATGGACATAGGGCTGCTGCCTCTCTGAGTTTGAATTCTAAGCCCACTCAATATCAACAACACCTAAATTGCTAAATACTGTACAATGACTATCTGATGCACATATCAGGACAACTTCTATTATTGGATCTCCTTTCTAAATCTATTGTTAGTTCACAGTGTCCTTTCAGGTGACTGTTTTAAATGGAAAGAATGACTTGCACAATGCAAAGAGGCATGAGCATCCCCAAAGTGTCCCAAGCAAACATGTGAGTGTGTAGAGGAAAAATTTGAATACAGCAGTGAGTGATCCTCAGTTCAACTGGAATTGCAGGATGCTCCTCTTTTAGGATTATTGTTTATAATACCTTCTTTATTATCCTAAAATAAAAAGCAAAGGTGAGGGCAGGCATGGCGGCTTGTGCCTTTTATCCCAGCACTTTGGGAGGCTGAGGTGAGAGGCTCGGTTGAGGCCAGGAGGAGTTCGAGACCAGCCTGAGCTACATAGTGAGACCCCGTCTCTACAGAAAATTTTTAAAAATTAGCCAGGCATAGTGGCATGTGCCTATAGTCCTAGCTATTTGGGAGGCTGAAGCGAGAGGATCGCTTGAGCCCAGGAGTTCAAGGTTACAGTGAGCTATGATCCCTATGATCACGCCACTGCCTTCCGGTCTGGACAACAGAAGGACAACAGAATGAGACCTTCTCTCTGACAACAAAAGAAAGAAAGAAAGAAAGAAAGAAAGAAAGAAAGAAAGAAAGAAAGAAAGAAAGAAGCAAAGGTGATAAAACATTTGACATAGTTTCAAAATATCAACAATATCAATATCATACCCTAACTATAATATAAAGAGAAGTATATGTAAATGATCACAGTTCACTGAATGCAAACTGTCCTAAGTAGGTAGGTTCCTCTTTTTTCTCCTCTGAACCCCAGTTTATTACTAAGATGTTTTGTGTATCAACTCTCATTTTCCTTTTAGACCTTTATTGAAAAACTTTATTAAGTACCAGCTATGTACCAGGCACAGTGATAGCAACAACATAGGTGTTAAAATTCCCTCTTCCATGGCAGATACAGAAACAAAGTTAACCAAAGTTACCTAAGATTTACTGTCGGTAGAGAAATGGACAAAGTTTCCACAGCAAATGTGCCTATTACCTCTCCTATAGCAAAGAGGAGAGCAGTTACCTGGGAGGGGAGGAGGTTAGTAACTTGAAGGGTGTCTGAGCAAGGTTTCTAGGGACAAGTTTGGTGTTGTTTTTTTTATCTGCGTTCTGGTTATATGAGTATGCTCCATTTGTCAAAGTTCAGTGAGTTTCCCACTTATGATGTGTACTAGGTGTACTTTTTTTGCTATATATTATTCTTCAATGAAAAATTGAAAGGAGGGGGAAGCAAATCTATCCAAATCCAACAGTTTCCTTTGCCTGAAGCCAGATACTCAATGAATCTCCACTTCAAATGTCAGATCCTCTTCTGAGTATGCTTTTTATCATCTTATTAACACTGGTCTGCTTTTCAAAGGTATCTCTTTCGACCCTTCTTTATTGACTGCCCTTGAGAGAAACCAGCACTCCTCCAGAGAGGTTGGGGTAAGAGGAGTTATAGAGATATTGATCCAAGCATGAGCTCTACACAAGATTCTTTCTCACCCTGCCAAAACCCAACCTGACATTTCCTTTCAAGGTTCTATCATAGAGGTATTAAAGAAGAACTCAAGTTTGTCCAACAGAGACCACCAAAAGAGGAAGCTCACTGCATCAAAGAAAGTAGCCAGAAGTGAGTTTTGGTGGGAAATTAGTCCTCCAAATACAACACAGAAGATTAGATTACTTATTGGAAGCCTAGCCTTAGAATTGAGAAAGCACTCAGAAAGTAGGACACTGAATTTCACTTGGACAACATGAAAGATTTTAATTGGGGAATGTGTGTGTGTGTGTGTGTGTGTGTGTGTGTGTTGTGAGTAGTTGGAAAAGAAGGGCAAAAGAGGATATAACTAAAATACTCTCTGCTGTACCCCTCTACCTCAAGCCACAGAAACAGTCAAGTCTGAAATGATCAGTGGTCATGCAGTATAGGCTAATGTCTTTAAAATTTCCCAGCCACTGAAAAAGTGAAACATTTATTTCTAGGCACATGAAGTAAATCCGTTTGCTTCTTCATCATGAAAGAGCTTGAAGAATTAAATGAGGATCAAAGAAAAAATGCTTAAGGAAAATTTGCCTTCAAAGTTGTGTTAAAAAATCACGTATGCCTTTCTATATTTTATAAGCCATTAAAAGGTTTTCCAAGGATACATTTAAATATCCCAATTAGTCACCTTACGAGCTGATTTTAGAGCATATCAGAGAGTTGTATATTAATTCTCATTTTCCTTTTAGACTTTTATTACAAAATTTATTAATTATCAGCTATGTACCAGGCACCGTGATAGCAACATGTAAATATACATGCAAGATTTCATTTCAGTTTATTTCTCAGGTTTATAATGGTCAAAAGCAACTGATAGAGCCAGGTAAATCAAAATCTTTGACCCATACAATGAAATCTGAGACTATAATGAACTATTTTTTAAAATGATGTGTACCAAGCATGAAACTATTAATAAGTATTTTGGTGTTGAGGTGTTTTTATGTTTGTTTCTTTGGCCAGGAACTATGATGGAAACTTTATTACATCGTTTCCTTTAATCTGTCCTCCAAAAGACCACCAGGATAGCTAAATAGTAGAAAGGAGAGCTTTATAGGCAATATCGGTTTGCAAATCAGGAAGAGACAGTCTCTGCAGTATGCAGAATGTGCTCTCTCTTCAAAGAAGGGAAGGACAGTTGAGTTTTAAGCCTCACGGGGCCTGTATCATACATATTCAGCAGGTATGGGGGGAAAGCTATACATATTTATGAGCGGAGCTGGGCGCATGTGCAATGGGTAAACATATATGTAACATGCATCCCATGTTCTCTTTGGGGCAGGGTTTTTGCATTAAAATGTGGTGTGATTCAGCCTTTACATCAAAAGGTGAACTATAAGACAGTTTGTCTGCAGCCTCTATAAACTGGCTGAAACTGGCTGAATGTCTGCAATTGCTTATGAGGAAAGAATCTTTGTAAGGCCTGTCCTGTGTCCAATCAGACTTGTCTGGGTTGTTAAACAGCCTGATAAGCTCCTCTAGTTAGGGAGTTTATCAACGGTGTGGGTTTTCTTGTAGCCACAAATATGCCATGCCAACCAGGCCCTAAACCCTTTTATTTCCTTAACCCAAGGGTCCATCTTAGTTGATATAGGGGCATCTATGTTGGTCTCTCAGATCACAAATCCATACTAATATCCTGTGAAGCAGATAGTACATTTTGTTTTTAAAATGGAGGTACTGAGGCATAGAGAAGTTCGCCAACCTGTCCAAGTTGCAGAGGCCACAGCTTTCAACCAAATAGATACACATTTGTTCCCATGAAACTCCTGAGGTGGAAGCATTTAGGAAACACAAAGATGTGTCAAAAGTTCAAAAAGCTCTGAATATGATTTCCAGAAGGAAGCCACAGAAGAGAAAATATTTGAAGACACACAATTGAGGAAAACTTGCCTGACCCGAGTGATGGTATTTCGCCACTGATATCTCTGAGTATACTAATTATACTCTGCTACATTCAGATTTTGCTTTATAGTTTTAACCATTTTTCCTCCTGGATTTGAGTCTTGTGTTTGGCTTTATGCTTCCTCTCACAGGGGTGGATTGGCTCAGATGTTTGGGGATCCTTAATCATCTTTTTGTCTTTGTAAATAAGAATCTACATTGATCAGTCTTGGTAGTAAGAGTACATTTTCCCCAGCCCCCTGGTTCTGATTTGATGACACCACTGCCTGTAATTTTGACATTATTCTGATCACTTTTTAGAGATCTTCTTCTTCACTTGGATGAGTTTGCAATTTTCTCAACTTCATAGTATTTTTATGATTTTTTAAGCTATTCCCATCAGCTTTACACTTTTTATAATCTCTATAATAATTATGTGGTCTGATGATACGTCTCCCAGCTTCCTAGCCCTGCTATGGAGATTTTATTATTTATGCAATTGTTCCCATATTCTATTTTTATTGAAGTACAAACATATAGAGAAGAGAACATATTATGAGGATATAACTCGATTAGTGTTTGAAAAGGGTAGACTTGTGTAACCAACCCTGGGATCAAGCAGCAGATCCTTACCAGGTATTTCCGAAATTCACCTTCTGCAAAAGTCCAGACCCTAATCCCCCCTTCCCAAGGATGTCTACTCTCCTGCCCTCTGCTATATTAATTTTGCCTGTTTTGGTATTTTATATAAGCAGGATCCTACAGTATACACACTTTTGTCTTACTTCCTTCAATTCATCTTATGTTTGGAGATTCATCCATGTTGCTGCATGTAGTTGTACTTTATTTTGTCCTCATTGTTTAGAATACCAGCCATGTGATTATTACCCAATTTACCTTTACTGTCTGTCATTGCTGGGCATTTGGCTATTGTGAAGTATTGCATGATTATGAATAGGGTTGCTATATAAACAATTATTACATTTCTTTATGAACATATGTGTGCATTTCTATTAGGCATCTACCTAGGAGAAGAATTGCTGGTTTTGATTTATTTTATTATTAAATATTTGGTAATTTCAATAGATTTTGGAATGAACAAAAATAAATAAATTGGATCTATTTGTCATCTTTTACTTGAAAGCCTGCTGCATATTTTTGACTGAGAAGAATCATTTATAATTCAATACCAATGATATTGCTCACACTTGTTAAAATTTTACTTAAGCCAGGAAGAGGAAACTGTAATTTCATCACTATTAAAATTAACAACAACAACAAAACTTATAAGCAATGAAGATTTCTTTTTTTATTTTATTCCCTTTTAATATTCCAATGTATATTTTGCTTTAAACATTGTTTCAGAAAGCCATGTGCAGAAAATATCCATTATTAAACTTGCTTTTATAGCATCTTGATCTTAACCATCTCTATAAAGCTGCAGTTGAAAAAGAAAATAGAAAGAAAAAAAAAAGAATTTCATAGCATTTTTTTTTCTTTCTTGTTGTTTTGATCTGTATTTGTTCAATTATGCATCTCTGAATAGACCTGGTCCCTCATCCACTAACCCTCTTCTGAACTTAAATGATTTGCATTTGGTCTAATCACATTTCCTGGTCCCATGGCACTTCCGAGTCTAACTGTGCATGCCTCTCTCTTATTTCCATACATTGTATCTCAGAGATAACCAAATGCATGGCCAACTTCCCTAATTAGAGTCACAGGTCCCGGTGGCCTCCTGTAGTGCCCTCTCTTCCCTGTCTCCTTTCAGTTTTGCAGTTTTATTTTTTCTATCTCTCTCCCTGAAGTATCCTCTCCTTCAATTTCCCCTGCCCCTCAGGAGACTGCTTCAACATATGTTTATATATCAAAATAATTGAAGATTGAATTAATTTTCAGCTTCAATTTATCAAGCTCTTTTTCAATTTTGGCTTTTTTCCCCTTCAGACTTTGGACTTTGGCAACTAACAAAGGCTTTGAAAACAGAAATAGCACAATAGATATTGATTGGTCACTTGATAGACTGTATCCTATAGGCCTAGAGTCTATGATTTTATGATTGATTGACTTGGTAGAGATTTTTTTTTCTCATGGGTTCTCAATACTTGATTATTAAATTACACAGAGAAAGCCATTAAGCATGTTGGTAAAGCCCACATTCTTAATATCTCTGTTCCTTCTATAAAAGAGAATTATGGGAAAAGCTAATATAAACCCCTGAACTGTGCATTATTTAATGAGAGGAAAATATATTTAATATCTCTTTATATCCAAAACACAATATATTGGCCAAGACATGGTAGACGCCTTTCTTTTTCTCTCTCTCTGTCTATATATATATATGGCATATTTTTGTACTTTATATAATATTTACTTTTTAGTACTTTATATAAATATAATTGAGCTATATATAATATATTGAGATGTATATATACACATACGTATGTAATATATTGAGTTTTTATGATGTTTTAAGGAAACACATAATTGGAAATTGTGACAGGCAGCTTCTAAGATGGTCCCTAAAGAGTCTCCCCCCTGATATTTATGCTTTGTGTAATCCCTTTCCCTTGAATATGACTTGACCTAGTGACTTGCTTTTAAGTAATAAAATAATAGCAAAGGTGGTGGGATGTCACTTTAACCATTGGTTATAAGAAATTATAACTTCTATATTTCTAGTGAATTCTCTCTATTGACTTTCTCCCTTAGTGGCTTTGATAAAGCAAGTCGCCATCTTGAAGAGGCCCAAGGATCAAAGAACTGAGGGTAGCCTCTGGCCAACAGCCATCTAGAAACTGAGGCCATCACTTCAATAGCCCTTAAAGAACTGAATTTTGCCAGCAACCACACCAGTTGGAGGTGAATCTTTTCACAGTTGAATCTTCTGAAGCAGTCCTGGCCAACACCTTAATTTCAGCCTCTTAAAGACCCTGGCATAGAGGACCCAGGTACATCATGACCAGACTCTGACACACAGAAACTGTGAGGTAATAATTATGTATTGTTTTATGCCACAAAGTTTGTTGTAATGTGTTACGTAGCAATAGATTATACAGGAAGAGCACACTTGTGGAGGGCATACTCAATACTCAAAAATGCAGTGGGCTCTCGATATGCAGAATCTCATTAGTTCTTAACAATCATTCCACAAGGTAAGGCTTTGGTTGAGATACAGGTATGCAAAGATACAGAACAATAAAGAAACTCTTCAGGGAGGTTACTTCAACCTGTCACACAGAGCCAATATTCCAATCCTGGACTACAGCCTCTGAAGAATAGAATGGGAGAAAAGAAAGAACCTAAGCCCTGTTCTCATGGGTTAGGAATGAGTTAGGAGTTTGAGCTTTAGGTGGGATGGGTTTTGTTGTTCCCAAAATATAGCAAGAAATAAAGCAATGCAGGGAAAAAACTAAGCCATGATCTATCTAAATGGATCTAGAGAAAGTAGAAAATTAGTTTAAGTTTGCTTTTATTTGGTAAGAATCAGTTGACAAATGAGGTTACAAAAAGAGTCCAAAAAAATCACAGAAATGGTGCCATTTAAAAAAAAAAGCTATTTCAGGAAAAGTTTTTGATAGCCATTTGAAATATGTAGCTCATTTTTCCAAGAAATCAATGTATTACATTGCTTTCAGGTTCCCAGGCTAGCTAGAAATATATCTAACAATAAGGCAGCTGAAATACTATATATTTGTAATGAAAATAACAGAACACCAGACTCTTAAAATGATACATATTAGATATAGTAGCAAAATAAACCCTAATAAGATAGAGAATTATATTGCTTAACTATATTACTTCCTCAAGAAAATCAGTTTTAATGGAAAATTTGTGGGTATTAGGGACTTTGGTAAGACCTTTAAAATTGTTATCATCAGTTCAATATTGTTATTTCTAATTTCTTCATAAAACAACATACTTCTTCTTGATAAAAATATGTGCTAGCACTAGTTTTGTTCATAATATACATGGATAAGGACACAGAGAGAGTAAGGTGTTTTGATAACTAAATAAGTAGTTGAGAGTGAGAATACAAAGAAGAAAGGAATTAAGAAAATAACTGGGTATCAAAAAGATATAAAACACTTGCTGGTGGAACCATCAGTTCAGTTAGACACAAAGTGAATCCATCACAAGAGCAAAAATGAATTCTGACTCTACAGGTTACCCCTCAGTATGCTTAGTTGATTGCTGGGTCTCAGATTTCTCATTTTAAAACCGGGATTATAATGCTTGTTTCTGTATTAAATGGCCTAATGTGCATGGCAATTCCTTTTAGCAAGTCTGCCATGACAGGACACTCTAAATGATATTTGTTGAATCTGAAAGCAAATCTGTGCAACTTTTATAAGGGGAAAGAATCAAATTCATAAAGAAGAAAAATTTAGATCATTCCCTTCTCAAGATAGATTCCTTTGGTGAGGGAAGAAAAGGGGAGGTGATGGTTAATTTTAGGTGTCAGCTTAAGTGGATTAAGGAACACTCAGATAGCTGGTGGAGCATTGTTTCTGGATGTCTCTGTGTGGGTGTTTGTGGAAGAGACTGGCATTTCAATCAGTGGATTGAGTAAGGAAGATCCACCCTTAGCCACTGTGGGCAGGTGCCAAACCATCACCTGAGGACCAGAGAGAACAAAAAGGCAGAGGAACTGTGAGCTTGCTCTCTTCTGGAGCTGGGACACTCTTCTTCTCCTGCCCTTGGACATTGCCACTCCGGGTTCTCTGTTCTTTGAACTTCATGACTTGTGTGCATCCTCCAGTTCCCACTCTGAATTCTCAGGCTTTCAGCCTTGGACTGAGAGATCCACCATTGGCTTCTCTGGCTTTTCAGGTTGAATATGGCCTATGTTAGGATTTCTCAGCCTCTGTAATCACATTAGCCAATTCCCTAATAAATCCCCTCTCATCTCTCTATCTGTCTATCTTTCCTATTGGTTTTGTCTCTCTGGAGAATCCTGACTAATACAGCTAGGAAGAGAGAAAGAGAAGGTCATACAGAAGCAAAGCCTAGGAAATGTAGCAGAGGCTGGCTAGATGCCCACTAAACCCATTTCCTCTTCCTGTAAGTGCACATCAGCCACATTCCTGTAAGTGAGCCCTTTGCATGTATAGGAGACCATGTCAGCAGTTCTTGCCAATGGATCGTGAATGGAAGTGATTTGTTACCTGCAGTTAAGTGACAGAAGTTACCCAAAAACATGCTTTGTCCATGCACTGCCTCCCTCCCATCTGCCAGCTGGATGATGCCAGAACGTCCCTGAACAGTATATTGAAGGAAAGCTATCACATGGTAGGAGCCTGAGTCCCTGAATGGTTACATGGAACAGAGGCCTACCCCCATGCTGTCTGCACTGGACTGGAATGAATGGAAAAGAAACCTTCGCTGTGTTAATCCATTGAGAATATGAAATTGTAACAGCAGCTACCGTTATTTACAAAGGGCATAAATGAGAGAAAAACAGGGACATTACAGAATTTATATACATTTTGATATATATACATGTATATAAATGTATATGCATTTTATATACATTTATATACAGTATGTATATATATTATATACATTCTGAATTTATATACATTTTGGAAGTGAAAGTCCAGATTTGGGGACTAGATAAATTACTTGGTAATTATTTATGTTGCAATAATATTCCCCTTGGAATCCTGTCAATGGTCAGCTTCTCCTGTGCACTTAAAAGTATTGCATTTATAGCATAAGTTTGTGGGTATAGTCATTATATATCAAGGGGTACCAGCATGCTGCCCAAACTGACTGCACTATAATAGACTCCCAAAGGAGGTGAGATACCTCTCTCCTGGAGAGTTTATTTTGTAGTCAACAAAGTGCAAGAGTGTATTTTCTGAGATATTTGCTTAGGAGCTCAAAATTTAAACTTGCAACATTGGCTTATAGCCACTCATTTAAGGTAATAAAAGTTGCTTCCATTGGAGATATAATATTAAGAATACCCATTGTGTATATTTTTCCAATTAATTGGACTTTAATTACTTTTCAGAAAATCTATAAAAGAGTCATCAAAGTTTTCAAGATGAGAACAAGCTGGTACATATTCCATTTATTTTCCATAGAGCTATCTCATCATGAAACTTAAAAAACAAAACAATAGCCAATTTAATTTTCTTCTGTTGAGATTTATAAAAGACCCAACAGAGGCTACTATCTCTAATTTTTAATAGAGATAACTATTTAGAAATATAAATGCTGAGAAAGAGAACAGGCTTAGAGATGCTGTTTTAAATCAAGGTGACCCCTTCTATTAGTTTCTTGCAATGTCTTTGTGTGTGTGTGTGTGTGTGTGTGTGAATACACAAATTCATTATACACACACTTGCAAGCCTGCATCACTATTCAGCCCATGACACTTAGAGAAATGCAACAAGAATGTTGTAACATAAAGCTAATTTCTTAATTTTTCTATTTTACATATCAACTATTTTTCTGGGGTACTTTTCTACATTGGGAAGGAAAATAAAAAAGATTATATATGTAAAATGTTTAAGAAAATGTATTTCACCTGAATATATGGTTCAGTGGGGAAAATGGTAGAGATACAACATTGAATAGACATAATAGTTTAGCTTGAAGGAAAGTGTTCACAGTCAGCTGGTGAGAGGAACTTATGCACCAATAACATGGAAGGGAATGACAGAGGATTGAGAAGTGAGGGCAGAAATACTGAATGTGAGTTGGGGCTGTATCCTCACCTTTCCTCCAGCATAATACCGGTGTTAAAATGAGAAAGGAACTACTTTTAAATCCTGTCCTAAACATGTCCATTGTGGTCAATGAAAAAAAAATTAATTTTGGCATTTGGAGCAGTACAGTAGACCAGATGGGGAGCTAGAAGCTAAATATAAAGTGAAACTTGAAATTAAAAACCCGTCAAATTCCATCAGTTCAGTATGGCTAAGATACATCCTTACCTAGAGGGAGCCAATTGCCCTTGAGGGTGTCTCAAATCTCTTCCCGGCTCTGCACTTTGATACTATAAGATTCTGAGCTGGGAGATAATTGGCTGAATATTTTGCCTTTGATTTGAAATTTCTAGTCTTCAAGCCAGTCCTGGATGCTGTTGCTAAGATGCTTGTTTTCTGACCAGGGCTACTTACACTTACTTCAAAATACTGTTGGGTACTTTCCTGTAGCCTGAATTATTTTAATGTTTCTGGCAATGAATTTCCAAGTAATTGCAATGGCTTTCCTCCATGATAAGTCTCTCGGGGAACTCTTGGAAATTAAATGTTACTTTTCAGCTGTTATTTGCTTACTTTATCCTCATTTTATTAAATAATCATTATAAAAAGCCTTTCAAATTTAAATATCTGAAAGGTCTGGCAAGATGGGGAGACTGGATGAAACTAAGCCAACTCTGTGGTCTTTTTGTTCTTTGTCAGTGGATTTTCCATTGGCATCCAGTGTATCCCAAGTCCTGGGCTTTAGGAAGCTCTGTGCTCCATGCCTGCTAGGGTTCTGGTTTATTTGCAACAACTATAGCTGAAATAGCTGCTGTTTAGAGGAGGCTTAACACTTTTCAACAATATTGAAAATAACCTAAACCAGTTAGAGCAAAGGGGTAAACTAATTTTTCTTTTGTTTTTGAAGCTTTTTTATAGGATTTATTCTGGTTGAAGAAACAGGTAGGCAGTGTTCCAAGAGCAATGCAGGTGATCTCATCACAATGATTAGACACTTTATCTGTGTCCAGTTGGTAACGAGGGGTTGCCCCTCATTTTAGGAGTGCTTTCTTCCAGAAGAATTGCATAAGGTTAACCAAATTTAGAATTTAGAGGAAACAATATTATCTTCATTTGAAGAAATTCACTCAGTGAAACATTAAATGTCTTGTTTAAATTCAACCAAACAGGGTTCTGCTGAATTCCCAGCTCAACTGTTTCACAGCAGCATGGGGTAGAGGACAGGTCATGGGCTTTGAACATGGACACACTTGATTTGAATTCTGGGAACCACTCCTTCCTAGCTATACAGGCTTCCACGTATTAATAGCCTCTCAACTTCAGGTGTCTAAAAAATAAAATCAGGCCAGGCACAGGGGCTCACACCTGTAATCACAGCACTTTGGGAGGCTAAGTTGGGAGGATTCCTTGAAGTTCGGAGTTTGAGACCAGATTGAGCAATATAGCAAGACCTCATCTCTACAAAAAATAAAAAATAAAATGTAGCTGGGCATGGTGGCACACACCTGTAGTCCTAGCTACTCAGGAGACTGAGGCAGTAGGATCACTTGAGCCCAGGAGTTCAAGGTTGCAATGAGCTATGTTTGTGCCACTGCACTCCAGCCTGGGCAACTGAGCGAGACCTTGTCTCTAACAAAAATAAATACATAAGTAAATAGCAAAATCAAGTCTAACTTACAGGGTTGTTGTGAGTCATTACCAAATAATTTTAATGTACCCAAACTATAATAGATAATAATGAATGGTAAATACTACTATCATTCTTGTTTGTACTATTATTTCCAACAGGCTGCTTGGTTCAAAGCTGGCATTTTTGATATGAGTCATAATATAGTCCAGAAATGTTATTTAGAAAACTTTAAGTTTTATTCCCTTTATTGAACCTGGTAGTTTCTTTGTCATCATCATCACAATATATAGGTCTGATGGTCTCACAAACAAGCCTGCGTGTATTAAAGGAAAAGAGAGAATCTGCATTCTTATCCCAAATTTCCCCTCTCTAATTCTGTTGTGTGGACCTAGGCAAGTAAGTACAATTCTCCATGTCTTTGGGGAGGAAGGGCTGAGGGCTTTATCTGTAATATCAAGGCTACCTCTGTGTAATTATTTCCAAGAGAAGAGTGAGAGTGACTGCAATATTGTCCCTCAAGTACTTGGCATTCCTTGGAAGAAAACATGATGTAATTGGACTTTAATAACTTGGATGAAAATGTATCCTAGGGCCATAAAATGTTTCTCTACAACATTAGATCTAGGCGGGTTATTATGATTACCTCTTAAGAAGTATTTGGATTAACGGATATGTGATTATAAAGTCCATTACAAAGGCAGAATCAGAAGGAAGAGATACAGAAAAGTACCCTGATATTTCAGTGCTTTTTATTCCTGGACATTTTAGGCAGAGAAGTTCTTTTATCATTCATACTGCCAGGCCCAGTGGTGGAACGGCTGAATAAGGAGGCCTGCTCTGAATACTATTATATTTCTACCTCCCTACTCCCCTGTATCGTGTGTTAGAAACTCGCTTAAAGGAACTCCTTTCTGTGGCCATGCATGATGGTTAATGTTAGGTGTCGACATGACTGGATAGAGGGATGCCTACATGGCTGGTGAAGCCTTGTTTCTGGGCACATCTCTGAGGGCTTTTTCAGAGAAGGTTGGTGTGTGAGTCAGTGGACTGAGTGTGGAAGACCTGTGCTCAGTGTGGGTGGGCACCATTTAATCAGCTTGGGTCCCTGATGGAATTAAAGGCGGGAAAAGGGTGAATTCTCTCTTTTTCAGGAGAGGGATACCCTTCTTCTCCCACTCTTGGACATCAGAACTTTAGGTTCTTCAGCTTTTGGAGTGTGGGACTTGTACCAGCAGGCCCCAGCACTCTGGGCCTTTGGCCTTGGACTGAGCATTACACCACTGGTGTTCTTGGTTCGTAGGCTTCAGACCTGGAACAAGGCACCTTACTGGCTTCTCTGGTTCTCCATTTTGCAGGTGGCCTATTCTGGGACTTAGCCTCCATAATCATGTGAGCCTATATCTGCAAAAAACCCCCTCTCATCTATCTATCATCTATGTACGCATGTATGTATCTACCCATCTACCCTATTGGTTCCGTCTCTCTAGAGAACCCTGACTAGTGAACTATTATGATGCATATAGGTATGGTCAGTAATGTGGGAATCAAGCCACTTGGGTCTACCCATTCAGCCCCCACCAAGCTATGTGATTCATACAACAACCATTCAGCAAACATTAAGTACTTTCTATGCTAGGTGTTTACAGATATAGAAATAAATACAACATGCTTCTTGACCTCTGTTGAAAGTAGTCTAGTGGAGGAGACAGGATGTGTATAAATATATCTGCTCATCTCCTAAAGCATTTTGTGGCTCATTTCCCACAGCTGATTATTCTCTGCCAAATGTATAATAGTAATCACGTCCTTCCTCCCCCACTCCACCTCACTGCTGTTGGTGGGCTTAGGGCTGGAGTTTTGGATCTAAGACAGTTTGAATACTGAAGCATTAAGAATGGTTTTCTAGAGACTTCCGGGGGAAAGAAGCTCTTGGTCTGAAGAGACCGTCTAATGCCAGTAAAGTACACCACCCTTAGGGTGATGTTAAAGCTGCCAACCACAGAGCGGAGAGAGGGAAGGACACTGTTGCCTGCTTGACATAAATACACAGCTGGTTGAAGCAAGCTGAAGCCTTCTTGCTCTGTCTCTGGACTTCATGTTACATGAACTAATAAATGACTTTATTGCCTAACTTAGTCTGAACTAAATTTTCACTTACTTATAGCCAAAACCATACTAACTACACATTGATTTAATTTAATGCCTTCCACATTGCATAATCATGAGAGTCTCCTCAGATTCTTGTTTAAAACCCAGATTCTTGCTAACTCTTACAGAGATTCTGACCCACTACTACTAAGATGGGACCCAGGAATCAGGGTTTGTAAAAAGCATGTCAGGGGATTCTTACGTTCAGTTGCATTTCAGATCATTGTTCTGATGGCTATAATAAAGACAAGAATTAAGTGCAGCCTTAGCAATTGGAGGGCTTACGGATGGTCTTTTAAATAAACACACATTTGAGCTGTGTCTTAAAAAAATGAGTGGGGGCTGGCCAGGCTGAGAAGAGGTGGAAAGATGATCCCCACAAAGAAAAACCTAACAAAATACTTACCTCTAAGGCCTTTGTTTCCCTACCTAAAATAGGAGAACATTCTCCAATACTCTGTTTCAATGATAACTTTGGAAGTGGGAAACTTTGGTGCCATTTGCTTATCAACCTACCTCAAAATATTCAATGCAGTAACTTGTGAGATTTTCTTTATGAGAACGTCTTTCTATGGGAAAAATGAAAACATTTTATAGGTTCTATCATAATACAACTGTCACGTAGGCACAGACACTGCATTTCTTGTTGAATATAGTGTCTGTATCACCTTTCAGGGTGCCTGGCCTTATGCACTCAAATGTGGTGACGGCATAACTAGACTGAGTGGAATTTATTCAAGCGCGCAGTTTCATATAAGAGTAATCTCACGTGTAAACTGAATAATACTTCAATTATAGCAATGATAATGTTAATGATATTAATATTGGAACTTACCTGACCATTTATATTCTTAAATCAACCACTCATTCAACAAATAGCTATTAAGAATTTTTGAGGTATTGGGTCCTATTCAGTGCAATAGAGTTAGCGCAGTGAACAAGAACCCATACCTCATGGTTTTACATTCTAGCAACAGTGTGTGGAGATGCCTTTTTCATCTACAATCTAAATTTAGGCGTTGTTATTCACAGTTCAAAGAAAAGGAAAAAGAATTTCGTATCTTTATCAGGTCACTCATTTTGCCAAACTCGTGACATAAACCAGAGCACACTATTTATTCCTTTGCAGAGAGTTTGTGACACTCTGTGAGACTCTCTTCAAAGGAGCAAGTAGCGTGTTTAAGTTTGTGCTGTGTGTCCAGCTCCTCCTGAGTCTGCGAGGAAATATCTGAGACCTATAAGGTATTGTGCATGTCTTAAGGAAAATGCTGCTCCTTTGTCTCTGCACTCCCTTACCTATCTCCCCACGTAAGGAAACATAAAGACAAGCAAACTTCCTAAATGTAGACTCCATGCATTTGGTTCGCAGTTCCAGGAACCTAGAACAATAGCAGGACAGAACGAACATTCAATAAATATGTGCTCACTAAATTGATGAAAGAATCATGTAGGTCCTTGACATAGCCTCTTTTCTACTCATGCATTAAAAATGTCTCTTTCTAAGGCTACATCCTGTTTGAGACAGTGCCTCTCTTCTTGGTTCAAAAAGCCATGATTGGTTTTGTAACTTCAGAGGCTCAATGTCTTTACATATGAATGAAAAAACTCTATCCAGAGATCACTTTCCAGAGCACTCATTAATGTAAACACAGACCAAAACTAGTAACCAAGACTGAGGTGAGTCTAAGGATGCCCCTAGTTCATGCAGCTCTGATGTGCTAATACTTTACCCTTTGCATTGTTCTTAGATTCTCTGTCAAAGGAGCTACACTGTATTTGTGATAATAACAATAACAACAATTATAGCAACAACAGGAATAGTAACAGTAGCTACCCCTTCATGAGAATTTACATCCAATACCTTATTTCATCCTCCCACAAACCCCATGAGATAAATAAAATTATGTCCATTTTAAAATGAGGAAATTGAGGTTTAAAGTGTTCAATTTATTTTTTCAATGTCAAAAAGGAAATCAGTACAGAAACAAGAATGTGAATGTTTTTCTATATCTATCTATCTATCTATCTATCTCTACACTGTAATCTTTGCCCTCAAATATCTGATTCCCTAACTCAAAATAGCTAATAAATGGAGAGAATCATAGACAAGACACATCAACATACACACACACACACACACACACACACAAGCGCATACACATACACGCACACACAGAAAACTCACAAAACAAAAATGCATATCAGTTCTGGACATTTTATTGTAGAGGCAGACAACACTCCATCCCTCAATGGCTTCTAGGATAGCACATTAATTAAGATCTATAAAGATATTTCTCAATAATAAAGCAAAAGTGAAATTCCATTTATTCCTTTTGCCTAAGTGTAAGTGGAAGAGATACCTGTATTTTTTAAATACATCTAAGAAAAATTATTAAAATTAAAAGTTTGAGTACTTAAACTTAATTTAAGGTATCTGGAAAATTTGCTTATACTGAATAACTCATTTGCAGCTGCAGTTGATGTCTCTATTATCACTATTGCTATATGCATCTACTGTACATCCAGGATATTTTCGGCATAATCTACAAGGATATAGAAACCTCATAGTGGGCATATGTATACAAGGTTAACTAACTGAATAGATTAAACATAATAAAGAACAGTTGATTCCATCTTTGTGACTGAGCCAAACTCAGTTTTGTATATCATTGTCTAAACACTCAACGGTTTTAAGAGCCACATTCCTAGATATTATTTTTCTTTCCACCGAGGCAACTTGAACATATACGTATTTCTTATTGAACATTAGTAATGAAAGCAGGTATTTCTTTCAACCTATTTACAACTCTGTGCTTGGTCATAGATTCCATCACTGACAAAATCACTGATGGTCAACAAACAATAATAATCAAAGTCAGTTTTGCCATCGTGGCAAATAAATGAAGAAAGAGAGGAAAGAGCAATGCTGTTGCAAGTGAGCCAGCAAAATCATTCCTGGTGGTTTAAGGATATGAACTGAGCTGTTTTGAGCACCTTGCTTTTTCACTTTTTCTAAATAAATTTATTTGTGAAATGTCATTGCTAACCATATTGGGTAAATATACCAATTTACTACCTCCTTATGAGTAAAATCATTCCTTCACTGGGTATATTTTTCACAATTTTCGGTGTCTTTAACCTCTATCACTCTACTTGCCGACATCCTCTCACCCGTATCCACACCCACACGCACCTCTCTCTAGGATGAGGAGCTGCTGCCAAGCTGAGAAATGACAGAGGACAACATCGCAGGTCTCATTTTTCGATACAACCAGCACTACTTCAGAGAAGAGTGACAGCGATTTGCTCTCAACTGAAGGCAAATATTTACTGTTATAAAAAAAAGGATTTTTTCATGTTTAGGCAAATATATTTGCTGGCTTCTTGAGTTCCTACTACAATACCCTGGGCTTTCTATAATCCAGAACAAACTCAACTTTCCTTTATCTTTTTATGTGTCAGCTTTGTGTATAGAAGGAAGCAACTTTCCAAACATTTCCTAAGATTGTTGATATTTTCTCTCATTTGCCTCTCAGGGTTTTTTTTTTTTTTCTTTTTTTCAAACCAACATGTGTGGTGCCCTGATGTAACCAAATTACAAAGTCAGGGATTAGTCAGTGACAAAATTGAAGAAAGAAGATATATTAAGAGGCAAGAGAGATAGTTCTCTTTGAAAATATGCTTTGCACCAATCAGGAACACATGGCTCCCCTGTTGTGCTACGTTAACACAAAACAGCCTTAAGTGAAAACAAAAAATGTAATCTTATGTCAAATGACATTTTTTTTAACATGAGCAACAGAATGGATTTTTATTATTTGTTATACTTTTTGCCCTTCAGGTTCTTTAATAAAGTTTTATGCTTTTTCAATACCTTCCATTTTATTATAGTTATTTTAGCACGGCGTACCTTCCATTTTATTATAGTTACTTTAGCACAGAGTATTGTTTTGACTTCATTTGTTGTTGTTTTGTTGCTTTGTTCTGTTTTTGCCAGAGTCGAAGCTGGGAATTGTTCCATATTTTATTTTATGACAGATAGGCCTGGCAAGTCCTAGGGCACTTCGCTCAGTAGTCAAAGGTGTACCCTAGCATGCCACGCTTGTCCTGCGCGTGTCAGACTTTTGAAGAGCAATTCAACACGCTGTACTCATAGAGGAGATTTTTCAAATCAATTTGGTCTTCTTTGGAAAAAAGTTTTTTCGGTAACCAAAGAAAAGGCTTTTCACAATCAGACATCATCCTTCGGTGTCGTATCCACTTACTATTTTCCCTTCATTTGAGAACACAGATATTGATTAAAACTCTGCAGTTGTAGATTTCTGTGGATTCCATGTCTCTATGTAAAATATTGTCTGCAGCATGCGAGAATTGTGGCTCGCCGGGAATCCTAGCCTTATTACAAAAATCTGCCCCAGCTGCCACTTCCAGAAAATTACTGTGTGCCTTTATAAGTTCTCTGGAAGCAGAGCCTGTGATGAAGATTCACTTGCAAGTAATTTATTAAGGTAACACTCCGAGGATAAACTGGTGAAAGAATAAGCAAAGTAAGACAGGGAAGGGGAAGAAGTTAATTAAGGATGTGATTTCAGGCATAGTCTAATCTCCCCTTGATCCTATGAGGAGCTCTGGAGTGTACTTTGCACCTCGTAAACCTCACAGTTTGCCAAAACTCAGAGCACAGGCGCTGGTCATTCACTCCTATGAGTCAGGCATTGGCTACAAGCTGCCTTGGAGGGGTGTGAGCTCACAGCCAAGCAGGGTAAGGTGGCTGTCCTAAACAAAGGTCATTTAACTGAAGAGAATAACAAGTACGGGCCATTTGAAACAAAGTCCATGGAAACTTGAGGCAAATGTGTAGATTTGATAAAGGGAATCCAAGGGGAACTTGGAAGAGTGTTGACTATTTGCTACACTATGTGTACATCTCCCAATATTCGCAAATATTTTGTATGCTGTTCAGTGTCAAAATGTATTATAAATCTTGTCCAGAGCTGTGCAATAGAAATAAAATATGAACCGAGTATGTAATTTTAAATATTCTAGTAGCCACATTAAAAAAGTAAAAAAAAAAAGATAAAATTGATTTCAATAATATATTTTATTTTATGCAGTATAGGCAGACATGTAATTAATAAAAATATTAATGAGATATGTCACTTTCTGTTTTTGTATGTAGTTCAAAATCCAATGTGTATTTTATACTCCTTGTATATCTTAAATGAACTAGTCTCATTTTAAGTGCTCAATAGCTACATGTGGCTAGGAGCTACTGCATTGGACAGCATAGACCTGGCTGGGTTCTTCTCTTGAGCTGATATTTTGGCCTTTAACCAAGTGCTACAGTCAGAATAACTAATGTGTTAAACTTAAAATAAGTTAGTTTTATATTATACTATATAATTCATAACATAAATGTACAATTCTTGAGCCATCTTACCTTTTCTGAAAATAGCCCACATCTTCCATAAGGGAACTACCTAAGGCTACTTTTATACAATGTGACTATCCAATTGGATATAATTAACTAAATGGAAATGGATTTGACCCAAACTGGGCCAATCCTGTTTACTTTCCTAAGGATTGGGTACATGCCCAGTGGCTTTATGGATCCTGATTCTGGCACTCTCTGAATCTTGGTTTCATTTCTGCCCTTAGCTTGATGAAATTGACTGTGAATATAAATTAATCTTTTGTTTCTATTTGAGTTGCTTGCAACTGAAAGAATCTTAACAAGTATGAAAATAGGTACTCGAAGCACAGAGACACTGTGATCTCACTACGTCAAGGCAAAAGACAATGAATCTCACCCATGCTGGACTGGGAAGCCAGTAGACCACGAAATGACATTGATGGTCACTGTCCTGAGCCCTAGTCCAGTAGAATGCCTTGCTCAAAATTTAGGGGACTTGGATACAAAATGTAAGGATGTTACATCTTGGAAATGCCAGGAAGTTGTAGCAGGACAAATAAACAGGATCATCTAGCTGGAAGGAGATAAAGCAAATCTGTGTTTATATCCTTTTTGCCCTAGAGTTTATTCTCAACACAGCAGCCATAATGATTCTTTTAAAATATAAGTCAAATCAAGGCATTACCCTTCTCGAAATATTCAAATGGTTCCTGAGTGAGATATTGCTCAGAGTAATATGCCCCATAAAACCCTACAGAATCTGACCTCTAAATGTTTCTCTGGCATTATTTCTTACTACTGCTCTTTTTGCTCACTCCACACAGAACCGTTTGTTGTGGCTCATATATGCCAAGTATTACCCTACTGTGCAGCCTTTGCAATGTCTGAGCCTCTTTAGACTACTCTCTGTTTCCTTCCTTAACCATGTTTAATACATTCCTCAAGTATTACCTGTCAGTTAGGCCTAGCCTGATCATTCCCTTAAAATTATAACCCTCTCTCACCGGCATCACTACCAAAACCCTCTCACCCTATTGTCCTTTTGTTTAAAAAAACTAATACACCATCTGAGATATATTTGCTTATCACATAGTGTATATTTTTAATGTGCTATTTATTATGTGTATCAATTTTTATGAAATTACTAGGAGAAAACATTGGAGAAACTCTTCAGGACATTGGTTTGGGCAAAGATTTCTTGAGTAAAACCTCAAAAGCACAGGCAATCAAAGTAAAAATGGGCAAATAGTATCACATCATTTAAAAAGCTTCTACACAGTGAAGGAAACAATCAATAAAGTGAAGAGACAACCCACAGAATGAAAGAAAATATTTGTAAACTATTCATCTGACAAAGAATGAATAAGAAAAATATAAGGAGCTCAAACAACTCAATAATAAAGCCCCCAAATAATCTGGCTTGAAAAATAGGCAAAAAGATCTGAATAGACATTTCTCAAAAGAAGACATACAAAATGGCCAACAGGTATACGAAAAAATCCTCAACATCACTAATCATTAGAGAAATGCAAATCAAAACTACAAGGAGATATCATCTCACCCCAGTTAAAATGGTTTTTATTAAAAAAAGGCAATAATAACTGTTTGCTAGGATGTAGAGAAAAGGGAACTCTCTTACGCTGTTGGTGGAAATGTAAATCAGTATAGCCACTATGGAGAACAGTATGGAGGTTTCTCAAAAACTAAAAATAGAACTACCATAAGACCCAGCAATCCCACTGCTGGGTATATATCCAAAAAAGAGGAAATCAATATATTGAAGAGATATCTGCACTCCCATGTTTATTGCAGTAGTATTCACAACAGTCAAGCTATGGAATCAATATGGGTGAATGGATAAAGAATATGTGGTACGTACACACACAATGGAATATTACTGAGCCACAAGAAAGAATGAAATTCTGTCTTTTGCAACAACATGGATGGAACTGGAGGTCATTATGTTAAGTAAAATAAGCCAGGCACAGAAAGAAAAATATTGTATGTTTTCACTCATATGTGGGAGCTAAAAAAGAACTGAACTCATGGAGGTAGAGAGTAGAATGATGGTTACCAGATGCTGAGAAGGGTGGTGGGGAACGGAAGATAAAGAGCCTAATGGGTACAAAAATGCAATTAGATAGAAAGAATAAGATCTAGTGTTTGGCAGCACAATAGGCCAAGTGTAATTAGCTATAATTTATTGTGTATTTTAAAATAACAAGACTGGAATTGGAATGTTCCTAACACATAGAAATGATAAATGCTTGAGGTGATGAATGCCCCAATTACCCTGATTTGATATGTATTCATTGTATGCCTGTATAAAATTTCCACATGTACCCCATAAATATGTACAATCATAATGCATTCATAATAATTAAAAATTGAAAAATAACAAACACAATTGATAAATTGGACCACATCAAAACTGAAACCTTTTCTTCTTTAAAAGATTTCAATTAGAGAAAATGAAGCCATAGAATATGAAAAATTTTGTAATGTCTGTATATGACAAGGCAGTTGTATCCAAAACACAGAAAAATACTCCTATCACTCAATAAAATAAAGATAGAAATAATAAATGGGCAAAAATCTGAACAAATACTTTATTAAAGAGACATACAAATGGTTAATATGCACTTGAGATAGGCTTACCATCATTAATCATTATGAACATACATATTATAACAGTTTGCCACTATACACACACTAGAATGACTAAAATGGAAAAGACCAACATACCAATTGTTGGCAAGGATTGGAGTAACTACAACTCTCAAACATTGCTTATGGGAATGGTACAGCACTTACCATGCAACTGAACAATTCTTCCACTTCTAGATATTTAGCCAATAAAAATAAAAATATGTGATCATAAAAAAATTTTCCCATAAATATTCATAACAACTTTATTCACGATAGCAAAAAATAAATAAATAAAAAAAAGGAAACAAATCAAATATCAACAAGTGCTTAGATTAACAGGTTGTGATATACTGTTTTCATACGATGGACTGTTGCTTGGCAATAAGGATTAACTACTAATACATGGAACAACATAGATGTGTCTGAAATGAATATGTTTTCAAAGAAGCCAGACGCCAAAGGGTATATTCTATATAATATCATTTATGTAAACTTCTGTAACAGACAAAACAAATCTAAAGGGGTATAAAATATCAAAGGTTACCTGTGGCTAGGAATTGTCTATGGGTGAGGGCACTAAAAGAGAATAAGCATACAGGGGACATACCCCCTTCTAGTGCTTGTGAAAGAGTGACAGAAATGTTGTTTATATTAATTGTGTTGGTAGTTAGTTCTGTGTGTGCATTTGTCATACCTCATCAAACTATATACATAAAATTTTATTGTAAGTAAAATAGAATGTAATGAAATTAATTTAAAAAAATACAAGAATAAATTAGACATCTAGGAATTTTGGGATGAGCTAGATTTCTTTGGTTCAAATCAAGTAAGCCCAGCTTGCACAACCTCATAAAGACCTGGGGACGGGGATCAAAAAACTGAGCCGGAATTAAGAAAATTAGAAAGTTGATTCAGTAACATCTCTATAGGACCCTTAAACTACAAGATAGAAGACTTAGTAGCCCATGTGACAGAGGGTTACCCAGGGCAAGAGAAGGATTTATGTTCAAATCAAGACAGTAGTTAGAACACATTGTAGCATGTTGCAAGTTATAGTGGTTCTAGCAGATTGACCAGAGAAAAACAGGCTACTTTCCCTTATTCCAGAGAAGAAGGAAGATTCTGGAAGGAAACTGTAGTAATCTTTATGTAATCTGTTACACTGGTAGCTCTGGGTCTTCTCTTTCATTTCAATTTGGGCTGTACCTGTGACTGGCTTCACTAATAAAACTGTAGCAGAAGTAATTCTGGGTAATTGCCAAGATTGGACCTAAAGAGTTATCTAGCTTTTACCCTTGCTTCTGGAATGCTCCCTCTCAGAAGACAGACATTATATAAAAGGTATGACTATTCTGAAACCACCATGCTATGAGGAAGCCCAACCTCTCCAAAGGAGGAGAGGGGCGTGTGAAGGACCAGGAGGTCTAGACATGTGTGTGAAACCTTCTTGCATCTTTGAAATAGCCCAGACACTTGCTAAATGTACCGTGTTTCCCCCCAAATAAGACCTGCTCATAAAATAAGCCCTTGCAGGCTTTCTAAGCATTTGCGCAATATAAGCCCTACCTCGAAAAATGAGACCTAGAGATGGGCATGGCTACTTTTGTCGCAGAGTGGTAAAGAAGATGAGCAGCCCTTCTCATCTGCCCCATTGTGACAGCTACTATCCCAGAGGTGACCAGAAAGGTGCGGGCAGCCCCACCAACAAGGTCGGCTCCCCCTGTCAGGTCCCAGCCATCCTGTGCGTGCTGCAATCTGAGGCTTTGAGGGGAAAATAACACATCCCCTAAAAATAAGCCCTAGGTGTCTTCTTGAGGAAAAATAAATATAAGACCCTGTCTTATTTTCGGGGAAACACGGTAGCCAAGTGAATGACCCAAGCCAAAGCCATATGGAACAGTAGAATTGCCAAGCTGAACCCCAGGCAAATTCCTGACTCACAGAGTTATGAGAAAACAAAATGGTGTTATTCTAAATCACTATGCTTTGGGGTTTTTTGTTATGCAGTCATAGATATCTAAAACTGAAATTGATACCTGTACACAGGTGATGCCATAACACACATCTAATATATGTGACATTGCCATTGGGATGTAGTGGAGAACAAGTACCTACAGGGTAACAAGAAGCCTGTTACGGGGTAATAGAAAGACATGAAGACATTTGCCATGGTGCGAATGTGTCCCCCAGATTTCATGTATTGGAAGCTTAATCCCCAACGTGGTGGCATTGAAAGGTGGGGCCTTGAAGAGAGGATTGGATCATGCGGGTTGTACTCTCAGGAATGGATTAATGGATAGGTGGGTTAATGGATTAGCGGGTTGTCATGGGAGAGAACTGGTGGCTTTATAAGAAGAGTTAGAAAGACCTGAGTTAGTATGCTCAGCCCCCTCACCATGTGGTACCCTGTGTTGCCTGGGGCCTCTTCAGACGCTCCCCACCAACAAGAAGGCTCTCAACAGATGCAATCCCTAGGTCTTGGACTTCTCAGGCTCCATAAGAGTAAGAAATAAGTGTTGTTTCTTTATGTATTTTCTAGTTTCAAGTATTCTTTTAAAGGCAACAAAAAATTGACTAATACAAAATGGTAAATAAAGGTTAGAGGAAAGGTGACGCATGTTATATAGTGGCAGATCATTTGGAAACACTGTCACCTTTGGTAACTTAAATGACAGAAAATGTACTCAATGAATTTGTACATCTAGCTAGGGAGATGTCTAGGATGAGTGGTATATGTGCCAACTGCGTTTCCCTGACTGTGCTTGGTAATAGTGGGAGATAAACTAAAGAATAAATTGCTCAGTTTGCGAGTAGAATTTAGATGGGAAAAAAAATCCAAATCTGAACTCACTAGTTTGGAAAATTAAACACTTCTTCATGCCCAGCTTCCCCAGCAAGTAAAGATTCTCAAAGTAAGAATTAGCCTCAGGAAAAGACCAAATCCTAAGCTCTGTCAGTGAAAGATGGCCTGTGGGTCAAAATCAAATCAGAAATGCAACTGTAAATCCTTTGTTGAGGCCTCAGAAAGAATTAATGTGGTGCCTTGTAGACTTAGCTAGATAAAAGGACCTCTAACAATCTTAAGAGTATTGTATCACAGCAGACCAAAGCTCAGTGTCTTTTCTCTTGAAGATATTTGAAGGTGTGCCTTTTATCTGATGAAGTAAACACTGAAACGATTCATAGAAAACCTATGAAGTTTTTTAATATAATTATATTGATGGCAGCATTAGCAGCTTGCACTAAAAGGGATAGGGACATTTCAAGATGACAAGAGGCTTCTGGATATCTTACCTATAGATAGGAAGTAGGCTGAGAAAACCACTTAGGTACCAAGATAGGCCATTTCATATTTAAAAGGAAGAATGATACTCCAGTTCCCTGCTTGCCATCTAAAAACAATAAAAATATGTGGAAGAATGATGCAAAGGGCAGAGCCAAGACACACACACACACACACACACACACTTTCCAAGAGGTAGAACTGAGCCCTAACCAAAGAATATTTCCTGTCCCTGGGATAAGGGAATTAATGATATGTGCCTTGGTAGACTGCACAATTTCTACAACCCAGTGGCTGGCATGCATCTGTTTAAATTTATTTTTCAATTCCTTTTGCATGGCTATGTCCACTGCAGTTATTCTACTTGTATGTCTATTTGGGCATCATACCCTTGGGTGTGTACAATCAATTTACAAGTCTTTGTTTTAAGAAGATGTATACTCATTGAGTTGACCCTGAAGAAGAACACACAACAAACTGCATCTATGCTTGAGTTTTAGAAGACAATATTTTGGACCTCAAGCCCCAGCATGAAATTAAAATAGGGGTCACACTTTTTGGCTCTTGTGGGGTGGGGTGTGAGTATATTTTGCATGTGGGAAGAATGTAAATAATTATAAACAAGAGGACAAGTGGTAGAACCCTGCTATATTGGTGGTCCCCGGTGAATCCTAGCTGCTGTTGATATTCATGCCCTTGTCCTTTCTTTTTTTAAAAAAAGGCCTGGACTAGGGCGAGGCAAAGTAGGTACGTAGGGCACAAAATTCAAGTGAGATCCACTTATGTGGATCCATTCACTCAGAGCTGTGTCCAAGCCACCTTACTTGTCTGACTCTAGACCGGACCCATTTCTGGAATCTGGTCTCATACCATGACTTGCTTTAATAAATAGAATGTGTTGGAGTGACACTGTGTTGGTTCCAGGCCAGCCTTATAAATGCCTAGAAGCTATTGCTTTTGTGATCTGGGGTGCCTTGAGCCTCCATGTGGGAAGCCCAGCCATGCCACTATAAAGAGCACAGGGAGAAACAAAGTGGACACTTCACATGGCACGGGAGAGGCTCTGAGACTCCAGGGGCAGAGGAAGATGCCCAGCTCCCAACTCTCCTGCCAGCTGAATGCACTCACAGGAGTGATCACCAGCAAGACCAGCCAAGCCCAACCTACAAGTTAGAATCATGTGCAAATAAAATTTTTGTTTAAAGCCACTAAGTTTTACTGTTTGTTAGGTAGCAATAGAAAACCAGAACAAAAACCAACCTTATCTGTTTTGGATGTTCTAATGGCTTAAGCAGCTGATATAAATCATCACAGGAAATAGTAGAGTAAAGAATCACATAGGACATGGCAGCTGAAAGGCTAGGAACATCTGAGATTTTCTTGAAGATTCCAAGATGTAGGTGGCCTGCATACTGGAGAAGATGGGGTCAAAGAAAGATGAGAAATGTTGTCCTTTCACTAAGTCACTCTTTATCACTGATCAGGTTTAGCCTGGAGGCTACTTATCTAATAGTGTTAAATATATGTAAATTAGTGTTATTAACATAGCACAAAAGAAAAAAAATGACAGGTCAGTGGTCTGATTGATTTATGCAGCAGAGAACACTTATGGTGTTCGTCCTGTGTAACAGACTTACCAGTAGACAGGCACAGCCCCATCAGAGATTTAGCACAATAAACTGGGACCCAAATTTCTCTATATCATCAAATGTCTCAACACATATATATGCATATGGTGCTGAAGGCACTAGGACCCTGAGCCAACATAAGCACAACCTAGGCATCTTGCAACATCCAGACTTTGGAGACTTGCTTCTCCCCTGCTGTGATTCTATGCCTGGCTCTAGAGGCATTGTGCAAATTCTAGGACCTGGGGACTCTAAACAGTAAGTGAATGTAAATGAATGTGGCCTCTCAGGAAATAAAAAATACAGGCTCATTATTTTGTTTTTCAATCCAGAAAAGAACACATTTTGAAATGGCAGTTTCTGGCAAGAATAAAATAATATTAATAATAATGATAGCTCTGCCCAAGTCAATTTTCTACAAGTGGCACAATCTGAAAGGAGCTGGCAAAGTAAGGGAACATCAGCCTATCTTAAGCACAGTGACCTCCAGGCAACTTGTCATGAATCTATCACCACTGGGCCTTTTACCAACAGGATTTATTCAGCCCGTTTATCCCATGAGGTGTTTGGGGCACAAGTGTATCTCTGATATAGGCACAAAATGTATTGTTAAAGGTTGAGTAATATATAAGGTGATATAAAAATGTTCCATTTTAAACATTTCCAAATTGGCCAATTTCCTTGATCTTTAAAAACATTTTCAAAGCACCATGGCAATGGAAACATTTTGCTATCTTTAAAATGCATAGACAGGATTCATCTTGGAGATGGCTATGCTATTAGAATACTTTATGGATGCCATTTCTGCAGGCTACTGGTACTTGGAGAACTTAACAAATGATGCCAAGGATGTTTGCTGGGTTTGCTCAGCTATTTAGGTCGCTTCCCTGGGCTCCTTGCTATACGGGGTTCAAGTTCATAAGAGACCCCGCTGAGCTGAGATCTCTCATGAGGTCTCTGGTCCTTTAAATCTTTATTCAAAGCTCACCTCTCTCAATTAGGCTTACACAGACCACCCTAGTAATAGTAAAACCTGCTCTGGAGCCTCTTGAATTATTTATCAATAATAGAGGCTATTTCTCCTCTATTAAAAGAATCAGTGAATTATTTACTGTTAACTACTGATGAAATACAAGCTCTATGAGGACAGAAGTCTTGATTTTCTATTTCACTGATGCATCCAAGTGTCTAGCACAGTGCCAGCAGCTCAATAACCATGGGTGGAATGAATAAATAAATAAATGCATCTTTGTTAAGGCATTTTATTTCTCTGATGTAGAAATCTTATCTCCTCAATGGGAATGATCATTCTAGTTTCCAGGACACCTATTACCTATATAATAAAAAATGCTTCAGTGCAAATCCAGTTCATGTTAAGTGAGACCCAAGAAGATTTGCTTTTTTAATATAGGTATTATATGTGCATATATTATATTATATATATATATTTTTTACGTGTGTGTGTGTGTGTCACACACACAGGCATCGGAGATATGGCGGGTTCAGTTCCAGACCACCACAAAAAAGAGAAAATTGCAATGAAGTGAATCACACAAACTTTTTGACTTCTCAGTGCATACAAATCATATAAATGTTGTGTTTACACTATGCCTTAGTCAATTAAGTGTGCAATAGCATTATGTCTAAGAAAACAGTGTTCATACCTTAATTAAAAAATACTTTATTGCTAAAAAATGCTAAGTATGATCTAAGTCATCAGCAAGTCTTAATCTTTTTGCTAGTGGAGGGAGAGAGGCAGGAAACCCTGTCAGTGGAACAGTCAGAACACACGTAACATTTGTAAGGTAAGTTTGCTGTCTTTTATGGACACAGGTCATGGCACCTCAAAACAATTACAATAGTAACATCAAAGATCACTGATCACAGATCACTGTGACACATATAATAACAATGAAAAAGTTTGAATTATGGCGAGAATCACCACAATGTGAACAGAGACACAAAGTGAGCACTTTCTGTTGGAAAAGTGGTGCAGATAGACATGCTTGATGCAAGGTTGCCACAAATCTTCAATTGTGAAAAAACGAAATATCTGTGAAGTGCAATAAAGTAAAGCACAATAAAGTGAGATATGTCTGTAATCCCAATGAATAGCTCCATATATGGTAACACTGATAGCAGATTTCTGTTTCTTGATTTTCAACACAGAAATTTTCTCCAAGGATGTTCAAGCTATTAGTTTACACAACATGTACCTGCATAATAGGATTGAACTAGCACGACTCGTTCACACATTTGTTAAATATACACTTATTAAGAATCTACTGTTCATCTGACACTGGGTTCAGTCTGTGGATGCAGAAATAAATCAGTTATCTTTATGTGTCCTCAAGGAGCTCACAATCTGGTACAAGGCAAAGACATGTGCAAATATACACAGCAATAATAGAAGGCAACTTGTGCTACGAAGGAAGCAGGAGTAGAATACTGCAGGAGCTAAGAGAAGGAAGCCATATGTCCTGATTGCCACAGAAAAGATGATAAATGAACTGATTCTTGGAGGATGAACAGGAATTTGCCAGATAGACTGCATGCTGAAGAAAGGAAGGACAGAGGAAAAGCATTCTGGGCAGAGCAGACCCTGTGGGAAAGGTTATGGGTGGTCAAAGAATGTTGGGCTTTTGGAGTGGAGCACAAGGTTTTGTGGAATACTGAATAGCTTGATAAATCTTAGTTCTTGGGAAATGTCTCCCTGAATCTCTGCTCAAAAAACCCACCCAGGTTTTCTGACTCCAGAACAAATCACTCAACTATGGAGGTATCATCTATGAAGGCACATGCTTAGATGTGCTTATGATACATCCCATATGCATGTCATGTTTTTGCCCAGGTAGCTCCATGTTCTCAGTTTGATAAGTGCCTTAATTAAGCATATAACGTGGTGTCTACAAAAAGGAGCAATAAATGATATAATCTAGAGCAAGGTCTTTGGCAAGCTTCCTGTTAATAAATATATGATTTAAACAGAAAAACAAACACATACACTCACATACAACACATACACACACACACTCCTAAGAAAAGTAAGGTTAAATGAGTTTTTGTTTTATGAGGATGTTGAGAGTGGTTGGTATATCAATGATATAAAAGGTGGTTTGGCTGTAACATCCGTTGCCACAAGTCTCATCAGGGCTCCCTGATTTGGCCTGGCTGGCTAGCAGATGAAACTTTCCTCTCCTTGTATGGCCAAATGAACCTTCTTACTGTGCCTTGGACATGCCTAGGAATTTGCAAAGGCCGTTCCCTCTACCAGGAATGTTCTTCCCCCTGAGGTTCACATGCATTGCTCTCTCATCTGCTTTAAATCATTGCTCACTTTCTCACTGTGGTTCATTTTGACCATTCTAATTTAACAAAAAATTCTTTTCCTACACCCCTATCCCATGGCCACCTCCCTTGGGGCTCTGGCATTCTCAATTGTCCCTCTGTTCTCTCATTTTTTTCCACAAGTGGTTATCAAATCACATGTTTCAAGGTTGTTTCAGGGCCTGCTGAAGGGGAAGAGGTGGGAAGATAGAAGAGATAGGGTCTAGATATCCAGCATTTATTTTAATTTAGCTCCTTCTTCATAGTTTTTATATCCTTTGACTCAATGGAATATATCACTTCAAGTGTTCCAATGCTTTAAAAAGTTAGAAAATGACTGTAGTATAAAAAAAGCACACAGAATGAAATTCAGGAAACCTAGATTCTGGTCCTACATCTTTTATAGACAAACTGTGTGTGAACTTATGAATGTCATGCTCCTACTTTGTACTTGTGAGATGACCAACAAAATAATGGTGTCTTGGTTCTATTCAAATGAAGTTTTTCTGTGATTCTGAATAATGAGCATATTCTCTGCTACTGCAGAACAAAGACGTGGCTACTCCTGAAAATGGTAATTATTATGAGACAAAGACAAGAGCAAGGACGGATATTAACTAGGTGTGGGGAGATGTATTCATAAATCAAAAGACCATGTTCACATAGGGACCAGCTGCCTGTGTATAAATATAGCGGGAAACAGAATGGAAACAGCCTGGATGCTAAAAGGTGAGAAGAAAGGTCTCTTCAGCTACTTGGAAGCAAATATAAGACAATATAGGAATTTTTGGAATCCAATGAGAAGAATTCAGGGCCTGGCTTTCCAGTAAATAATCTGGCGAGGGCTAAAGTAATGTCCTGTGGCCAAAGTCACGTTTTGAGTTTCATCCACACAAATGTCCCCTCCCACACTAGTAAGGCTTTAAGATATTTGGACCAATTTACATTTGTGCTTTTAATATCAAAAACAACAGCAGCTTTTCTTTACAATGTACAGTTTCAAAGGAAATTGGATATCTTCTGACACACTCACAGGACCCCTGATAGCAGCTATCAGGAGCATCCTATTCCAAGTCCTAAGCACATAGTGATGAACATGAGCCTGCTCTTACTGAAAGGCAAAAGAGAAATCAATAGAGAGTAACTTGAAACAGTATAGACTTTCCCTGTATGTGTGATGTCAAAAAATTCCTATCAGTCTCTGTTAAGTTTCATTTCCCTTCTTTGATTATTTACTTATTTTGAAGGACTAAGGACAGAACTCTTGTCAGAAATAATTTAGCCTTATCATGCCACATTATTAATTCTAGCCCAAATGGTTTGATTTTAAAAGGTTGGGTGAATGATAGTTTACTTTTCGCTAAGGGGAGCAAAAAAGGTTTTATTAAACAAATGGTACCATATGGGATCTTATTTAGGATGTGGCCATCAAATTCAGAAGCTTATGAAAAACTCTAAATTTTCTCCTGAGTTTATGATTTAGATATCATTATCATAAGTTGGATATCTGACTTACCAAAGTATATCAGAAATAATTTTGGTAACTGGGGATATGACTCATGATAGAAGCTGAGTAAGAGTTGATGGACTTACTAACAAAAGCAAAGGAGAACATAGAAATATTGCAGAAAATGATATTGAAGTACTTCAACAATAAAAAATAAAGTCATAATAAAATGTTTATGAAATATACCTACTTTGAAATTGAAAAGAAGGAAAACAGTACACTATATAGCTCTAGGATAAAAGATAAAGTAATATATCCAGTTACAGTCTTAGATATTAATGCCAATTAGAATAACAGACACATACAAAACCTTAGGGAAGGTAGAAAAGTATGTTTTTAGAAGCATTCTCATGGTCTCAAATACTTTAATTATTGAGCTAGAAAAATGAAAATAAACTCTTCAGATAATAACTCTCTCTCATGCCACCCCCCAAATCTTTATAAGAATATAACAAATTACAAAGATAATATTAGAAATTAATATATTTAAAAAACCAAGAAAAATTAAAGGATAAATTTATGCAAACTCTAAAAATAGCCAAACTTCTTATAAAGGTAATCAAGAGAAATTCATAAAATTAAAAATGCAGAAATCCATACACCAGCAAATACAGGAAAGATTTAAAAAAATACTCCTATACAGTTGCATGAATAGTATTGGAAAATCTACATGAAAGGGATTGTTTTTATGCTTTGTCTCAAAATAGAAGAAGTAATTTAATAAATTTGTTAAAAGGAAAGAAGTTGAAGATGTTATTAAAGAACTCCCCTAACACTCTGGAGAGATTTAAGTTTTATAAAATCAATGGAACAGATAATGCTCATCCACTCTAAATTTTTCTGTATTGTGGAAAGCAATGAATTTCCTCTCAATTAAATTTATAAATCAATTATAATTTTCACAATAAATCATGAGGATTGCTCAAGGAAATATAGAGACTAATTTTTTAAAAATAGAAATGCAAAATATATTAATAATCTAAGCCAGCATTTTTTTTTTTTTTTTGAGTGTGGGTCCCTAGAATCAGACAGCCTGGAATGGAATCCTGGCTCTGTTTGTTATTCATTAGGTTTGTAACCTTAAGCTCTGGGTATCTCAGTTTCTTCATCTGTAATATGGGAATAATAATAGTTGATGCTGTGAATATTAAGGATGCCTCATAGTAAGACCTCAATAATTATCATCTCTATTTCCTCAGGTAGTTCAGTGTTGTCTGTTACTAAAGTCATGGAAGAGATATGTACTGAATAGTAGCTGTTAAGAAGTAATTGTGGGGTTTTTTCAGAATATTATGGGGGTACAAACGTTTGGTTACACAAATTGCTTTAGTTAGAGTCAAAATTGCAAGTATTTCCATCACTCAGATAGTGTGCATTGCACCCGTTAGGTGTTAATTTACCTATCCCCTCCTCCTCCATTCCATCTACTTCATTTCTGTTGAGTTTTACTCCTAGATGTGCAGGTGAGTGTTTATCAATCAATTCCAATTTAATAGTGAGAACATGTGGTGTTTGTTTTTTCCTTCTCGCAATACTTCACCTAAAAGAATGGTATTCAGTTCCATTCAGGTTGTTACAAAAGGTAGTTGTTTACCATTTTTATGGCTGAGTAGTACTCTGTGGTATACATATACCACATTTTATTAAACCACTCATGTATTGATGGGCACTTGGTTTGTTTCCACATCTTTGCAATTGTGAATTGTGCTGCTATAAACATTCAAACGCAGAATGTCTTTTTCTTCCTTTGGGTAAATATCTACTAGTGGGATTGCTGGCTCAAATGGTAGTTCTACTTTTAGTTCTTTGAGGAATCTCCAAACTACTTTCCATGGAGGTGGTACTAGTTTGTAGTCCCACCAACAGTGTATGACTGTTCCTTTCTCTCCACATGCACTTATGGGGGTACAAAAGCATCTGTTGTTTGGGACTTTTTGATGAAAGCCATTCTCACTGGAGTTAGGTGATATCTCATTGTGGTTTTGATTTGCATTTCCCTGATGATTAGAGACGCTGAGCATGTTTCCATGTGTTTATTGGCCATCGCTCTAGCTTCTTTTGAAAAGCTTCTGTTCATGTCTTTTGCCCACATTTTAATGGTGTTGTTTGATATTTTCTTGCTGATTTGCTTGGTTTCTTTGAGGATCCTGGGATTTTCATATATGGCTTTTATAATTTTTAGGTATATTCCACCTATACCTATTTTGTTAAGAGCTCTTATGAAAGGGTGCAAAATTTTGTCTAATGCTTCTTCTGCGTCTATTGAGAGGATCATATGGTCTTTATTGTTGCTTCTATTCATGTGGTCAATCACATTTATAGATTTGCATATGTTTTACCATCCTTGCCCCTCTGGGATGAAGTCCACTTGGTCATAGTAAGTTATTATTATTACTTTTTTTTTGATGTGCAGTTGAATTTGGTTTGCTAGGATTTTATTGAGAATTTTCATATCTATATTCATAAGGGATATTGGTCTGTAGTTTCCATTTTTTGTTGTGTCCTTTCCTCTCTTTGATGTCAAGGTAATTGAAATAACAGTCTTTCTTATGAGTGAATCAGAAAATAAATTTCTAACTGGCAGTCACTTAGAATAACATAAACCCTACCTCTAAGGCAAGTAATATGAATATCTCTCCTACAGAGATGTTTACCAGGCAATTAAAAGAAGCTGAGCAGACAAAAGAAGATATAAATTATCATTAATATTTGTCAGAGCTGGTCAATTCACATGCCAAAGGGAAAGAAAGTTTCTGAGAAAGGGGAGGAAAGGGTAGACTATATGATAGACCATCATCAAAATTCAGTGCCAGTAAAAAGGGTTTTGGGGGGTATTGTTTAAGCAGCCTTAATAAAGTTCCTGAGCATACAGGAACTTTAGGAGTATGACTTTCCCTGCTTCCTCAAGATGAAACAATACCAGATGCCTTGCACTAACAAGAAGAAAGAAAAAACTAATTTCTGTATGTGAGAAACAGGAAAAGCCAACACAGCAGCTTCACAGCCCTTTTTATTATCAGTCCCCTGAAGCAGAAGAAAAAGAAAGCCATTTCTACTATTTAAAAGCACTAAGCAACTTTCCTCACTGCCCAACATTTCTTTCCTCCCTCTGTGTGTCATGATTACTCTCTCTCTTTCTCTCTCTTTCACTGTCTTTCCTTTTTTCTTTCTTTCTCAAGAAAATAAACTTTTACTTATATATAGCTTTATCACTGTCTGAGAATTCTTTCTCTACCCACACATGGACTCACACCCTAACAGTGATATTGGCTTTTTAGAAAGAGTTTGGGAGGATTCTTTCTTTCTCTATTTTATGAAATAATTTCTGCAGTATGGGTACCAATTTTTCTTTGTAAGGCTGAAAATATTCAGCTGTGAAGCCATCTAGTCCAGGACTTTTTTCATTGGGAAATCTTTTATTGCTGCTTCAATTTTGTTTCCTGCTGTGGTTCTGTTCAGGAGTTCTATTTCTTCCTGATCGAGCCTAGGGAGGTTGTGTGTTTTCAAGAATTTGTCCATTTCCTCAATGTTTTCAAGTTTATGTGCATAGAGATTTTTATAGTATTCAGAGATGATATTCTGTATTTCTGTGGTATCAGTTATATTATCTCCTTTTTCATTTCTGATTGAGATTAGGGTCCTTTCTTTTATATTTGTGGTTAATCTGGTTTGTCAATTTTGTTTTTCTTTTCAGAGAAGTAACTTTTTGTTCATTAATCTTCTGTCTAATCTTCTCTTCTGCTGGGTTTGAAGTTGGTTTGTTTTTCCTTTTCTACTTCCTTGAGACTATTAAGTAGATAGTTGATTTGTCATCTTTATGTCTTTTGTAAGTAGGCATGTAAGGCTATGAATTTCCTCTTAGGACTGGTTTTACTGAATCCCACAGATTTTGATAACTTGTGTCCCCTTTTCATTTAGTTTGAAGAATCTTTTGATTTCCATCTTAATTTCCTCCTTGACACAATAATCATTCAGCAGTAGATTGTTTAATTCCCATGACTTTTTGTAGTGTTGAGTGTTTCTGTTGGAATTTATTTCTAATTTCATTCCATTATGGTCTGAGAAGATACATGGTATAATTTCTAATTTTTTTAATTTGTTGAAACATGTTTTAGGGCCTAGGATGTGGTCAATCTTAGAGAAATTTCCATGAGCTGATGAGAAGGATATATATTCAGTAGTTTTATTGTAGAATGTTCTGTAAATGTCTGTTAGACCCATTTGTTTTAGAGTTCTAGAGTTACATTTAAATCCCTCGTTTCTTTGTTTATTTTCTGTTTTGAGGATCTGTCCACTTCTGTCAGCGATGTGTTGAATTCCCCAAAGATTAATATTACAATGCTGTTGTTTGTCATTTTGTCTAGATCAAGTAAAGTTTGCTTTATTAATCTGGGCACACCTGCATTAGGTGCATAAATATTTAGGATCATTATTTTTTCTTCTTAGATTCTTCCCTTCACCATTATATAATGACCATTTTTGTCTTTCTTTACTTTTGCTGATTTGCAAGACTGTGTTATCTGATATGAGAATGGCTACATCAGCTTTCTTTTAGTTTCCATTTTCAAGGAATATTTTTTCCAACCCTTCACCTTACGTCTGAATGAGTCCTTGTGGGTTAGATGTGTTTCCCAGAAACAGCAGATACTCAGCTTATATTTTTTTATCCATTCAGCCATCCTATGTCTCTTGAATGGGGAGTTCAATCCATTCACATTTGTCAAAAGAACTTGTAAGTGGGGTGGATTTTTGTTCATCCTGCTGAGTAGAACTTTATTGCTTTGTTTTACCTCATGAACCATTGTGGTATTTGGGCTCTGACCTTTAGCTTTTGGGTGATTTTACACTGGTGGGTGTCTACTGTGTTAACCCATGTGTAATGCATTTCTGAGTACTTCATGCAGGGCAGGTCTGGTCTTAACAAATTCCCTCAGTGTTTGCTTGTCTGAGAAAGTCTTTATTTCTGCCTCTAGGAAGAAACTTAGTTTTGTAGGAAACAAAATTCTAGGCAGCCATTATTCTGTTTGAGAATACTGAGAATGGGGTCCCAATTCCTCTGGCTTGTAAAGTCTCTATTGAAAAGTTGCAGTTAGCCTGATGGGTTTTGCTTTGTATGTTATCTGCTGCTTTCACCTTATGGCTTGTAGGAGTGCCTCTTTCATGTCTTCTTTGGCCAGTGTGATGACTATGTGTCATGGTGATTTCCTTTTCACAATGAATCTCCCAGGGATCCTTTGAGCTTCTTGTACCTAGATATCTATATTTTTAGGAATGCCAGGGAAATTTTCCTCAATTATTCCCTCAAATAGGGTTTCCAACCTTTGTTTATTTTCTTCTTTGCCCTGAGGGATGCCTATGATTTTTACATTAGGCTTCTTTATATAATCCCATATTTCTTGTAGGCTTTGCTCATTCCTTTTATTTCTCAGTTCTTTCTCTTTGACTGACTTGTTTAACTCAAAGGTGTTTTCTTCACATTCTGAAATTCTGTCTTTTGCCTGATCTAGCCTATCCTTAAGGTGTTCCACTGTATTCTGTATTTCCTTAAATGTAGTTTTCATTTCCAGAAGTTCTGGTTGATTTTTTAAAAAATAATTAAATTTCTTTAGTGGATTTTTCATTCATTTCTTGCATTGTTTTTGTGGCTTCTTTGAATTGGGTTTTCATTTTATCTTATATTTTATTGAGTTTCCTTACAATCCATACTCAAAATTCTTCATCTATCATTTCAATCTTTTGGTTTGGGTTGGTATATTGGTAAGGAGTAATTGCTTTATTTTAGGGGTGTCCTTTCACTCTGATTTTTCATGTTTCAGGACTTCTTGTGCTGATTCCATCTCACCTGGCCTCTCAGTCAAGACCTGGGGGTGTAGGAGTGCTTTATGGACCTTTGTCCGGTTTCCCAAAGATTGATCCCTGAGCATGCCAGGGAGAGGAGTGTTAGTCCTTAATTGCCTATAGGGTGTTCTAGCAGGTTTGATGAACCTCTTGGGTTATCTCTGACCTGCTGTCTTCATCTTTTCTCAACAGCGTGTGGTGAGTTAGGTCCCCTGTTGAGGGTTAGGGTCGAGACATGAGAACCCCAGGAGTGGGACAGGACTTTGCCAAAAAACAACCTGTGGACATGTCAGTCACTGAGCAAAAGCTGCTAGACCTTGAGGGGAACACTCCACTGATCAGGGAATTTTGCAAACAGACCCCACCTTGAAGCCTGAGGGCTACAGCCTGGATGTCTGCAAAGGGACCTGGGTTTGTAATCTGAAGGTAGAGAGAATAATCAAAGGATGTCAGCCCAGCAGATAAGAGCAGTTTGCTATTCTAAGCCTGAGGCAATGTTCTCATCTCTCTCCTGAGTTCCTGTCTTATTAAATGAGGAACTAGATAAAGTAAAAAGAGTACCTGGTCTCTTTGTTCCCATTTAGATTATATGCTTTACTGTTAACCCATGAGCTTTTCAAGTTAAATCATTGTAATCTATAACACAAAAAAGAGAATAAAAATGGATGCTAGATTTTAGTCAGTGCCACCTGGCTCATGGGAATGCTGGTGGTCCCCTGACCTCCTTGCACCCTTTCACCTTACTTTTTTAGTCCGTGTCTTCATTTCTACCCTCTCTTGCAATGCACACTTCCCGGGTACCCAGTTATATCAGGGGCATTGTGAACCTCTGATAGTCCCCCAGCTTAATCTCTGAGATGGTGGGTGGTATTTGTGAGTACAAATCAGCTGCTGCTTGAGTTGGAAGGTGCTATGCTTAGCTATGTGGTTTTTTCCCCCTTTCATTGATTGAAGTTTTCATGGAAGAGCCAGCTGCCGAGATGGTCTTTTGTGCCCATGGGAAGCTCTGGTCCCCCAAGTGGGGTATAAGAATGCTCCAAGCTTTAGGAGGGACTCTATCTCCCATGGGATTACATGATCTCTACTTCCCCTGAGATGGGGGGAGGAGCAAGACAAATCATACCTGGATTATGAGAGCCTGAGAGGCTTTGCAAAGCCTCAGCAGGGCTCAGAGTTTTCTCACCCAGCTGCTAGAGGGATCCTCTGGTATGAAGTTCAGGGCAATCTCTCCAAACTGGGAAGGCTGTTCCCAAGGGAGGGGTCTAATTGCTTGAGTGCTAAAGACCTGGGCCACGCTCTTTCCACCCTTGTCCACTAGCGCAGTTTCTCTGCAGGGTGGGGTGAGCCCTCTCCTTATTCACTCCCTGGAACTCTATAGCACTCTCCCATAAGATCAGTCTGTGTGAATTCCCTCACAGCCCACCACCGGCTCTCAAACTACTCCTCAGTCTGTGTGTCTGACCCACTAGCATGTGTCTCCACAGGATGCTGGCAGGTATGAGGATCCCCAATTGTGCATACCAGTTCCACCACAAGACTCCAAGGGTCTGAGAGAGGTAGGCCTCTACGTTTGTAGGGGCCTCTGCCAGGGTCATGCTCCCCCTAAGGAGAAATGTCCACTCCTGAGAGAGACTGGTTTTTGAAGAGAATTATTGTACAGTTTCACCAATATTATAATATTTGTTGATCTATACATATATATTTCATATGCATCCATATGTCATAGATATTTAATGATAGTGTATATGGTCATTCTATGTATATAGAAATTCTTTGTGGTAAACTACTGAATTTCTTCAAATTAGTATTAGCATTTCAGCTCAAAATATCAAAAAAAATTTACCATGGAATTGGAAAAATGTATTCTAAAATATGCCTCAAAGAGCAAAAATCCTGGAATAACCTAGTTAATTGAGACTAAAAGAAAGACATGTCATAATAGATTCCAAGAACTATTAGAAGCTATGGTAACTAAGACAGCACAGTCTTGATGCAAGGATAGAAAAACAGAACACATGAACAGAATAGGATCATAGAAAAAATTCTAAACATTCATAGAAAATTGTTTTATAAGAGAAGTTCCATTCCATATTACCAAAGAAACCACATGTGTAATTAGCAGTGTTGTGGAAACTACCCCCATAGGAAAAACAATTCTCTCTATACTATAAAAAAAAACTATTTTCAGATGGAATATTGATCTCAAAGTAAACAGTAAAACTTTAAAAAGAAAATTTACAAAAGCACATTTTTATCAAAATTCCCCACAGGTTATAAGGGCTATAAGGAAAAATTTTGATTAGTATGATTATGAAGAAATTAAAACTTCAGTTAATGCAAATAGCGAACATTGCATACAACCTGAAAATATGTCAAAATTGTACTGCACATAACCAACAAAGAATTAGAATGCAAATTATATAAAAGATTCCTAAAATAAGTTAAATACAAACAATCCCATCAAAATAAAAGCCAAAGAAATTAACAGTTTAAAAGAATAAAACCAGAATGGCCAAAAAAAATATTTAGCCTCACTGTTCATGAGAGAATTGCAAATTAACACCACAATAAGATCTCATTCCATACCCATAAAATTAGCAAAAATGTAAAGCCTGATAAATGCTTAGTATTGGTAAGGATATGAAGAAACATATATAGTTGTACATTGAAATTAAGAGTTTTAATTGGTATAGTTACTTTACAGAAACATTTGACAATATTTATTAAAACTGAAATTACATGGACCCTTTAACCAGCAATTCTATTCTCAGGCTATATCTTAGAGAAACTCCTGTACAGGTACTTGAGAAAGTATGAATTAGAATGTGTATTTTAGCCCTTGAGTAAAATCTGAAAAATGAGAAAAAACAACCCTAAATGCTTACTAAGAGAATAGAGAAGCATATATTATAGTATGTAGTGGTATTATTTATGTAAGTTAAAAAAAGAGCTAGATTTACTTAATTCTCATAAACCTGTAATTTTGAGGAGAAAAAAATTCAAGAGTCAGAAATATAATTTTCCATAAAATTTACAATATACTTAATTTTACGATATAACATTTAGGGATATAGAAACATTTATTAAGTACAGAAGATACAAATAAATGATGAGCATAAACATTGAGATAATGGTTATCATTAGTAAAGACTGGTGGTGCAGTAAGGGGAAGGTAGACACAAAGATACAGGGGAGAGAAGTATATGGAGTAGCAGGTGAGTATTTTAATTTTGTTCTTAAACTTTGTGATGGTTCGTTTATCACTCATGTACCATCTTCATATCTATAACATTTCAAAATATAAAGGAAACAAATGTTAAAAACCAGAAAGTTATTCAAGGTATACTGACAAGATTTAAAAAGCCAGTATCTATTGTATGAATATAAACCAATTTCTCTTACATATGTATAAATATCTATGCATAAAATAGTGGCTATAATGAAATGCGTGAAGGAATGTAGCAGAAGGTATTACCTTGGTTAAATCCAGGTGAAAATAGAAAAGAGAGCGTCAGTCTTTATTTTCCTTCCCTGTAGTTTCTTGATACAGTCTCTGTGTGCGGCCGAGAGGCAGAGAAGCCAAGTTGAAAGTAGGAACAGAGGGCCTAAGAGGAGCTGAGCTATCAGCAGCCTTATGGTATGACATGGATAAACATTATATTTCAGAGCACATGAAGGTGAAAGGGATCTGGTAAACTCTCACAATTTCATATAGAGACTCCTGAAAGACGAGGAGAGTCAACTGGACATAGCCCACGTCTTATAAAGTCTAAAAATCAGTCTTGAGTTGGCTCAATATCAGATTGGTGTCCACTACTACTCCAACTACAAATAATAGCCTGAAGGAAATATTCTTTGAAATTAAGAGACTGTTATCCAGAGACACTATATACAGAGGGTATAACATCTTTGCATACTTAACGTATGTTATTCTTTTAAAAATTAGCAGGAATTCCAAGAGAAAGGATCAAGAGAAGAAATAGACAGCATAAACATAGCCTCAGGTGATGCATATATTGAAGTCATCAGACATGGACTTAAAATAACTTTTAATATGTTTAAAAATAAATAACAAGATGGAAAATTTCACTAGAAAACACGTACACATGTTTTCTTTGATAAATATATATGTGTGTGCGTTCTGAACATATCTCAATATCTAAAAATAAGAACGCCATAGATGTGCTCTTCTTTTTTTTTCCCCTTCCTTTTTTTGTATTGATAGGAAAAAGAAAAAAACAACCCTTTCTCTCTCTTTGTGTTCCATTGCTATTGTTTTGCTTCTCTTCCCTGAAGTGATCAGGGCCAGTGGACCCTGACTGAGGAGGCCATGGAAGCTCTTGAAGTGGCCCTGTATGGCCATGCTTTGAGGACCTACGATAGAAAAGGCACTTGGGCCTGAGGAGGTGGATGGGGCTGGTGAGACTTGAGGGGCTGGGAACAAAGAGCTGATCAAAAACTGGATCAAGGAAGTAACGAAAGACTGCAGGGCCTGTGGAGTCAGACAAAAAAGTACACACGCAGTATTTTTCCATGCATGTAAATTTGTAAAATTTACATGCAAAATAACTAATGGCAACAAGTCAGGATAGCAGTTACCTTTGCGGAAGGAGACAGTGACCAGGAGAACATAACAGGTGCTTGGGACATTCAGATGATCTCCTGTTCCCTCATCTGCGTAGGGAATTACATGATGCTGTGCTTTTGTGTGTCTGTGAGTAAAAATTCATCAAGCTGTATACTCAGGATTTGTAACTTCCTATATGCAAGTGACACTGCAGTAAATGTTTACTTGAAATATAAATTCCGACCTGAGTGTTTATGAATACATTAGAATTAGCATAAAATAAGGCAGGAAGAGTTAAGTGTTTGCAATGTGAGCATGGGTCCAGGAGCATAGAATAGTATGATGCGTGTGTAAACTACAAGCTGTTCCACAAATAAAAGGGGAAGCTGGAGGCAGGAATTGATGGGGAATGAAACTAGAAAAGTAGGCTGAGACAAGCCTATGGAGAGATTTGAATATAATACTAAGAATCTTGGCTTATAACCCATAGAAAATGGGAAAAGCGAAGGTTTAGGAGTGGAGGGAATGAGGGTGCACTGGGGATTGTGTTTTACGAAGGTGATGACACTTTGTCAAGCAAATGGTTAAACAGAATAATAAGCTTAGGGTCAGTGAGGCTGTGAGGGAAAAGCTGGTGGCAAGTGTTAATTCCACATAAATTTAAAACGGTAGTTAAATGTGATCATTTTAACAGCAAAAGGCAAATGTTTTAATCTAAACAATTTAAAAATCATAATGCAACTTGCAAAAATTTGGTATTATATATGAAGAGAAGTTGGAAGAAAATGTAAAAATATTGCTTTCCTCATTGTTTATTCAATACTACTTGAAATTGATAGATTAATAAGTTTACTTATATATATTATAAAGGCAATAATGGTAGTTATAAAAGCAATGTTATAAGAAATAAAGTCTATAAACATTACAGACTATCAAAACTAAAACTCAAATCATACACACAAAGCAAAAGAAATCATAAACTGTAGAGCATTGACAGATGCTATGAGAAACATTAAAAATAAATGGAATAACATAAATGACAGAATTTGGAGCAAAAATATCTGTTATAGCAACAAATGTCAGTGGGATAAACTAACCTATTAAAAGAAAAAGACTCAGATTATATCAGAAAATAAAACCTAACTACATGCTATATATATGAAGCATATCTGAAATTGACTCAGAAGTTTGAAAGTGAAAAGATAGACTAAAATAACACAGGCAAACACAAACAAAAAATAAATCAGAGACCACAATATTAATAGCAGACCAAGTTAAATCCAAGACAAAAATTTAAATGACAAAAGCAGCTTTATAATAATAAAAGTTAAAGACACATAGAAGATTAAGTGCTTATCTATCTTCATGTACCAAATAACAAAACATTAAAATGTATAACCAAATATTGCAGGCAATAAAAGGGGAAAAAATAGAAACTCCTCTAGCATTGCAAAATTAATCCAACAGATAAGCTAAAAAACTTACATAGAGAAATTCAAGTGCAATTTAAAAGGTAGACCCAATAATGACATATTGAATTATTTCCTACTGCACACCTGGAAGGTAATTTCTTTTCAAGTGCCTGGGGGATATTTGCAAACATTGGCTACACATTAGATAATTAAAATTCTCAATAAATTCTTTAATGAAATAATATGGACCACATTCTTTAAATAATTTGTATAAAAACCATTAAGTAATTTCCAAGATAGAGATGAAAATTTAAAAACTCTTGCATCTTGAAACTTTAAGGTTCTCTCTGTTATGTTAAAAAAGCAAAACCAAGTTTTCCTAATATTTAGCAGGAATTTTGAAATAGCTAATCTATCAGGAAATCAATAGATTGTAACTAAAACTAAACTCCAAAAAAAATCACTCGTATTACTTAACATGAAAGAATGAAATTTATAAATGTGATATAAAGGAAAACAAAACAAATTGAAGGAAAGTAGGGAGAATTTAAACAAAAACAGAAATTATTTACAAATTAGAAAAAATAGTAGAACCTATAATCTAAAAATCATATTTTTAACTAAAAAAAAAAAACACAATAAAAAAAAGAAAGGAGAGGAGAAAGCACACATATCCCAAACTACAAGTGAAAATGAGGAAACAGCCAGGGATATGATGCCCAAGGAGTTTTTGTCCCAAGTCACAGTAGAGTCAGTGAGCCTCAAAAATGCCCTGAGGACTCTGTGTGCACTGCAGCTGATACTGCGTAACCCCAGTCTGAGGAAGTGTACTTCCCTGTGGTGCTGCTGCTTCAGAAGGGAGAACTGAGTAACTACCGCATCACCAACACCCTGCTCAGAGAAACCCAAACCGTTGTCATCTCGAGGACCATAAACTACAAAAGCAGCAGTCAAGGCCAACGCAAGAAACGGGTTCCATAATAACTTACATATTGGTTTAGCTCACCAACTCTCAGGAGCCCAATTCTCTCTGGTCATTCATTATAACTAAAACGTTCTTTCTTATACTTTTTAGGTATATTCTATTCTGATCCAATTTTCTATACATGCCCAACTCCTAACCCTTCCACTATATTCTCTGGAAATTATAGTCTGGGGTTATAATGGACTGTAAATTCTCAACATTATAGGACGTACTCATCACCCTCTTGCCTTAATTAAAAACTTAATGTCATATAAGGACATTCGTTTCTCTGTCATCATCTTGATCTTTAGTATCAACTAAAATCCAGGCAGGATGGGACACCTCCCCTGGACCACAAACTTTAGAGGGTCCCACATAACACTCATATGAAAAATATAAACTTGTAAATGAACATACAGAGAGTTCCCTCAGTTGGAATCCAGCACTCAGCACTAAAACTCCATTCTAATGACTAACATGGTTGGAGCCCCAGGGAAATTCTTCTCCAAGTCTCTTGCCCTGTGTTTTTGAAACAAAAGTTAATTCCATCAGGAATACTTACTAAGTTTGTTTGCTGTATAGCAGAGATGGACACTGTCTCACAGTCTAGGGAGTATTTGAGGAGTGTAAATTTTAAAAAATAGAAAAGATAAGTTAACATTTCAAATAATTTTTCTCCTTTTAGCAAAACCATTTTTTTTTAAAAATGTCTCAATGTAGCAAAATAAGGATTTGTAAAACAGGTTTTAATTTCCCAGTGGCCCTGTGTATTCCTCCCCCCACCTTGCTTTTTAATTCCTTTTCTCACTCACCCTCACCTTATTTCTATTCTCCAGTTTTCCACATGCCAGTAAATGGCATCATACGTGCCCAGTTCCCAAACAGAAACCTGACACTTATTCTGTCTCCTTTCATAAATTCATTTTCTCACATTGGATTCAGCAGCAAGTCTTGTCTTTACTACTTCCATGGTATTTCTCACATTCTTTATCTCCATTCTCATGCCATTACTCTACTCCTAATCATCGCTTCTCACCTGTCCTCCAGTCTTCTCCTTACTGTGCTCTCCTGCTCCATTCCCTAGACTTAATCTCCAGTCTGTGGACAAAGAGTTCTCCCTGTAAATAAATTTAAAAGCCAATCTTTATAAGAATAGTGAACAAAAGTCATAAATAAACTACCTAATGGGATCCTATAACAACATAATAGAATAACCTATACTACCAGAAAGGAACAGATGCTTCAATAATAGGAATTCTACTGTCTTAACTTATTAATGATCATCTCCATGGAGACTGAAAATGTTATTGATAAAATTAAGCACTAATCCCTGATCTAAGTTATTTTTCTATTGTGTTGTCAATACCTTGTGAAAAAGCAGCATATCTTCATCTATTTAACATACAAGTATGTGCAGTCATGCACAGCTTATTGACAGAGTTATGTTCTGAGAAATGCATTGTTAGGCTATTTTGTTATTGTGTGAACATCACAGTGTCCTTACACAAACCTAGATGGTACAGCCTACTCCACACCTAGGCTCTATGGTATAGCCTATTGCTCCTAGGCTACAATCCTGTACAGCATGTTACTGTACTGAATACTGTAAGCAATTGTAACACAGTGGTGAGTACCTGTGTATCTAAACAAATCTAAACGTGGTATAGATACAGAAAAAGTACAAGAAGTACAGTATTATAATATTACAGGAACACCATCATATATGTAGTCATCCTTGACCAAAACGTCAATATGCAGAGCATACACTTTATTTGTATATTTTTACTTATGTGTATCTGTGTGTATTCATATTCTGTAACTATATATATTTATATACATACACACAGATACATGTAAATATATTATTTATATCATTATGTAGATGTTATTCTAACCTTTTTTTATGTATTTTTTTCTCTTGTCTCTCTTTTTCCCTCCTTTTCTACTTTATCCTCCCCATGAAGTGACCTAGGTCATCAACTTAGCATATATACTTGCATATTTTTGTTCATGCTGATGCAATTATATATAAACAAATATGTACACAAATATATACATATAGACTTATGCATATACATAAGTCCATATACACAGAGTGGTTAAGAGTTTTTGGCAATATTTAATAAACATATTGTTATAATATACAGAATTTTCTATATATCACTTTTCTCCTTCAACAAAATGCCTTGTGGAAATCCCTCCATATCAACTAGGTAGCTCTGAGACTTTTCTTTTCTGGCATAGTATTCTATGGTATGGCTATCCCATAATATATTCACCTGTAATTGGAATTCATATTGTTTCCTCATTTTGTCACCACAAACAATGCATCATAAAATATCTGTCTATACTTGCAGTAAGCTGGGTTTGCTGGGAAACAAATTCCAAGTGCCTGAGAATTTGCTGCAAGAGGCTTATTGGGGTGCTCCCAAGAACAGCATCTGTGAGGGGTAAGAGGACCGGGATGGGGCAGAAGGTGATGTTGAATTGCAATGCAGTTGTATCAGAAGCCTCGAGGAGTTTGGGTAGCTCTGGAATTGGGTGGTTCCTCAGAGTTGTCCCAGGTGAGGCAAGGAGGCTAAGCCTTCGTACCTCCACAGTGGATGCTGTTGCCAGAGAAGTCACAACCTTGGATGCAGCAGCTCACTTTGACTGAGGGCCACTCCTGGAGAGCAGTTTGGCTGGGAATCATCACAAGGCTTTGTCCCTTTTCAGCTTAGCTAAGTTGGAACTACAATTCCCAGAATTCTCTTCCCTGTATTGTTTTAGGTTAGTGTTGGACATACAAGAAAGTGGTGTGAGATTTGGAAAGCAGAAATAAAGGTGCAGCCATTTGGCTATATCCAAAAGTCAGTACACAGTGCCAGATACTGGCAGCTCGCACACTCTTTTGCTAATCTACTAGCTCCCCTGATTGATTAGTGCACAGACTCACAATTCTTATAACTCCCACCACAACTACTGCTCTGGCTTCTCTGACCCTGTGCAAGTGAGTATGCTGGTCTGTCATGAATGGTACCAGCTTTTCCTGCAAGTCTCCTGTGACATAGAGTTTGGAGGTGGTGAGAGATCTGGATTCTGTTTTTTTTTTTCATGCACTGCAGTTCATTGCTTCAGTTCCAGCATGTCTTTCCTTTTGTCCATGCCCAGCTTGCCTTTCTGACCGCTAGTCTGGCTGACCTATAATGACTTCACCAACACCAGATATGTAACAATAGACATCTCTACTACCTCCCACCATTGTGTCAAGTCTTGTCTGCATAATGTATTCCTTATTCTATATCAACCATAACAGATCTGCTTCTCTGATTAACCAGACTGATACAACACTCCTGACTCATGGGGAATGAGTGACTCAGTCCTGAAAGGGAGATGGGGGTGGTGCACCACAGTGTCCATCCACTACAGTACTCCTGCTTTATTTCAGTGAAACTGATTCCCAGGGTTAAGATAGCTGAATTGAAGAATATATGTATTTTAAAATTTAATAGATGCTGCCAGATTGCTTTCCCCAAATCTGTAGCAATCCACATCTCCACAATGAACATAAAAGCCCTTTTCCTGCATTCCACATCATACTTGATGCTGCTATTCCTCTTAAGTTCTGGCAGTCTGGTAATTATAAAAAGATATTTTATGATTTAATTCACATTTCTCTCTCTGCTAGTGAATTTGAGTCTCTCATGTTTGATGATCATTTGAGTATGTTCTTTGGTGAATTGATTGTTTGTAGCTTTTGCTTACTATTTTTTATTGGATTCTGTGTATTTTTCTGATGAGCTTGTAAATTTTCTTTGGATATAATGGACACTAACCTTTTATCTGTCATCTGCATTGAAAAAAATTTTGTAAAATCTATTTTTGTTATCTATTTGACTTTGTTAATATCATATTTTACCATCAATATTACATTTTTTTACATGGAATGTTTAAGTCACTGGAATTCCTTTGGAAAATGGTACAAAATAGAAGCCCAAATAGATTTTCTTCTGATCTATAGTAGAGTCCAATAGTACCATTTATTAAATAATCCAACATTTTCCATGAATTTGACAAATAAATTTTCTATATTAAATATACATATATTTATAAATTATTTTATTTTACAAATAAAATTCAATAAATTAGAAATATGTCTGTAAATCTTTAATCTGATAAATACAAATGAAATCAATGGTAAATATCATGATTAAAAGTAAAATACAAAAAATGTTACCATTAAAAATCAGGAACATAGCCGTAATATTTGTACCCCCATAATATGCTGAAAAAAAAAAAAAAAAAGAAACATTTCTGCTTCAGAGGAAGAATGACAAAAAAAAAAATCAGGAACAAATCTACTTTTACTTAAAATAGTTTGAAAGTATGAATCAATGTGTTAAGAAAAGAACTTAAAGTGTCAAGTGCTTAAAAATGGAGGCAAATATGTTATTATTTGCACATGATATGATTATATACTTGGAAAAAGAATCAACTGAAAAACTGTTTTAATGGTAAGACAATTTTATAGATTGGCTGCTTAAGAAATTATTAATAATATATAAAAATCAATATCTTCCTAGACACAAACAGTAAAGTTAGAAAATCAAACACAGGAAAGATCCCATTTAGAAGAGCAACAAAAAAGATAAACTATCTAGGAATAAACTGGAGAAATATTCAGTATCTGTAGGAAGAAAATGATAAAACTTTTATACCGAGAGGCATAAAAGTTGAATTGAAAACAAGTAAAGGCATATTTGTTATGGATACAAAGAGTCAATATTGTGAATAGAGGCTGATTTCAATTATTTCAAAATTTATCTATAAATTCATTGCCTGGGTTGGGTATCTCAAGAAGGTAGAGAGGTCATGGAGTCCTAGAATAAGGGAAAAAGCAAGGGAAGATTCAGAAGGGAGTCAGGATAATGATTTGTTTCCACTGTTTTCTTGCTTCTATATGGTAAGAAATAACAAAATTATTTTCATTTATATATATATATATATTTAATTCCTACTTACTGATGGGTTAGGGAGGCTATTCTTTTGTAAGTCTTAGCAAGTTTGGTTTATGATTCAGGCCTATAGAAGAAAAATGGTTCCAGAAGCCCCGACCTTAAACATGTAGCATGTCTGTGAGGACAACAGTGTATAAACATAAACATATTTAATTAGCTTATAAAATGTACCCTCAAGCAATGATGTGTAAGTACTCAGTTCACCTTGAAAATACACTGTTAATGTATCCACTACATTGAATAGTCATTTCTTATTAGATGTCTGTCTAGACAAGGGGTTAGCAAACTATGGCCCATGGGCCAAATCTGGCCTGCCGCCTGTTTTTGCAAATAAAGTTTAATTGGAACACAGCCATGCCATTTATTTACATATCAGTTACAGATGCTTTCATGTTGTATCAATACAGTGGAGTAGTCTGTAATTCTAGCACTCTGGGAAGCCTGGGTGGGAGGATCTCTTGAGGTTAGGAGTTCGAGAGAAGCCCGAGCAAGAGCGAGACCTGTCTCTACTAAAAAATAAAATAAATAAAAATACAGTTGAGCTGTTGCAATAGAGCCCGCATGGCCCATAAAGCTGAAAACATTTATTATCTGATCCTTTAGAGGAAAAGGTTGCTGGAACTTCTTCTTAACCATAAAAATATTGAGGGCAGGCTTATTTCTTTCTCATCTCAGCATACTCAGCACTTCATTCATAGATGATGCTCAAAAACAAACTTTTTATGTCAATGAACTAACAGAAAGGATATTTTTTCAATTCTTTGTTAAGTTTAGATGATTAAGGTTGTATTTATTTATATGTGTCTGCTTGCTATTTTTACTGGAAGACAAGGTATGGGGAGGAGCTGAGATGGGCTGCAAAAATTTGTGGGCGAGGGTTGAGGTTGGGATGTGAAGACAGGATTGAAGACAAATTAAGAGAGAGGACTGTAATAGAGACAAAAATGTGTGTGTGTGGAGGGGGGAGAATAAATTTTGTGGCTGGGGGAGGGCTAATAAATAGTAAAGTCCCCTAAAATCAAAAGATATGGGGATTATTTCTGTGCCTGAGTTTTATAATAGTTTCTACCCCTTTTCCAACACAAAACTAAGCCCTATGATTTCTAATTTCCAAATATGTAGAAACTTTTCACTTGTGTTCGGTCCCAATGTCATCACTTGGTGGTGGTGGTGGCAGCCGCCATTGTATATATCCTGGGTTCTATAATAGCTTCCTAATTGAACTCCCTGTTATCATTACTTGCCAGGATGCTTTTGTGTGCAAATCAGAGAAAATCCAGCACTAGCGGCCGAAAGGATAAAGAGAATATATTGTATTACTTAATTAGAAGTTCCAGCAACGGTTCAGACTTTAGGCATGACTATGCCAGGAATCCAGGTCCGTTTCTCTCATTGTGCACTCCTCCATAGGTGGCCTGTGTCCGCATGCTGGCTTCCCTCCTCCTGCAAAATGGCTACCAGCAGCAACGCAGACCTCACCTTTCCTCACGCACTTCCAAGAGGAGAGAAAGGGTATGTGGTTCACCAACTATGGATCAAAAGTCACAAGCTTTGAGACAATTGAACCGACCTCAGCCAGTCACGCTGGTAAGAGGGATGATGTCATACTACATGGCTTCTCAGTTTTGACATTGGTAAAGGTGCTTAAAAATAGGGTCAGTGAAAGAAAAATATGGCTAATATGAAGCAGTGGTCCTCATGGTTAAGTGTGCATCAGAATCTCCTGGAGGGCTCATTAAAACACAGATTGCGGGTTCCTCTTTCAGAGTTTCCAATCTAGTAGGTCCTGGGTGAGGCCTCAGGTTCTACATTTCTAACAGATTCCCAGGTGATGTTTCTGCTGCTGGTTCTACACCCTCGGGACTGTGGATGTGGAGCAAGTCGTATCCAAAAATTCTCTCTCAAGTCATAGAGGACCGTCTACTCATGTCATTTTAAAGACAGGGAGCCTCGAGTTCTGGAGTGGTTAAATGAGAGCTGAGTTGTCTGGCTGTTACACATTTTGATGTGGATCCTTAATTTTCCTTTCTGGGCAACTTTTAGCCCCTGAAGTTTCCTCAAGATAGTAGGTTTAAAGAAAAAATAGAATTATTCAATCATCTCTGAAAAACAAACAAAAAATACCCCACAAAACTCTAAAGTATACATATTAGAAGGAATTTCAGCTCTGGTTGCCCCCACACTCTTGGAGAGCTGAGTCTAAGGAAGGACTCAGGAGTTAACCATGAGGAACTAAGATAGTGTTCAACCCTCTGTCCTCACGCCCCAAGCTTCTCTTCCCAGGGTGACCCGAATGGCATGCAGACTTATATTAATAATAGCAAAAGCTACCACCCACAGAGAGTTAAAAATGTCAAAATCGATGTTGAACTGTACCAGCCCCTGCTGGAATCCGATGCTATTAACAAGGCCAGGGGGGCGCTTTGAATTGAGAGCAGTTGCAAAGCTAGGCAGAATCCCACTGAGACAAGTGCTAGCTAAAGAAAACCTGTCCCTGTGGCCCCAGGCACCCTCTGTAGGTGACAAATGAAAGGACATTTTAACCTGATTCACCAAGTAGCCATAACTTCCTCCTAGGTCACAAAAGTGACACCTTTTTGTATCTCTTTCATTGGATGGTGGCCTCTCACTGACTGTCTTTCGTCATCTAGCATTGCCATAAAAATATGTACCATAGACTGGGTGGTTTAAAAAACAGACATTTATTTCTTACGGCTCTGGAGGCCGGGAGTCCAACGTCAAGGTGCCTGTTGCTCCATTCCTGGTGAGGATCCTTTTTATGGCTTACAGACATTCGCCTTCTCACTGATCCCTCAAGTGACCTTCCGTCGGTTCATGTTCATAAAGAGAGATCTCTCTCACTCTCTGATGTCTCTCCCTGTAAGAGCCCTAATCCCATCACGGGCCTGTTTACTTCCCAAATGCTCCACCTCCAAGTGCCGTCACACTTGAGGTTAGTGCTTCAACACAGGGGTTTGAAGGGGACACAGACATTCAGTCCATAACTCTGGCCCTAGATTTCATTAGGCAACAATGTTTCTTTCCCTTTAAAAGTAGAGTAAGAGAGAAACAGTCTCAACCTGGGAGTGAAAGTGCCACTGGAGCAAAGAAGTTAAGATTGGCCCCTGGCTTTGCCCAGGGAAGAAGGTTCCATGATGGATAACGGTAATCGTAGGCAGCCTTCGGAGCCAGAGAAAGAGTTTCCCCAGACCTCTTCGGCAACTCAGAGCAAGTCTTCTCTTCCCTCCATTTCACAGGTGGAGGACAGAATAAACAGCAAGGCAAGGTGTGAAGCCCAGGGAACAAGCCTGGAAAAGGCTCTCCCAGGCTGTCAGTCTGGTGGCTGCTTTTGTCACAGGAACTAGCAACTGTGAATTTTAGACTCCCTGCCTCCCAGCCAAAGCCGCCTCCCTGGACCTCTCTGTTGTTGCTTTCTGATTATTTCAGATTCCTGTTGAACAACCCTGAGTTCAGAAGCCATTGTTGTGAAGGGAGAAAAAGCAAGCAGTTGACTAAACTCCTGCACACAGATGTCGTTGCAGAAGCAATGGCTTTTCCCAAATAGCGGGTACCCTGAGGCATTCCTGAGGTACATTTCTGAGGCTCAAATGTCTTGGTAGAATAATAATAATAACAGATAGTGTTTCATAATATGCAAATGTGCATGATCTGACTAGATTTAAGGAGCAGCCTAGTGAGTTTAGAATTATAATGTCCCCCCTACTTTACAAATAAAGATATTTGAATTACATAATTCTTCCTTACTAGGGCATTTGAGTGTTGGGGGTTGAGAGGAATTCAGACTCCACTATCATGAGAGACTACTGTTAAAGGTATGGTTTGAGAAAGGCAAGGGCTGTTGCCTGACACACACACACACACACACACACACAACCCTCATGGCCAGAGTAATCTTGTCAAAATGGAAATTTGTGCATGTCACGCAGATGAGCAATGAGTTAGCAAAGGCTTGGATGTGGTTACAATGCAGTTCTGGCTCCCCTACAGCTATGTGCTGTGGGGCAAATCCTGCTCTCCTCCAGATCTTTGTTCTAAGGTGAAGCCCTTATAATACCTGTTGCCAGAACACTGAATATTGACTGTATTCCAGGAACTGAGCTAGAAGCTTTTAAAATATATCATCTCATTTAATCTGTACTGAAAACCTGAATGGCTGGGAATATTGTTGTCCGCATTTGACAGATAAGGAATCCTAGGGTGGGAGAGTAAATTACTTGCTTAATGTCACGTTGTTACTAGTGAAAAGAACTAGGATATAAACAAAAGTTTGTTTGACTCTGGTTATAAATACATGCATTCATACATTAAATAAATTATTATCCCATGCTTACTTTGTCCCGGATAGAGCTTTAGGCATAAGATATGAAAACCAGCTTAGACTCTGCCCGTATGGAATTTATAATCTTAGGGGTGGGGTTCAGAAAGTGTTATTAATTAAATGAGTAAAACTATCCCTATAAAATAACACCCCTGCTAAGCATTGTAAAGGATATGAGAAAACATAATAGGAGATTCCCCTAGTCTGAGAGTCATGAAAAGGAAGTGACGTTTGAGATGAAGTCTGCTGAATGACTGGAAGTGTACCAAGTGAAAGAGAAAGGATGGAGGTCAGACACTGGGAATTATCAGTCTATAGTCAGGGATGCAGATAAAATTGCCTAAGGTAGTATCGTGGTTTTACCAGCCTCTGGACTGCTGGGATTAGAAACCCAGCACTGTTAATAACTAATATATGGTCTTGGGCATGAGTTTTGCCTGAACTCTCTATCTCAGAGGATTACTGGGGATATGAGATGATTAAGTATTTAGGTGCCTTAGAACAATAGGCAAGCCAGGTTTTTACTAACTCTTATAAAGTATAGATGGAGCAAGAAGAGAAGCAAATCTAAGATTAAATCTTGAGGGACATTGACACTTATTTCCTCAGCAGAGGGGGCTAAGCTTGCAGACAGAGAGGGGAAGGGGCAGTGAGAGCTCTGGGCTGGCACGGAAGACAAGGCAAGAGAGTTTTAGGAAGGGAGAGTTGCTGAAATATGGGAAGGAGTCTCACCTCAACATTGCCCACTGGATTTAGCACTGTAGAGGTCCTTGGGGAAAATCAAAATACCTTTTCTAAAATGAGGAGCAGAAGCCAGGTTGGAGTGTGTTCAGGAGAAAGCAGGATATGGAAATGGAGACAGGGAACATTAATAATTCTTTTGAGAAATGTTTCCTACAAAGGAGACTGATATATTTTTTTTTTGAGTTTTTATTTTTATTTCATCATATAATGGGGGTACAAATATTGTTAGGGTTACATACATTGCCCCTACCACTCCTCCCCTCCACATGCCAGAGCTTCAAGCGAGTCCAATCCCCAGGTGGCGCGCATGGCACACATTATGTAAGTCTACACTTCCTCCCCCCTCCCTCCTGCCCTCCATCCAACAAAAGATTTTTTTTTTTGCACTTTGGATACATTGTATAACTTTGCCTCTCCCTAAGAAGGGTTAGAGGTATGCCCTTCCCCCCAACAGTGCTCTCCACATCGCTAGGAAGAGACTGATAGATTAAAGAGGACTGTGGTCTTGGGAAATTTTCTTTCTTTTTGATTAAGATGTAAGAAACTTATATTAGAGTTCTACTGCTATATAATAAATTACCACAAAAGCATTCATATAACTTAGCATCCATTTATTGTCCTCCAGTTCTGTAGGTCAGAAGTCTGGGTGGGCTCAGCTGAGTTCTCTGTTCAGGATGCCATGAAGTCAGCCGGCCTGGGCTTGTGTCTGGAAGTTTGGAGAAAGAATGTGTTTCAAAGCTTATTCATGATGTTGGCAAAATTTAATTTCTTTTGGTTGTAGGACTGAGGTTCTTGTGCACATATCTTAGGAGTTTTATTAGGGATTAATATTATTGGTTACTTCTATAACTTCTCTGGAGACATATCTATTTATATCTTTTGCCTACTTTTTAATTGGATTATTTGAGGTTTTATCGTTTACTTGTAAGAGTTCTTAAAATATATTTTATATACAAGTCCTTTATAAGTTATATAATTTTCAAATATTTTGTCCTATTCTGTAAATTTTCTTTTCATATTCTTAATGGTATACTTAAAACACCAAAGTTTTTAATGCAGACGAAGTCCAGTATAACTACTTTTTCTTTTGATACTTATTATTTTGGATTTGTATCCAAAAAAGCATTGCCTAATTCAAAATCATAAAGATTTATCCCTGTGATTTATTCTAACAGTCTTAAAGTTTTAGCTTTTACATTTAGGTGTTTAGCGCACTTTGAGTTAATTTTTGCATATGGTGTCAGGTAGGGGTCCAATTTCATTCTTTTGTCTGTGCATATCCAGTTTTCTTAGCACATTTGTTGGAAAGATCTTTCTTTCCTCCCATTTAATTATCTTGGCACCTTTGTTAACAACTAATTGAGCATAAATATAATAGTTTATTTCTGGACTTTTATTTGTATTAAAGCATAAGTTTTTCTTTGGGCCAATGTGATTACTACACTGTGTGATTATTTTGCCTTTGTGCAGGTTTTGAAATCAAGAATTGGATTCATTTAATTTTGTTCTCCTTTTTCAATACAGATTTGGTTATTTTGAGTCCCTTGTCTTCACATACAAATTATATGACTAGCTTTTCAACTCTAGAAGAAAAGGTAGGTGGGATTTTGATAGGAATTACACTGAATCTGTGGATCAATTTGGGTATTATGGCCATTTTAACAACATCAAGTCTTCTGATCCACTGCCAGGGATATCTTTCCATTTATTTAGGTTTCCTTTAATTGTTAACAATGTTTTGTAGTTTTTAGTGTAGAATTCTTATACTTCTTTGCTTAAATTTATCCCTAAATATTTTGTCTTACATTTTAATTTCAGTGGAAATTTAAAATAAGAGGAATTGTATTTTAATTTCATTTTCAGATTGTTCATTGCTAAAATATAGAAATACTGAATATTGCTAGTTTATCTTGTAACTTTGCTGAATTCACTTATTACTTCTAATAGTGTTTCTTTGGCTTTTAAAGATTTTTTATATACAAGATCTTGTCAGCTGCAAATAGTGGTAGTTTTATTTCTTCCATTCCAATCTGGATGTCTTTTTCTCTTTTTCTTGTCTAATTACCCTGACTAGAACCTCCAGCACAACCTTTAATAGGAGTTGTAAGAGGTGATGTCCTAGCCTTATTCCTAATCTTAGGGGAAAAGCATCCAGTTTCTCACCATTAAGTATACTGTTTCCCTTTATTCCTAGTTTGTTGGCTGTTTTTACCATGAAAGTGTATTGAATTTTGTGAAATGACTTTTCTCCATCTATTGAATTAATTATGTAGCTTTTGTTCCTTATTCTATTAATGTGGTGTTAATTTTTGCATATTAAACCAGCCTTATAATCCTAGGATAAATCCCACTTGGTCATGGTGCATAATCCTTTTAATGTGTTTCTGGATTCATTTTGCTATTATTTTGTTGAGGATTTTGGGTCCATATTCATAAAGGATATTGATCTGTTGCTTTCTTTTCTCATAATGTCTTTGTCTGGTTCTGGTATTAGGAATAGTACTGGCCTCATAGTATGCATTGGGAGCAAGGCCCTATTTTTTCTGGCATGTCTTATCAGCATATGAGCCTTAATTTTTCTTTCTTAGAATGTAATCCTGGTTCTTCACATACATGGATGTGGTTTGTCGTGATCCTAGTTCAGTATGACCTCTGTCTCCTGAAGCTTGTCTGTGACTACTACTTCTGTCTGTGGATTCTTCTGCCCTCTTGTTAACTTCCTATAATATTCCTTCACCAGCTCTGTCATTCGTCAGTCCCAAGATATCACATGGAAGTGTGTTCTAAATTTAGCCCTCCTGGGAAGGCTGGCCAAGGCAGAGAATTGTTATGAACTCCACTAACACTTTTTAACTAAAAGTTAAGATAAGAATGTCATTTGTGTTATTGTAGTTTATGGAATGGTGAGATGAAATTAAGCAGGAGTGCTTTTGAGAGGTACAGAAATGTATGGAATATACCTAATCAGACAGGAGGGAATGGGAGGAACCAGGCTACCCCTCTCCAGCCAAGGAATTAGAGAAAACGTTACCAATCAGTGCAGAAGAGCCTCATTGAACCCAATTCCGAGGTAGTAGTCAGTTAGGATAGAGTTAGTTAGGAAGGGAGTAGCATATCCTTTAGTGGCTGTCTGTAATGTTAAGTAAAACTGTTCCCAATCAGGGGAACCGAAGTACAGAAAAAACACCTAGACATACGGGCAAGCACAGGGCTCCCATATGGTTAGGATACAGCAGCTGGGATTAATGATTAAGGTTTAGGCCCATCAGACTATACCCAAATGAGTAGGTTAAGAAATCTGTACACCCACTTCAAAATGGATTGCTTTTCTGACTGTTTCCGCTTAAGAATTCAACAAGAAATATTCTCCCCTGTCTTTGAGTTCTAGAAAGCAACTTCTATTTGCCACATTGTCAATTGTGTCTTTTATTTTTAGAGTCAAGAATTCAAATATATATATATATATAATCATGCATCATTGAACAATGGGAATTTGCTCTGAGAGATGCATTCTTTAGGCAATTTCACTATTGTGTAAACATCATAGAGTGTACTTACACAATCTGAGATAGTATTTATATTTTTCATATGGAAATCCAAATGTTTTAACACTATTTCTGAATAGCAATCATGTCCCCTACTTGATCTATAATACCAATCAATATCAAGTGCCATATATTAGATTTTTACAACAGTCATCTTATTATTTGTTATTTTTCAGAAATCACAGGGGGAAAAAACCAAAATTAGAAGATCCTTGGCTCTAATCTCACTTCGTTAAGGCCATCTACATTTTTATCATTCTTCTTTTACTTGTATAATAAAGTTACAGGATCAGGGCTTCTAAGAATGTTATATGTGCAACCAAAAGGCACACAAGTCCCCAGAGGATCCGTTTGAATCCTCTGAGAAGCTCAGTTACCCACAGCTCCAAGGAATGAGAACGAGAAATACAGGCTCATCGGCCTGTTCATTACTGAAGGGAAAGATGGACCATAGCTAAAAATAAAATGACTAGGAAAAATTTTAAATCCTCTATTAATAAGAGGAAAAACACAGCCATTTGGACAATTAAAGCTTAATTAAGGCCTTGGCAAACAGCTGTTGTTAAAAACATAAGTTAAAAAAATTAAATGGAAATTAACTTAAAAGCAGTATGTCTGAATTTCATTTGTGGAATTTTCTAATCTATCAAATCATTTCCACTTAAACTTAAGGAGAATGAAAGATGAGAAGGGTGGCTGGGCGCAGTGGCTCACACCTATAATCCTAGCACTCTGGGAGGCTGAGGTGAGAGGATGGCTTGAGGTCAGGAGTTTGAGACAGCCTGAGCAAGAGTGAGACTCCATCTCTACAAAAAATAGAAGAAATTATCTGGGCGTGGTGGTGCAGGCC
>VBSM01002223.1:6822242-6847418 GCA_008086735.1 Cheirogaleus medius | reverse complement strand
TAGTTCCAGGTAATTCTCACAAACACACTATTTCCATCAGGACTTAAACTTAAAAGTTAGGCAGAACCAGAACAACATAATCAAATGATATGGAATTTTTAAACTATGTTTTCAAGAATGCAATTCTTTAAGGAATATGAGAAACTAAAATCCTATAAACAAGCCACTGTTGGATAGGAGAAATGTGATAGATCTCATTTGGAGGCAGACTTGCTTATTTTTTCAGTAAGTCTTTACTGCTCCTCTTGTTATGCTGACACATGATCTGAAGATAGTTCTAAAATGTTCACTAGACAATGTGATGTCACACACAGCATGTGTCATGATGCATTCCAGGCAGCCATCCCTGAGCTGCAAAAGCAGGAGCAGTAGGCTGGCCGGGCCCAGCTTGGGGTTAACAATCCGGGATGCTCTGGATGCAGTGGCGGAGGGAGCAAGCTCTGTCATTAGCCTGCATGGGTTTGAATCCTGGCTCTCCTTCTTGCACTGTGTAGCTTTGGGAATTCTTTCAAGCTCTCTGCCCTCTATTTCCTTTCTATAGAGCATGCATAATAGTATTGTCTAATCCATAAGATTAAGTTTAGCACAACGCATGAAACATGCTGAATTGTTCTCTGCATATTAGCAATCGTTACTATGGTTAGTAGGGTAATGCTAATAAATGTGCAATGGTGTCCAGGGAGAGGTGACCTTTGGCTCATTGTGAACTGCACTGTTATTCAAGGATTCATTTTATTTCTTTCTCCCTGTTAATCTCTAGGGAGTGGTAATACTCAATGACGATAACATTCGGGATTTAGATGCTGTTTGTTATGTGAATTAAGGTCCCAGACAGCAGCTGGTTGGATGAACTCCAGTTCACAGAGAGAAGGGGCTGAGGTTAACATGGATTTGAAAAATTATCAAGACCCCAATCAAATGGTTTGAAGTTCCAGGAAGAGTCCCCATCCCATCAGGAGAAGCGAACAAGCAATCAGGAAGTTAAATCCCACAGACTGGGTTAATAGGAGAACAATAAGAGCAATGCCAGTGGGACCAAAGCTTATTAGGTATTAGGCCAACTTTGACTAACTCTCAGGTGGTCTAGATATTAGAAGTGTCTCCCATCCTAGGCCTTCAGGACCTTCAGGTGACTGTCTTGCTATTTCCGTAGAATTCCTCTCAACAGGGCATTATATTTGATATCATTTCACCCAAATAGGCAACAGCTGACAGGATCACATGTGGGCATCTGACCTAAAGGCAGACACGTACAGTCTGGCCAATGGCCAAGGTATTTCCAGAAAGTTTCCCAGAAGCAATTTTACTGTCAAGTTCTAAGTTGCAACAGCTGATGTATTAGCAAAAAAAAAAAACATGGGGATTTGAATTCATTCTACAAGAAAAAAAATTATAGCAACCAGGGATTTGTAGTACACATGCAAATTGTTGTATAATAACTGTGACAATGAAACACAATAACTAGTGTTTATAACAGTGACCGATCAGTAAACATTAGCATCACTTCAGTATATTGTATTTCAATAGCATGAAAAAGTATAATAGATGTTAACAAGATTTATATCTAAATTCAAATTTTATATAAACTTTTGAAAATTACAAAAGTGTACACTGAACTCTCTGTGAAACGTAAGTACCCAGATTATTCTTTCTTTGGTGTGTGTGGATTTAGCTATTACTCAAAGGAGGTACTGATGAAATAAATGAATGATTTTAAGTGTCTTCTCTTTCTGAGGATGCTTCAGACAGGTGAACTTAGGCAGTCACATACAGACCTACAAAAATTGATCATAAATTTATAAAAAGGAAGGGGAAGTGAGAATTATTAAGAATCTCCTCTTGTGGGTAATGTGCTAATGGATTTACCCATTTTTATTTAAATCCCCTCAATATTCACATGAGGTAGGCATCAGTATCTCTGTTTTATAGACGAGGACACTTTAGCTTATATAGTCTAGCTATCTGTTGCTGCTTAACAACTCATCCAAAACGTAGTGGCTTAAAAGAGCCACTTCACTATGGTCTCTCATGGCTTTGTGGGTTTACTGGGCTCAGTTAGATGGTCCTGGCTTGGGCTTTCTTATGCATAGCTGGGGCTGAAGTCACCTGGAAGCTCTGCTGAGCTGGACACCCCAAATGGCATCATTATTCACATGTGTGGTGCCTGAGCTGAGATGGCTTAATCAGGGGCCTCGCTGTCTTTCTTTCTCTCTCTCTGTCCCTCTATGTGGCCTGTCCCTCTATGTGGCCTATCCGTGTGGTGATCCTTGGCTTCTTCACAGCCTGGTGGTGTGAGAGTTGTCAGACTCTTTGTACGGTGGCTGGCATCCACCAGACTGGACAGCGAAGTGCCAGGAGACCTGGGCTATAAGCTTCTCGTGTTTTGCCCTCAGAAGTCTCAGAAAGTCACTTCCCTTGGTAAAACGTGTCACTAAAGCTAATGCAGATAGAGAAGGAGAAATTAGACTCCATCTGTCATTGGGAGTAGTGTCAATGGATCTATAGCCATCTTTTAAAAAGTCACATCATAGTAACCCAGTTAGTGTGAGAATTAAATCTTGGCATCCTACACAGCAACATCCATCATACCACATTTTAGGTAAATGAACCTTAGAGAACATCTTATTTTGCTGATAAAGTAGCTGAGTCCCAGATAGGTGAAGTCATGTAATCTAATTCATAACATTACATATAATTTTCCTACATATAAGGCTTTCCAGTATTAATTTTTTTAAAACTAAGAAATTGCCTCTAAGAAGAAGGTGCAAAATCAACTAATTTAAAACAACTTCTCATAAAGCACCATCAAAAATCCTACAGGGAGCTCTCCGGAGCAGGTTGTATATGCAGGGATTTGTAAGGCCCTAAAACCTAATGGCCATGCCAGGACAAAAAGCCACATGCATGCTGCTCTTTCTGCATAATCACCAGGTGGCCGAGACTTAGAACAGATGGGCAAGTCCCAGAGAGTGGCTCATGTCATACATCTGGGATGTTAACATGTTGGGGTGGAAAGTCCTTGTGCTTGTAGTAGCAGAAAATCTTGTGCTTCTGTCTGCATTTAGAGCCATGAAAAAAAAATCCACTAATCTGTGAATATTCAGGAGGCAGTCTAACAGTAATGACAGTCCTGTGTTCCAAAAGGGAAGGCAAAGGAGGGAGACACCACCAGGATTTCAGTACTTTACATACGGAACAGGTCATACATGAGTAGGTTTGGAAAACACTAAAAGTGGTGACTAAGAGAGATACCCTTGAGAATGGGGAGAAAAATGTTATCTTTTATTTTCTCAATGGTGATAATGAGAAATTAGACCAGAAATTGTTGTAAAAAGCCATCCTTACAAAACCATTTTATATAAAAAATAATGAGAACAGAACTAATTTAGTTAGCTAATTATCACATGCATTTCACATCAGCCCAAAAGCAACGAGAAACCATTAGCAATACACCCTGCCGTTCTCATCAAGCAGGGGATTAATGGGAACAAACCTGGAATTGGCTTCTGCAGAAATGAATCTACCATCTTCAAAAGGTAATAATCGCCGTGGGCCTCCCCTTGTGATCTGCACTGTGCAGTGAGCTTCCCCCTGGAGCCTTGGGAAGCAAGAGAAATCTTTGTCTTCCCTTCTTCCTGGTTGTCCCGCCAGCATGCTGGAGGTACAAGGTGAATCACTTTACACAGAGAGTTCTAGAGATTAATTCATCTCATTAGTGACAGAACACAATCTCATGGTCTTCGGCCCCTCTTCTGCAATAGGCATAGCGACCCACACACAGCCTTAATCTGTTCTTGTCAGGATATGAGGTTGGGGGTTATTTTGCCCTATGCATATACCCGTACATAGTTTATATAATATATACATTTGTCTACCTGTCAAGTCTTAACTTTCATCTATTTAGTCATCCATTCATTCAAGCAATCACTATTATCTGATTTAGGCCACATATTGTATCAGGTAGTGAAAAAGAAGACACATAATCCCTATATTTAAAGAGTTTATATTATAGTGCAGAAGGGAAAAAAAGATCCTAAAATTAGGGTGCAGTGTATGCATTATGACATGACAATTGTATGAAAACACCCCAGGCAGGAGACAGATGAACGAGGGATCAGGAGAGCTTGACCTGAGCCCTGCAGAGCACACGGGTGGAAAAAACAGCTGCCCTGGGTGTCTCTTTTAGACGGAGGACAAATGGCATATATGAAACATAAAAATTTAAAAATTGTAAGTATTCTGCCTGATTGCAGTATAGGGTTCATATGGGGAAGTGGCAGAGAAATAGAGCTACTACTTTATCCTCACAGTTTGGTCCGTGGACCAGCACAGTCAGCAGCCCCTGGGAGCTCATTAGATATGCAGAATCCCGGGCTTCCCCCCAGACCTACTGACTTTGAATCGGAATATGAATCTGCATTTTGACCAGATCCCAGGCGACTTGCATGTGTGTTAGAGTTTGGGAAGCACAGCCTAGGGTTACATAATAGTTGACAGCTTAGCTAGAAAAATGATGAAAAAAATAAAATAAAGCTTCCAGCCCTTGAGAGACACAAACCTGCCAGCAAGTAAGAGGATATGGAACTACACCTGCAGAGCCTCTGAACTTCCCTTATTTCTCTGACCTTTGCAGCAGAGATGTGTGACAGCTCATAGTTATCGTGATTGCCATGGCTTTAGAAGTCTGACCACATACTTTCCTCATTGGTTAAGGTATCTAGTAGGATATTATTTTTGATAGTGTGTTTTTATTTCTGGTAACTTTATTTTAACCTCATGGCCTTTCTCCATTTAAAATAGATAATGAAGGATCCACTGCCTCAGGTTAGAGTTATTACAGAAGAGCTCTGAAAATAAAGAAGTCAATTCTAGGCTTTTGAATTTCAAGATGGATTTTGAAGGGGTATGCTTTGGGAGTTGGAGAACATAAGCTTTTATTTTCAAAGTTCCAAGCCACAAAGAATTGGAGGCATAAACCTCAGGCTGTCCATGGTGGATTGGGAAGAAGAGATAAAGAGCTAAGCAAACTTGCTCCCAGGTTAGGTGTCCGCAGGCTATGTGGAGAAGAGAGTCAGGGGACCAGAGGAGGAGCTTAGATGATTATGAGTCCTGGACAAGGTACCCCATAACCTGGCTTCTAGACTGAGTCTTAGCATCACATAGGTTTGCAAGAGAACACCTGGGCCTTATCCTCTGGGTTGCCTCAGATTTGCATGTGCTCTTGGTGGTAAGGAGAGTTGTTGGTGCCTCTGGAGAACACAGGGGCAGTAGGATGTTCTCTGAGGTTCCAAAAAGAGATGGTGGCAACACAGATGATGTGAATGATGTGTTAGTCAGGGCTCTCTAGAGAAACATGACTCACGAATGGATGGATGGATCGACAGATAGACAGAGTTATTACAAGGGATTGGCTCACACAATTATGGAGGCTGAGAAGTCCCACAGTCTGTCATCTGCAAGCCCAGGATGCCAGGGCTGTAGTTCCATTTCAAAGCTGAAGGGCTGAGAACCAGGGGAGCCAATAGTGTAAGTCTCCATCCAAGTTTGCAGGCCCAAGAATTAGGAGTTTTGATGTCCAAGGGAAGGACGAGATAGACATCCCAGCTCAAGCAGAGAGAAAAATTTGCCCTTCCTCTGCCTTGTGGCTCTATTCAGACCTTCAGAATTATTAATGCTGGTCCACCTTGAGGAGGACGATCACCATTGTCACTCAGTCTATGGATTCAAATGCCAGTCTCTCCAGAAACACCCTCACAGACACACCCAGAAGTAGCATTCCACCAGCTATCTGGGCATCCCTTAGCCCAGTCAAACTGACACATAAAATTAACTATTCTGGACAAGGAAGGCAGTGATTATGAAGATGCCATGTTGCCAGCTTTCGGAATGAGGAGCAGTGATCTGCGTAGATTGGTGGCTGGAGACCTACTTCATCCTCATTTCCAGCAAAGCTTGCCATCTGAAGAATGCTCTTTCACAATGAGTAAAACACAACCCAGCTGACCAAGACAGCCCTAAAGCTATTGAGATTAAATGTTTGTGCCTGTCAAAATAGGGACTTAAAAAACATATATTTAATTCTACTGAAAAAAAAGTTTTCTTTCACCCTCTATGTGATGTGAACATTCATACCTGCTGCAGACACTTGGGAATAGAACCAGCCCCACCAGCTTCACAGATCTCATGTGGTCAGCCTACGGGCTGAGCAGCCCCACGTGACGATGAGTGTTCTTGTGGGCAGCTCACACCCTAGGTTTATCCGGCAATTCTGGGCAAGCTAATTGTAACTCTATCCATTGTTATCCCATGTAAAAAAGAACATAGAAAAGCAGAGAAGCAGAGTGATGCTATTATACAGATAACACTGAATCACAGAAGTTTTAAATTTTTTGTGTTTTCTCTATGCAAAATTCCACTTCATAAAATTCCCTCAGTCAGGGAAGACAGTACTTTAACAGTTATTAGTATTTGGACATCAATTTTGGGCTTTACTCATATTTCTATGTCCAGCATGGCATGCCCTATTAAGTTACTCTCTTTGGTTTCCTGTCACTGAATCTCGATTTTCTTTTGCTTAGGGCCTGGCGATTAACCAGGGTGGCCCTATAATACAAATTAGATTTCTCTTTTGTTGTCAGGAATATTCAAGGTGACTTTATATCAGGACCTTCTGTGGATGTAACAATGCCTGGGAGTTGTTTTTTTCTTCTAAATAATGGAAAGGATGGGTAATATTTTAAAGTAGTCGTGGAACTTAAAGCAGTGTTGTAATAATAATAATAGCAGTATTAAATTAAAAAGTCACATCTCAGCCTGATTACAACTTACTCATTTTCCATGTCCTCTATACATGAATATTTTAAACTTGAAGAAAATAGATAAACTTTTATACTCTGCTTTTCTCACATCACCGTGTGGTGTGGATACTTTTCCTTGTCGCTATGTAATCTTAATTGTTGCTTTTAGTGACTTCACAATATTACATCTAAATGGATGTAACTTGTCTCAAATCTCTTGGACATTCAGGTGTTTTAAAATTTTCCACTACTTAGAATAAATCTGAAGTGAACATCTTTATGGAAATAGAGTTTTCCATCTTTGGAGATAAATTCCTTAGAGAATTTTCCTGGAGGGAAATGGTTAAGTAAAAAAAAAATCTAAGCATGTTTATAATTTTAAAAACATGCCAAATTTTCAAAAGACTTGTCAATTTACATTACCTGCAGCAATGTATGAGTGTATTATAGTAGTTTCATTTCAACTTCATCAGAAATTGGTGTTACCATTATTTTTCATTTTTTTGGCAAAAGTGAAATGTGGCCTTATTTTTGTTTTGATCATAATTCCTTGATCAATATATTCTATTTTAGACTAACTCAAATGTGTGAATTTATATTAAGAGATAAATAAAGTTACAGTGGTGAGAAATGAATATTCAAACCCAATATATATCAAACAAATTACTAGAGATTTTATAGTCACTATCTTTTAACCCTCACAATAGCCTGTGATTATTTCACAGATGAGTCACCAGAGACCTTTCTTGGTTATGGAACTTGTCCAGAGTCACAGGTCTAGGAAGCAAAAAAGCTGAACTAAAACTCAGAGCTGTCTCCAGTTCTGAACTGACTGACACTGGTAGAAAATGCATTTACAGACACCAAGCACTGATGCTTAGGTTCACACTAGGCCAGACACTGAGACTTCTCTATGTGCAGTTAAAATAGAGCATCTGGGCCCAGAACTCAGAGATCTGGGGTGTGGCCTACAAGTCTGTATTTTTATCTAACAGCCCTGGTGATTCTCATTATTAGTTGAGATTGCCATTTGGCATTTGCCATTTGGCACTAGTTTTCCACTCTTAGTCCCTAGATCACCTGGTGAGCTTGGTAAAAAAGCAAAAACAAAAACAAAACAACAACAACAACTAAAACCCTACTGATCTTGGAACCACACTCCAGACCTATTGAATAGAATCACCCAAAATGGGGCTCAAGAGTCTGTGCCTTAAGAGGTCCTCCAGGGTATTCTTACAAAACAGCCACATAGAGTCCCTCGGTGGCATTTGGAAAGTCCTGCCCTAGGATCTCATCAACTGCAAGGCCTGCACATTAACACTGCTGTTGCCCTTGGCATCCATGCCATGGGATCTTGCATTAGATGAAGGTCTTTTATAGGTGTCTTTAGTTACACATACAGAAGTCTCTGGAATAAGGTGGCGGAAGGATCTGGTGCACCCAATAGCTCAATCTGCCTTCCATTTTAGAATCTCCCTGAAGATAACTATACAAACTTTGAAGACCGTTAAAAACCTACGATTTATAATCTTCCTTACCTACACTCATGCGTCTTAGTTCTTACGCCGTATATGTTAAAATTGTATTTCTTTCTTCCTGCCAAAAAACACGTCGTCTGCTCCCATGACAAGGCATGGTTCTGAAATCCTCCTCCTCTTTACCCCCCTCCTCCGCCGTAATTGTTATATTCACACTTTGGATAAAGAGCCTACGATAAGGGTTTAATTTGGATTAATGGGATAATTACTGTGTGACAAACAAATGCCAAATAACATGAAGAAGTGCTTTGTGAGAGAGTTCTTGGTTTGACAAAGGTTTGCGTTCAGGTGTGCAGCCTGGATCCCAAATCTCAGAAATATTTCCCGGGCTTCTGATGAAATTTATATTTAAACATACAATGCAACCTTGCCATTTTCCTAGATATTTTTAAGAGTCAAGTTTAAGCTCTCTAGTGGAATCTTTCTATTATTCCTCAGGCTTTCCTGAGGCAGCCGAATTGTCACCTTGACCTTGTTACCCCCAAGTGCAGCTTCCTGAAAATGAGAGGCATTCGCTAATCGACAGGGGAGAGGAATGCATTCTGTCTCTGAGGATCCTGCCTGTGTTCACCGGGGGATCTGACACATGCTAGTGTGATTGTTCACATGTTTTTCATTCCTGTTAGACTGTGAGCTCCATCAACTGCAAGGCCTGCACATTAATACTTTGATAATAATGACAAAATATCTTCAACACCTGTTTTTGAGCCATCACAATGCTATGGGTACAGTGCTAACTTCCATTAGGCACATTTAAGAGAAAAGAGAGATGCAGCTAAGGAAGGCAAGAGATTTGCCAACGATTCAATGGACAGAGGCAGAAAGGGGATTTGAACTTGGAACTGCCTGGCTCCAAATCCTGATTTGTTATGCCCCTTTTATATCACCACCACCTAACCCACAGTAAGCACTTAGAACATAGGAGGTATTAAAAGTAGTACTGAGTCAAGGGCTAATGTTTATCTCTGCTGAATATTGTGTTCAGCTCTACACAGGCACTGCTAAGCTCTTCACAGACACTATCAACCCACAAACTCTAACCATCCTACTTCCATGTAGCCTGTAAAGACAGCGGCCACGCCTCAGGATAGGCCCAGGGTAGGCTGGCTCTGGTCCCTGTGGAACTGGCTGGCATTCCAGTCCAGCTCAAGTCTTTGGCTACCTCATTACTCATTTCTTTTTCTCTCTTCTCTCCTGACTTTCCCACTGCCCCCACCCGTCTGCATTTTATAATGGTCCCATTTTTCCACCTACCTTCATATTTTCCCCTCCCACTATCTACCACCTGAATCTCCTCCGTGCATGAGAAATATATACTGGGCGCCTAGCATGTGCCTTGCGCTAAACACTGTGCTTGTTCACAGCCCTTCGCTGCGCAGGGCTACTACACGCCCCTCTGGGTTCTCCAGCCACCGTGAAAAGCAGTGCTGGGGTCACACATGGTGCTGCTTGGGGTCACAGACTCTGTTCATCTCTTACTGTGTTATGACCTCAGGCAAGGTACTTAACTGCTTGTGCCTCAGTTTTCTCATCTTTGCAAATGAAATAATAATAACAGTACCTACTTCATCGGTATGGGGTGTAGTTAAATGTGTTAATACAGTAATGATCTTGCAACAGCCCTTAGCTCATACTGAGAGCTCTGAGGCATCAGCCTCTCCACTGGCCGACTCTCGTGGCCTTAATGCACCCTCTTAACGCACCGCAATTCTAGTTGCTCCATAGGCCGTGTCCCTTGCAGATGGGCATTCCTCTCTGCTCCCCTTCTCACTCACTCCCTGACATTATCCTCTTTGTACTTTTTACTTTTTTTCTGTCCTCTCCTTCATGTTTCTTGTTAGTCCGTCATCCCTGAGACCACACAGGGATGTGTTTATAGGTGTGTATGCTCATATTGTAGGTAAAAGGTTCAGTCAATTTCATGGCTTGTTTTTAACAAAATGAATTGATTTGGAAACTGAATTAATAGAATCAATCCCATGTAGGTACTGTTTCATAAAAAAAAATTATAGTTTTACTCCAGCAATTTTGTTTGTACTTGTGTATGTGTGTGTGTGTGTTTGTGTATGTGTGTGTGTGTTGCAAGGCTGATGTCTGTCCACACAACAGATGGAGGCCAGATCTGCAGAGGCCTCAGTGAATCTTGGTGGAAACAACGTTTGGTTTCTCTAAGCCTCAGCTCTCCTATATGAACAACAGGGACAGGTGGGTCTACTTCACAGTGGTGATTGGGAGAATACTTTGTTGATATTGAAAGTCTCATGGGATTGAACTGAAGTGCCAAGAAGGAGGTTTTACAATCTTTTTTATTTTTTCTCTTTTTTTCTCTGGGTTCTAATCTGAAATCTGTAGGACCAACAACCTTACCCCTAGATTTCATTTCTCTTGATGTACATATGTGTGTGTAATATAATATAATATAATGTAATGTGTGTGTGTGTTTCTTGTTGTGCATTTCTTATCTATAGGATTGTAGGCCTTTTGCCTGAAAAAACCTATATAATTTGAAAAGGTGAATAAATACCATGAGGTATTGGGAGTGCACTCAAATGCGTGAAAGACACAGCATTGGCACTGAGTATTCTGCAACAGTTGGAGACTCAGGCTTAGACTGGTGATGCTATAGATAATGAAATGTCAAATAAGAAGATGAAACACGGAAAAGAAAACAGCAGAAACCTATTTTCTGGCCTCCTTTATTAACAATGGGATAATTGGGTCATTTAAACAATAGGAAAGAGTCAAATGGGAAAAGACCGGAGAAGATACTGCAATATTGGATAGGGACTCTTTTATAAGTCTTTGTAAAATTTTTCCTTTCTAAGAAAAAAAAGTCCATGAATTGGTGTCCTGAGACTAAAAATCCTCCTAAAATCTTGCCATCCAAGCCAGTCCATGCCTCCTATAAATTACCCAGGAGCTGTGGCTGTATAAATAGGAAGTTTCTAAGGCTAATAATAAAATAAAATTTTGTGTAAGCTAAATTTGTTCATTTAAGCATCTCAGCATCTATTCAACCCACTTGCAGGCTGTGGTTCAGCTGGGACCCTGTCACCTGACTCCATTTGACCCAGACCTAAGCCAATGAATTATAGAACATTCACCCTGCCAAGATAAAATTCTGACTCAATCAGAGCACATGAGATACAATTACATTTTTGTTGAGATCTTAGGATCTCATTATTTCCATCTGACTTGAATCTGGAGGAATTTGATGTCAAGAGCTGCTGCTGTTATCTTTCTAACACAGAAGGAGAACTTGTTTGAAAATGGTACTCACCCATTCAGAGGAAATAGATCTAAGGGAAAAGAAGAGAGAAACTGGGTCCAATGTGGTGGGGTGTATCATTCTCTTATAGGTAGGAGGGACCAACTAGCTGGGTATAATTATGTAGTTCACCAACTGATATTATTCTCAAGGACAGTCACCTGTCCCCACCATAACAGATAAGAAGCAATGACATTTTTGCTGAGATTTATACGAAGGATACTCTTACTCCTTACTGCTGACTTTCACATGTATCTTGGAAGCTACAATATCAACTTTTCAAGCTCTATGGATGAAAATTAAAACATAGACAAATGTATGATTAATATAACTTTTCTCACTTTTCCTTTTATGTGTGCTAGTCTTCTGCTCTTGTACTACCGGTAGTGCCTGAGCCCTTAAGACAGTTGTGGAAGTCACAGAAATCCAGGATGTGGCCTCCAGTACTGGACATCATGAGTTCATAGCTTGTCAATGCCACCACCATCTGTATATCGTTGGTTGAGTTACTCAACTGCTTTGCACTTAATCTGTAAAATGCAAATAACCATCATAATTCACAGTCTTGTTTTGAAGATTTATTGAGGTTATTATTTATATGCATGAATACATAGTTAATATTCAATACTTAGTACTATATTTTAGGATGTCAGACAAAAATTTTGGTTGCTACTAAAGTAACCTCAAGTCCAGATCATAACTGCATGTAGCATTAGCAAGGGTAGAAGAAAAGAACAGGGAGAAATCCTGTGGCGCTTTAGGGTCTATATTGAATAGGGAATGAGACATGGCAGTAAGGCCAGGGATATATCCCTTCACATACCAGGAAGAGATACCCTCAAAGGCATTTCCAGTTAAGAGTTGGTACCAGTGAACAGAATGTGGTCTTGATGAATGCAAGACATGGTGTGCATTTTGTGTGGCCATTTCAGTATGGCCGATGTGTTTTTCTTTTTCTTTCTTTTTTTTTTTTTAACTGGAATAGTCCATAAGATAGAGAGCCCTTTAATTGTAGAGCCAGCGAAGTCAAGAAGGAGGGTGTTAACAGAGAGTTCCCTTTATACAGCACCTGAACATCTTCTTTGAATCAGTAATTCCTAGAACATGAGATGGAAAAACAAGGAGAGAATAGGGAGACTAAAAGAGTAGAAGACAGAGAAATGTAATGTTAAAGAGAAATAAAGCAGGGAGAACACTATTAATGATGTAGTGCTTAATATATCAAACACTCATGGCAGGCATTGTATATGACTAACCTTATTTATTCTAACAGTAACTAAGTATTGTTATAATCAGTGACTATTAGGTGATTTATTTTGTTAGAATTAGATAACAGTCATTATTAAGGGAAGTCTATGTGATTGTAGTTGTTTTGAGGTCCTGAGTCAAAATGACTGTGCAGCTCATGTCAGATTACTACTAGCAAGAATATGGGCAAATCTCTGGAGATGGGAAGATTTTCTTGCCTTTTCCTGTGTTATTTGGTTTATTTTATATGGCATATAATATTGATCTAATTTCAAAGCTTTATACCAAACCTGCTCATATTCAGGCATCTGTTTAAAGAAAACAGCCACTATTATGAAGACACTTTGGTGGCACAAATATTTAGAGAATCTTGCCAGTGTATTATTCAAGTCATTTACTCATATTCAATGTACTATTGGAACACAGGGCTTAGTGAGTTTATAATAAAAGACTAGTTGCTTATGATCAGGAACAATGCCATGGTGACACTCATATAGATACATTGTATGAGCCATCCCTCTGTGGATTCAACTCCACTTGCAGCTGGTCCTTCTCCCCACCTGGTCGCCTTGCCAGATAAGTGGGATTGGACAAGAGCCATTGTTTTGCTTGACAATCTCTCACCCGTCTGACATTCATACCATCATTAACTCAGCCTTTCAATCACTCATTTACACTCACCAAATAGACACTGAGTGCCTATTGTGTCAACAGTACAGTTTTGCAGAAAGTTTCACCCTGAATCAAGAAGGAAGAGTTGGTACAAATTACAAATGACGCACTATAATGATGAAAACATTTATTGACACCAATAAAATATGCATCCTCACTCAAATGCTCATTCATTCAGATTTTATAAGTACTGAAATGTGCAGAGACTCTCAGATGTTTCCAGTCATGTTAGTACGCGAAGGGACCAACTCACAATTTAAAATATGGAAAAGAAATGTACAGTTGTCTGTCTAGAATATTTAGTTATGATAAATCTCCTTCTTGCCTTTATTTACACTTCTAAAATTTGGAAAACATTGAAAAGTACAAAAGTAGAAAAAACCCTATTATTTCAACATTCTGAAATAATCACTTTTAATATTTTCATCTTTAGCTTTTTAGTCTTTTGTGTGTAAAAAATTTAAATTTATATATAAATTTGTGGATATGTAGAGATAGAAATTTATACATATTTTCTACCAAAAAAGCATACTATGCTTTCTACTAAAAAAAGCATACTAAGTATTTGATAGCTATATATTCAATTAGCAAGTGTATCACGGCATTTTCCATGTTGGTGAATATTCTTCTATAACATTATTTTAGTAGCTGAATATTCATCACATGAATATGTCATATTTTACTTAGTCAATCCTATTTTTGAACATTTAAGTTGTTTCTGAATTTTTTGACATTGGAAATTATACCAGCTATTGTAAAAATAGTGTTAAGTAACAAACCACCACAAAACCCAATAACATAAAATAGTAACCTTTATATTCGTGGATTCACAGATCTGCTGGTCAGGCATGGCAGCTCTGGTTCTCCTTGTAGATCTACAATTCAAAATCTTCTCCATGTGACTCTCACCTTTCCTAAAAAATTAGACTATCTGGGGCATGCTATTTTCATGGCAACAGCAGGTGCAAACCTGACTTTGCGAGCACATTCCAAAGCCTTGTTGACATTACAACTGCTTATGAAAAGTTGTCCAAAACAATTCACATAGACAAGCTCAAAGTACACTTCAACTTTGTAAACAAAAACTACAAGACAACATAGTGAAAAGCATAGATACTGAGAAGTGTGAAGAATTTGGAACCAGTGCTATCACAATTATAATAAACATTCTTATATACATAACTTTACATATATCTCTTTTTAAATGTTGTTTCTTCCCAAATATTTCCTAAAAGTGGGGTGTTGGACAATATGTTTTCACTGCCTTATATACATGTATCTAGTCTGCACACATCACATGTTCTCAGGTGTAGAAATCTGCTGTGAGCTTAAGCTCCGTTCTACAGAGTTAATCTAGGCCATCTCAGGCTTAATGTTACTCTCTTTTGTTTCCCTGATTCTTTGTCTACTGGCTGAAGACAAATCTCAGCTGCCCTCTTTCCCCTAGCTCTCTTGGTTAATGATGTCAGATGATCTTACTTTGCTTCTTTAATGAACATCATCACTATTATTTGGAAACGTCTTTAGCACTTGCCTTTATGCACTAAGTGAGGACAACATGGGAAAGGGACATTGCCAGCACACCCTTCCCAGTCTTGCAGAACCTACACACCTTGCTAGTTCCCATCTTAATCTGAGCTAGAAGAAGAAGATAAATCACAGACCAATGGTTTCATTCTTGAGAAGTTGTCCTCCCTCTTCATTAAGATTTGGCTTCTTCCCTGATTATTTTTTCAGCTATTATGATTAATCATGATATCTTCATCTTCACAGAATATGAATGGATTCCAAAAACTCCTTTAAGTAGAGGAGCTGGTTAAAATCTTACTATCTCTAGAGAGGAGGTAATGGGTGAGTCACCCACAATTTTTTTCTATTTATATCTTTAGAGTGTTAGATCAATGGTTCTCAGACTTGGACATACATGATAATTTCCTAGAGGTTTCTTAATTTAAAAAGATTGGTAACTGTGTTTAAATTTAGCCCTCCCTCATCACTCACAAAATTATGGTTTATTAATATAAGAAGATATCCCAAAATTGTCATTTTTAGCAAGAGTATTTATGCAGCAGTAAAATTCAGATCGTATCTTAGGAATCATCTGTACACATAGTTGCTGTTGCTGTTGTTGTTGTTACTTTTAATCTGGCTGTAATTAAAAAATATGCAAGAAGGCTTTTAAAAACTACCATTGCCTCAATCCCACCACAAAGATTTTTATTTAATTGGTTTTGGATGGGGATGAAATAATAGTATCATACAAAAATTCCTCCATTGCATTTTAATATACAGACAGTTGATAATTATTGCTCCAAACCCTCAAAATTTTTCAGAGTTGATAGGTGTTGCTATTTGGCCACACACATACACACACACACACACCCCTACTCTCTGGACATTATTTTCAGTATTTTTCTTTTGTTTTTTCTTTTCTTTTTTCTTCAGGAAGAGGAGAAAGACCTGTCTGTTGTTAAGCACAACACTAGCTTTATGTAAAAACTTTTCTAAAGGAGAATTTGTGATATTAAAATTGCTCCTTGGGTCTTCTAGTTTCAGCTCTGACATAAGAAGAACTTAAAATTCATCACTCCCATTATTTCAATAAGAAAAACCTGAAAAAACTAAAAAGGAATGACTTTTCTTAGACCTTTCAGATAACTGAAGTGTCAGGGTAAATTACCCCCCTAAAATCTGGAGAGAAGGGCACATTCAGGGAGATACAGCCACCGATATCTGCTAACATGTAGTAGAAGACACTGGAGCCATAAACTGATAGAAATATTGTGCACAACAGTCAACACAGGAGGCCTGAGACTTCTGTCCCTAGAAAGATCTGCTTGCAAGGTTGGCCCTAGGCTGGTGTTTGGAACTTGGATTTCAGGAAGGTTTGCACCATCCTCAGAATTGATAACAGGGCTCATTGTGCTTAAACTGTTGGTACAAACCATATGGTTTATGCTGAACACCTGTCTTTCTTCTGGGAGTCAGGAATATTGGTATGTGCTGTGCAGAGAGTGACCCCAATAAAAACTTTGGGCACTGAGTCTCTAATAAGCTTCCCTGTAGATAACATTTAATATGCACTGTCACAACTTATTGCTATAGGCATTAACAGCAGATTGTGAGTCTCCTCTGGGAGAGGACTCTGGGGAGCTTGAGCCTGTTTTCCATTAGATTTCATACTATACATCTTTTGCCCTTGATAATTTTGCTTGGTATCATTTTTCTATAGAAAATCATAATTGTATGATAATGTGCTGAGTCCCATGAGTCCTCTAACTAAATCATAGAACCTGAGGTGGTCTTGTGGACCCCCAACAGAACAATTAAATATTAAATTTGATGAATTATAGGATGCTGAGTTTGGACAAACATGATAGTGAGAAACTCTTGAAAATCACTGTCTTAGGAGGGCTCTCACACTTTCATGGGCTTTATCTCTAGAAACTTCACCCAGTTTTCATGGTGAAGTTTGGGAAAAGATCCTCTCCTTGTTCAGGCAGGTAAAGTGGAAGAAAATTCATTGTGAAATATACTCAGAACCTTCTATATAACCAAATCCCACTCTCTGGGGGAAACTCTTTGCCAGAGACTTCTACCAGAAAGAAAATTTCTTTCATCCATTTCCCTCCAGCTTCCTTGCTTCACCTATGGTTATCTAAGAGGAGCCAGAGCTTCAACGAAATAGATTGAGAACATTGCAGTCAAGGAAGGAATTTGGGGACTAGGGAGGAAAATGCCAGACCACCGGAGAGACAACTCTGGAGAACACAGCCTCAAGATACAGGTCTGCTAAAAGGCTGATTTAATAGGAAAATTATATAATGCTCCCCATTTCCCAAACCTGACTGCCAAAAATTAGTACTACGTTATAAGCACAGTGTATTATGGCTGAAAGGAATGCAAGACACAGCTCTAATAAGTATTACTTAGGGGAACCCAAAGTCAAGAGGGAATAAAAACAAGTATCTTATAGCAACTTGAAGCCTCTGGTATTTATAGCTACAATAAACATTAAACAGCCCACTCACTAACCAGAGTAACAAGAATTCTCACACTGAAGTCCTATTTATCTCAGTTCCTAACACCTGATGCACTATGTCTAACTATTAACAAAAATTACAAGGCGAGCATAAAGGCAAGAAAAAAAATAGTCAGAAGAGACAAAGCAACCATCAGAACCAGAGTCAGATGTGACAGAATGCTAAAATTATTAGCCAGGGAATTTTAAGTGACTATGATTAAGTTTTTAAGGGTTCTAATGGAAAATAAAGTAGATAATAGGCAAGAACAAATAGATTATATAAGGAGAAAAATGGAAATGCTACAAGAGAATAAAAAAGAAATACTAGAAATGAAAGATTCTGTGACAGATATGAATAATGCCTTTAATTAATAATAGTAATTAATGAGATATACCAAACAAAAGATCCAGGAAGCTCAGAAAATAACAAGTAGGTTAAGCACCAATACACATACACAAACACACACACACAGACACACACATACTCCTAGACATACCACATTTAAACTTTAGAAACCAGGGACAATGAGAGAATTTTGAGGGAGGGGAAGAGATTTGACTTATAGAGAAATAAGGTTAAGAATTATAACATATTTCTCATCAGAAATGATGTAATAAGAAGAGAGTGGAGTGAAATATTTGAAGAGTTTAAAGAAAAAAAAACTAAATTATATGCAGTGAATTATCCTTCAAAAATAAAGGAGAAATAAGGACTTACTCAGAGAAACATAAATTGACCATATTCTTCATAGATAAGCTTTCCTTGCAAGGAATGTTAAAAGACAGTTTTCAATCAGAGGGAAAATGATATAGGTCAAAATTTTGGATTTCCATAAGGAAAGAAAGAGCATAAAAGAAGGAAAAAATGAAATTAAAAGAAAATGGTTTAGTTTTCTTATTTTAAATTTACCTAAAAGATTATTGTCTAAAGTAATAATAGTATCAATATGTTGGGTGATTATAGCATATGAATAAATGAAATGAATGACAACAATGTCATAAGGGATGGGAGGGAAGACTTGGGAACAACATGTTGTAACATACCTGCACTACACAGAAAAAAATATAGTGTTGTTTCAAATAGAATTGTATTAGTCATAAATGTATACACCAGACTCTAGGACCTACTGACATTTTAAAACATAAAAGTAATTGATACGCTAAGAGAGGAAATAGAAAATGTTAGATTAAAATCAGAGAAGGCAGAAAATATGAAGAGAAATAAGAAACAAGGAAAAATACAGTGAATAGAAAGCAATGAAAAGGCATATTAATAATCACCATAAATGTAAATAGTATAAATATACCAATTTACAAAGATTTTTCAGAATGGATTAAAATTAAAACCAAACATTATGTCAGCTACAAGAAACTAACATTAAAAAAGAAACATATAGGTCAAAAAATAAAGAAATGGAGAAAGATATACCATGCTAACCTTAATCTAAATAAATCTAGAGCATTAATTTCAAACAAAGCAGACTTCAAAGCAAGGAAGATTATCAGCCATAAAGAGGAAACACTGAATAATGATAAAGGGGTCATTCTTCAAGAAGATAAAACAATACTGAGAGTGTATGCACCAAACAAAAAGAGCTTCCAAATACATGAGACAAAAATGGATATAACCGAAAAATAGACAAATCGATTGTTACAGTTAGAGACTTCAACACAGTTTGTTAGTGATTGATTTATCAACCAGGCAAAAAATCAGTATAGATATAGATGACCTGAACAGCACTATCAATCAAGTGGATCCAGTGACATTTAAAGAACATTCCATCCAACAACACCAGAATACACATTCTTCTCAAGCTCACTTGGAACATTCACCAAGACAGACCACATTCTGGGCCATAGGACAAACATAACAGATGTAAAGGAAAAGAAATCATGCAAAATATGTTCTCTGACCACAGTAGAATTAAATTACAAATCAATAACAGAAAGAAATTTGGAAAATTGTCAAATAATCGGGAATGAAACAATATACTTCTAAATAACACATGGACCAGTAAAAGAATTCTCAAGAGAAATTAAAATATATTTCAAAGAGAATGAAAATGAAAATTCAGGGAGGAGTTCAAGATAACTGACTAGAAGCATCTGGCACTCCCATCTACTACAAAGAAACAAAATCGCAGATAGATAATCACACTTCAAAGAGATCATCTAAGAGATAACAATAGAATTCAACAGAGAAGTGACAGGAAACTAAGGCAAGGAAGGAGAGCAAGGCAACCTGCTTGGCTGGGATCAGCTGCAAGCCCAAAATTTCCCCAGTGAGGGGAAAGAGTAAGTGAGAGATTCCTAGTGGTCCCCATTCCCACACAGACTCCTGAAATTCTAGCCATGGGAGAGACACTTGACCTTTACAGGCCATGAGACTAGCATGGGAAGCTGCCTGGAGACTACATGAAGGCACTGCTCCAGAGGGGAAGTTCACATTGGGTCCTACACACCCCCCAGGACCTAAGCAGCTATATCATCATGCCATTTTGAAAACCCAGCCCCCACCAGACTGCATCCTGTCCTGAAGCCCAACACTCATGCATCTCCACAACCCTGAAGCCCAGTTGATATTTGCCACCTGCAGCCACTGCTGCTGCTGACTACTGCTGCTAGGGCTGAAGAGTGGCAGTGACTCCACTGCACACAGAAGTGGGGACAACACATATTTGCATGTACCCTGAAAACAAGTTCCTCCAGCCACCAGCTACCACCGCTACTGGCTGCAGCAGCTGCCAGGGCAGACGCACAGCTGCTGGAAGCAATCCCACACTAGTCAGAAGTGGGGGCGCCACACATTTGCATGTGCCCTGAGGATTGCAGCTACCACTGTGGTTGGCTACTGCTAAAGGCTCAAAAACAAACCACTGGCAGTAATCCCACTCCCCACTTGGAGCAGCAGACCCATTGTGCATTTACATGCATACTGAAGACAGTCTTCTCTGCCCACAACTGCTTCCAAAGTGCACACTTACCAGCTGTCTGCCTATGGCTGCTGCTACTGACAACACCCCTCACTCCAGAACAGCTAGCCCACAGCACACCTGCATTTTCCCTGAGGGGGCTTCCCCCACCCACTGCAGCATTGCTGCCCCCACCTGAACACTCCACTGCAGGGTGAGGATCCCCTCACCTTTGCCCACCATAGCAAGCACTGATACGCACCACTGGAGGTCCTGAGGACAGGGCTGCTCAGCCTGGATCTGCTAATCCCAGTGCCTTGGTATGCCATTCAAGGGCCTGGGGATCACCTCACTTTATTCATCACAAATGGCTCCTGAGCATTCCTGGGGGCCTGAGGACAGGCCCATCTAGCCTGCTGCTACTACAACTATGGGCACCTCACGTGTGCCACCTGCTGGCCAGGGGACTGGCCTGCTCAGCCCATCACAGCCACTACTGACACCAGCACAGACTGCTTGGGAGCCAAAGGGTTTCCCTACCAATGTTATTGCCATCACCCTTGCAACACTTGGTGACCAGGGCCACAAGTTCCACTCCACCAGCCCGGCCCACTGCTATCACTGCTGCTACCTCAGCCAGTTGTCTGGAGGCTCAAGAATCAGATCAGCTGGACCCACTAATATTGACACTGATGTATGCTCATCTCATCCCCAGAAAAACTTCACCACAGCCTCCATTAACAACCAGACTCTAAGCCATTGAGGAAATCACAGACATCACTGATGCTGTTTACAGCTGAAAAAATTAAAGTGGAGACTATACTATTGCATGCACCCAGAATTAAAGCCAAAGTGCCTTACCAAACCAACACCACAGACACATCTTTAAGAAAAAGCCTTCTCCTATGAAAGCAAATCTGAAAAAATTAGAAGAAGCGATTCTTATACCAGATGCATAGATATCAATGTGAGGATACAAGAAATTAAAAAGCAAGGAAATATGATACCTCCAAAGGAACACAATAATTCTTCAGCAAAGATTACAATGGAAAACTATAAAATGTTGAAAAAAGCAGTAAAACTAATAATTTTAAGGAAGCTCAATGAGATACAAATGAATACAGGTAAACAATACAAAAAAATCAGAAAAACAATTCAGGATATGAATGAAAAATTTACCAAAGAAATAGATATCATAATAAAGAAACAAATAGAAATTCTGAAACTGAACAATTCATTGAATGAAGTAAAAAACACATTCAAGAGCTTTAATAATAGAGTAGATCAATAAATATAGAGAATTAATAAAGCCTAAGTGACATATAGGACACCATAAAGTGACCAGATATTTGAATTTTTGGTGTTCCAGAAGGAAAGAAGAACAAATGGGTAGAAAATCTATTTAAGGAAATAGTAGCTGAAAACTTCCCAAGTATAGCAAGAGATTTACATATCCAAATATAGGAAGCTCAGAGATCTCAGATACAACTCAAAAATATCTTCCCCACTGCAGATAATAGTTAAATTGTCAAAAATCAAAGGAAAAGAGAGAATTCTAAAAACAACAAGAGGAAAATATCTAGTCACATATAAGGGAACTCCAGTAGACTAACAATGGATTTCTCAGCAGAAACCTTAAAGGCCAAGAAAGAATGGGATGATATATTCAAAGTGCTTAAAAAATTAATAAAACTCCCAACTAGGATACTATGCCCAGCAAAGTTATCCTTCATAAACAAGAAATAAAGTCTCTCCCAGACAAGCAAAAGTTGAGGGAGGTCATTACCACTAGACCAGCCCTGAATGAAATGCTTAAGGGAGCTGTATACCTGGAAGGAACAGGATGGCATCTACCATCATGAAAACGTATTAAAATATAAAATCCACTGGTAGAGCAAACTCAAAAATAAGCAAGAGAAGGGAGTTAAATGTTGCCACTACAGAAAACCAACCAAACTACAGGGATAAATAATAAGAGAGAAAGAAAGGAAAAAAGGATATATAAAACAATCAGAAAAACATTAATAAAATAACTGGAATAACTGCTAACATATCAATAATAACCTTAAATATAAATGAATAAAACTTTCCAATTAAAAATAGAGTAGCTAAATGAATTTTTAAAAATGATCAACTGTATGCTGCTTGCAAAAACTCACCTCACCTATAAAGACACACATAGGCTTCAAGTAAAAGTATAGAAAAAGATATTCCATACAAACAGAAAGTAAAAGTGAGTAGAAGTAGCTATATTTATATCAGATAAAACAGAATTTAAGTCAAAAACAGTAAAAAGATGATAAAAAGTTACTATTATATAATGATAAAGAAATAAATTCAGCAAAAATACATAAAAATTCTAAAAAGTTATATACCAAACACTAGAACATCCAGATATACAAAGCAAAAATTATTAGAAATACAGGGAGAAATAGACTCCAATATAATAGTTGGGGACTTCAACAATCCATTCTCAGCATTAGATCATCTAGATGGAAAATTATCAGAGAAAACATTGGATTTAACTGCACTTTAAACCAAATGGACCTAACAGACATTTACAGAACATTTCATCCAACAGCTAAAGAATACACATTCTTCTCATCAGCACATGAAGCATTCCCCTAGACAGACCATATGTTATAATACAACATAAGTCTCAACAAACTTTTATGAAGTAAAATCATATCCAGTATCTTCTATGACCACAATGTAATAAAACTAGAAATTAATAACAAGAAAAATATTGGAAACTGTACCAATACATGGAAATTAAACAACATCCTATTGAATAACCATTGGATCTTTGAAAAAGCTAAGGAGAAAATCAAAACTTTTCTTGAAACAAATAAAATTGAAACACAACATACCAAAATCTATGGGATACAGAAAAATCAGTGATAAGAGTTAAGTTTAAAGCAATTAGTGCCTAAATCACAAAGAGTAAAAAAAATTCAAATAAATGATCTCATCATGTACCTCAAGGAGCTAGAAAAGCAAGAACAAACCAAACTCCAAATTAGTTGAAGGAAAGAAATAATAAAGATCAGAGCAGACCTAAATGAAAGAGACTAAAAAAAAAAAAAATACAAAAGATCATTAAAACAAAAAGTTGATTCGTTGAAAAGACAAACAGAATTTATAAACAGCTACATAAACCATGAAAAAAATAGAGAAAACCCAAATAAACAGAATCAGAAATGAAAAGGTGGACATAACAAGCAATACAATAGAAATACAGAAGACCACCAGATACCACTAAGAACAATTATACACTAATGACTAGAAAACCTAGAGGAAATTGATAAATTCTGGAATGCATACAACTTACCAAGATTTTATCAGGAAGAAATAGAAAACTTGAACAGACTGATAATGAGTAATGAGATTGAATTAGTTAAATAAAAGTCTCCCAATAAAGAAAATCCCAGGACCGAATGGCTTCACTGCTGAATCCTATCAAATTTATACAAAAGAACTGTAACAACATCAATTTTCCTTAAACTGTTTCAAACAATTAGAGAAAATGGAATTTTCCCTAAATCATTTTATGAGGCCAGCATTACCCTGATACTAAAACTAGACAAGGATACAACAACAAAAAACCATACATTAATATCCCCAATGAACACAGACTCAAAAATACTCAATAAAATACCAGCAAACCAAATCCAACAGCACATGAAAAAGATAATATAATACATCTTGATCAAATGGGATTTAGTCCAAGGATACAAGGGTAGTTCACATACGCAAATAAATAAATGTGAATAACTGGGAGGCCAAGGATTGCTTGAGAACAAGAGTTTGAGACCAGCCTGTGCAAAAGTGATACTTGTCTGTACTAAAAATAGAAAATATTAGCTGGGCCTGTTGGTCAGGACCTATAGTCCCACCTACTCAGGAGGCTGAGGAAGGAGGATCACTTGATCCCAGGAGTTTGAGGTTGCAGTGAGCTATGATGATGCCACTTTGTACTCTAGCTAGCATGACAAGAGTGAAATTCAGTCTCAAATAAACAAATAAATAAATGTTAATAAGCAAAATGAATGACAAAAATCATATGATCATTTTAAGATATTTAGGAAAAAGCATTCGATAAAATTTGACATCCATTCATGATAAAGGCTCTTAGTAATTTAGGTACAGAAGAAACATACCTCAATATAATAAAGGTCATATATGACAAACTCACAGCTAACATTTTATGTAATAGGAAAAAGTTGAAAGCCTTTCCCTAAGAGCTGGAGCAAGACAAGAATGCCCACTTTTACCACTTCTACTCAATATAGTACTGGAAGTCCTACCCAGAGCAATCAGGCAAGAGGAAGAAATAAAAGGCATCCAAGTTGGTAAAGAGGAAGTCAAATTGTTCCTCTTTGAAGATGACATATCTAGAAAAACCTAAAGACGCTTTGCAACAAACTTGTAGATCTAATAAATAAACTCTTAAAAGAGAGTGCACTTGAAATATTCCTAACACATAGAAATGATAAATACTTGAGGTGATGGATACCCCAAAGATATCCTGTCTTGATTATTACACATTCTATATATGTAACAAAGTATCACATGTATTCCATAAAAATAAAAATTCAACTTATCTAAATTTATATGTAGCAAAATGTTATAAAGAAATTTATAGTACTAGATGTAAATATTAGGATATATGTGCTGGGCTCAGTTGACTCATGCCTATAATTCCAGCAATTTGGGA
>VBSM01002223.1:6784332-6822159 GCA_008086735.1 Cheirogaleus medius | reverse complement strand
AAAAAAAAGAAAAATTAATCAGGAATGGTGGTTTATACCTGTAATCCCAGTTACTTAGGAGGTTGAGGTGAGAAGATCACTTGATTCCAGGAGTTTGAGTTTGAGGCTGCCATGAACTATGATTTCATAATTTCCCACTGCACTCCAGCCTGGGTGACAGATTGGGATGCTGTCTCTAAAACCAACAAACAAACAAACAAAAAACAAAAAGCAAAAAGGAACATATGGGAGCTCTAAAATCAATAAATCGAAGCTGCCATCTCAGGAAACTATCGAAGAAAACATTAAGTATAAAGCAAGCAGAAGAAAAAGAAACATAAAAATTAGAGTAATAATCTCTTTTTTGAAAAGATGAATAAATATCAGACTGGGTTAAACACTGAGGAAAGAAAGGAGATACCAATTATCAATATCATAAATTAAAGAGAGGTTATAAAAACTGATCTCACTGAAAGGATAACATAGGAATGCCATAAAAAAAATCTATGACCACAAACTTGATTACTCAGATGTAATAGACCTTGAATGATGCCAAGTACAAAACGCACACAGAAATAAAAGCATCAGGTCCACACTGTTTCACTGGGGAATTCTACTAACTTTTAGGGAAAAAAAATTTATTTTCAAAAAAATAAAATATGAGAGAAATTTTCCTAACTCATTCTATGAGGCTAGCATTACCCTAATATCAAAACCAGAAGAAGAATAAAAAGAAAAAAATAATCCTACAATATATGTCATAAACATAAATAAAAAAATCCTTCACAAAATTAGCGAACCAAATCAAACAATGTCTGAACAGCATCATGCATCATAGTGAAGTAGGAGTTATTCTAGGTACACAAAGCTGGTTCAGTATTAGGAAATCCATCCTATCAATGGGCTAAAGAAGGGAAATCATATAATCATATCAACAGACACTGAAAAAACATTTGGCAACAAGAGAGAAGGGCAGAGAAAATGACAGACTAGAAGCAGCCCGTGAGCGCACCGCTCTCAAGGAAAGAAATGTAAATCACATGCAGATGCCCACCTATGGATAGCTTTTCTCAAGAGGAGCATTGTGAAATCACAGAGAAGTGACGCGGGACACTCGGAGTGAAGAAGGTGACAGGGCAATATACTGGACAAGATTGAAGGGATTTGTGGGGAGGCGTCTGCATGTGGGGAACATTAGGAGGAGAGAGTGCTGGGGCTCCACGCCCACCCTGCAGGCACTGTGGCCCAGTGGTGAGAGGGCTCCCTGCACTGCCACAGGCCTCTGTCTGGATGGACCTAGGAGCTGCCTAGAGTCTGTGCAGAGTCATGCCATCTGAGGACAGGTGCAGTAAGGATCTGGTGGCAGCTGATCTCGGGTGTCTGCACCTAATGCCATCCTGTGCTCTCAGGTGCATGACTCCAGGTTTGCATGGGACTCAGCTTTGCAGCTTTGCAGCAATAGCCTTCATATCACACTCACCAGGCTGGGAAGGGAGCTCCTCTGAACTATAACCTGTGACTCGAAGTCAAGCACCCTGCCCCTTCAGCGTGTCAGGATCTGAGCAAGTATTGCCTAGGGCACCACAGGCTCCAACCTGGGAATCTTTGGTCAACTGCTTCAGCAGGCCCTGGGCTGCTGGACCTGACCCTCTCCCATGCGACTTTGCGTTCATGTCCCTGAACCTGAGGGACAGGCTGCCTCCCATGCAGATCTACCTCTGACTCCCAGGTTGAAACAGCCCACAGGTTGCCTCCATGCCCAAGGTTGGAACAGCTCCCCAACTGAGTGGTCCTGCCTCAGACCCCTAGGTTGGAACAGCCAGCATCCTGCACAGCCCTGCTTCTTACTCTGAAGGCATCACTCTACTAGACTTCAAACTATACCACAAGACTACGGTAACCAAAAAAAGGTTGGTTTTGGTCCAAAAATAGAGACATAGATCAATGGAATAGAACAGAGAACCCAGATATAAAACCATCTACCTACAACCAACTTATCTTTGACAAAGCAGACAACAATGTATGCTGGGGAAAAATGTCCTATTCAATAAATGGTGCTTGGAAAACTGGATAGCCGTATGCAGAAGAATGAAACAGGACCCCTGTCTCTCACCACCTACAAAAATTAATTCAAGATGGAAAAAAGATTTAAATGTAAGGCACGAACCCATAACATTCTAGAAGAAAATGTAGGAAAAACTCTCCTACATACCAGCCTAGGCAAAGAATTTATAACTAAGGCCCCAAAGGTAATTATGGCAACAACAAAAATAAACAAATGAGACTTGATTAAATTAAAAAGCGTCTGCACATTGAAGGAAATAATCAACAGAGCAAAAATACAACCTACAGAATGGGAGAAAATATTTGCACATTATATATCTGATAAAGGGTTAATATCCAGAATCTACAAAGAAATCAATCAGTAATAAAAATACAAACAACCCCATAAAAAGTGGGCAAAAGACATGAACTGAAGCTTTTCAAAAGAAGCAAGACAAATGGCCAGAAAAACATATGAAAAATGCTCAACCTCACTAATTATCAGGGTAATGCAAATTAAAACCACAGTGAGATATCACCTTACCCCCAAAGAACTAAAAGTAGACCTACCATTTGATCCAGCAATTCCACTACTGGGTATCTAACCAAAGGAAAAATAGTCATTTTATCAAAAAGACACCTGCTCTCAAATGTTTATTGCAGTACAATTCACAATTGCAAAGGTGTGGAATCAATCCAAGTGCCCATCAACTCATGAGTGGATTAACAAAATGTGGTATATATACCATGAAGTTCTACTCAGCCATAAAATAAAAAAAATGAAGTAATGTCTTTTGTGCAATTTGGATGGAATTGGAAACCATTATCCTAAGTGAAGTATCTCAAGAATGGAAAAACAAATACAACATGTACTCCCTAATAATCTGGAACTAGTCAAAGGGCACACATGGACACAGAAAGACATAAAATCATTTGAAATCAAGAAGGGGAGTGGAGGAAAGAGGGGAGGGTTAACAACCTACCTAACAGGTACAATGAACACCATTCAGCGGATGGGCACACTTAGAGCCCCGACTAAAGCTGTAAAAAGCTATCCGTGTGACAAAAAGACTTGTACACCCTTAATAATTTGTAATTTAAAAAAATTAAAAAGCATTTGATAAAATTCAGCACCAATTCATGGTAAAATTTATCAGCAAACCAAGAATACAGGAAAAGTTCTTCAACTTGACCAAGAAGTTGAAATCTTCTGCTAACCAAATACTCAATGAGAGACTAGAAGCTTTTGCCCTAAGATTGGGAAGAAGGCAAAGATATTCTCTCTCACCACTAATGTTCAAAATTGTTGTGCAAGTATTAGTGAAATAAGACAGGAATAAGAATAATAAAAGGTATGTAGTTTGGGAAAGAAGAAATAAAAGTATCTTATTTGCCAATTACGATGTTTTCACTGTAAAAATTCCAAATAATCTACAACAGTATTCTTGGAACTAATAAGTGAGAATAGAAAGATTGCAAGATTCAAGGTTAATATGCAAAAGTCAATTGCTTTCATAAAAACCGTTTACAACAGCACCCCTCTGCCCAACAAATACTTAGGTATATATCTAACAGATATGTGCAGTATCTATATACAGAAAATAACACAACACTGATTACAATAATCATAGAATAAATAAATAGAGATTCCATGTTCATGGATTGAAAGATTCAATACTGAGTCTTGTTAAGATATTGATTCTTTTTATTTGATTGATAGCTTCAGTGCAACCTAAGTCAAAATCTCATCAAGTTATTGTGTTGATGTCAACAACCTGGTTCGAAAGTTTATGTGGAAACACAGAGGACCTAGAATAGGCAATAAAATACTGAGAAAGAACAAAGTTTTAAGACTCACACTACCCAATTTCAAGACTTACTATAAAACTACAGTAATCAAGGCAGTTTAGTATCGGGGGAAAAATAAGCACATAGTTCAGCTGGACAGAAGAGAGAGCCTGAAAATAACATTCACATGAATATGGTCAACTGATCTTTGACAATGGAAAAAAGTTAATTCAATGAAGGAAATATTATATTTCCAACAAAAAGTGCTGGAACAATTTCACATGCATATGCAAAAAAATAAAAATGGAACCCAGATACAGACCTTACCCTTTATAAAATATTAATTCAAAATGAATGCTAGATCTAAATGTAAAATGTAAAACTATAAAATTTATTTTAGGAAACAGGGGAAAATCTAAATGACATTGGTTTTAGTGATAAGTTTTCAAATACACTGTAAATAGCACAATTAATGAAAAAATTGATAAGTTGTACTTTATTAGAATTATAAACTTTGCTTCAGGAAATACATTGTTAAAAGAATAAACAAACAAGGTACAGACTGGAAGGAAATATTTGCAAATCACATATCTGATAAATGACTTGAATCTAAAATATACAAAAAAAGTCTTAAAACTCAATAATACAAAATAAACATTCCAAGTTTTACAAAATGGGTAAAGATTTGAATATCACCTCACCAAAGAAAATATACATATGGCAAACAAATATATGAAAAGCTGTTCAACATCGTTTATCCTTTGGTAAATGCTGAGTAAAAAACAATGGGATACAATTACACTCCTATAAGAATGACTAAAATTAAAAGAAAAATTATAATACCAACTACTGACGAGGATGCAGAGAGATAGGAACTCTTATTCATTGTTGATTAGAATGCAAAATGGTACTTCCACTTTGAAAGAGAGTTTTGTACTTTTTTACAAAGCCACACATAATCTTACCGTATGACCTAGCAATTGTGCGCCTTGGTATTTATCTAGTTGATTTGAAACTTACACTCATCCAGCATCTGCACATGAATAGTTATAGAAGATATATTCATAATGTCAAAAAAACTGGAAGCAACCAAGTTGTCCTTTAATAGGTGAATGAATAATTAAATTGTGGTATATCCATAGACCAGAATATCAGTCAATGGTATAAAGACATGAGGTATCAAGGCCACACACACATACACAAAAGAACAACCTAAGATTGAACTTTAAATGCATATTGCTAGATGAAAAAAAGCCAATCTGAATTATTTATGGAATAATTTTAATTATATAATTCATGTTAAAGGCAAAACAATAAAGATGTTAATAAATCAGTAATCCCAAAAGATAAAGCACAAAAAATGAATCTTAATGTATGCAAAGTAAAAACAAATAATAATTAAAATAGCTTTTAGGATATTGGCATATTGGAGGATCCCAGGATGAAAGGCAGATCATGATGAAAGTATCTAGCTGTATTACAAATATATGAAATCACCTCACCAAAGGGAGTACAGGAAAAGGTATTAATTTAAGTAACTTTGGAAGTGAGTGGAGTCTGTAAGACAAAGGGCAAAAGGACCCTTACATTGCATTGTACTCTAATCGATAGGGCTGGTTTCCCCTGGGCATATGGGTTAATAATTCTGAAACCACTATACACAATGCTGGCACTGAACAATTAAGTACGTGGATGGCAGATGGTGGGGAGTGGAAAGCGGGTTTCTCACTGTTGGAGCAGTAGGTTACAGACAGACAAGGAGATGAGCAGAGAATGACCCACGTAGTAACATATTAATATTTGAGCTGGAGACATCAACTCAAGTCATGAGTATGAGCCCATATTTTTCTTAGTATAATAAAGATGCATTGAAGTACTTATAGATACATATATATAACACAGGTTAGCATACACATCTACATTTTTTTGCTCTGCCTGCTGAGAGGTCCTCACCAAGTAGGAACAAGTAAACCTAACACTCAGATCTTGGTTTCTCCAAAAAAAAAAAAAAAAAAAAAAGAAAAGAAAAAAAAGAAACCTGGAGCTTCTTGGAGAAATGCCTGATTGTAGGACTGGGAATAGAAATATGTAAAATGAACCTAGAGCATATCGTGGTATCAGAAAGTAAGGGACTGCTGAATAAATAATTGAACACACGCATACAATGATGGGGAGATGTCAAAGGTATACAGGAAACAACTGAAAGAGCCCCCAATGCCTAAAGCTGGAACAATTTGAGCACCAAAATAACATAGTATTGGATTACAACTGAAAGTATAAAGTAATTATACATGAGTTTATACTGATATAAATAAATTATTGGATAAATAAATAAATGATTAGGTAAATAGTGGAGAACAGACAAATTTCCCATGTAGAAGAATCCCAAATAATTTATGTAGATACTCCACCTTCAAGGAGGTGAAACATAACTCCTCACATTTTGAGTGCAGGTTGTGCATAGTAATTTTCTTTTGAAGAGTACAGTACGGAAAGCGATAAAATAGAGTCACTTCACAGTGGAGACACCTGACAAACACTGGCCCAGTCAGGTGATTAGAATTAACATCAGCATGATAAGTTGTGAAGGTAACATATACCCTTGATGTGATGGGATGAAAACAGTACTTCATCTCTGTGTTCTTCTTCCCCCAAACATATAACCTCAGCCTGAAAACAAAAACAAAAGCAAAACAATCAGGCAAATCCCAAATAAGGGACATTCTACAAAATACCTGACTATTAACCCTCAAAACTGTCAAGGTCATCAAAAACAAACAATGTCTGAGAAACTGCCACAGCCAAGAGGGGCCTAAGGAGACATGACAGAGTGTCTGGTGGTCTCCTGGGTGGACAAATAGGGCATTAGGTTAAAACTAATCTGAATAACTATATGAACTTTAGCTAAGTTTTTTTTTTTTAAAAAAATTGCTGTCCATCAACAGTCATTTGTGACATCTTCTATTCATTTTTGTTTAATTACATTATCAGGCCACACCTCTTCTATTGTCTTTGAATACTAGACAGGAGACAGACTGTGCTGTGTTTTAAGTGCCTTTCCCTAACACTAGTTCACATAGAGGAAGACAAGCCCTCTTAACCTGCCAGTCGAATTCTACATTATAACTAGATTTGAGGCCTCATGGAAACCAGCCCTCGATCCATTCTGGGAAAGGAGGCCAGGGCTGGATTCTGCAGCTGTCGTGGTGAAAACTATATTGTTGCTGACAGATATCTAGGATTTAAACAGGACTTGAACCTGGCTGTAGGCTGGTATATCTGTTCCAGAAAGCAGCATTTCTTTCTCAGAATTTTTATTTATGAGCTCATACTAGCTTTCCCTCCCGTGGCTGGAGCTTCACCTCTCAGCTATGCAGGTTAATTTGACCAGAGCAATTAATCTCTTTTCCAGGCAGCATTTTAAAAGCAAACAGTTCATTCTGTAAGAGATAGCATGCTACTTAGAATGTTAGTAAACATCTCAGAAGCTTATGTTCTATTATCTTCTTTAGGAAATTAAAATCCATCAATTCACTTTGCAAATATTTATCGAGCATTTCCTATATTCTAAACACTCCGCTAAGCATTGGGATCTTTCAAAGTGAAAGCTCCCCTGCCTTTCTAGTGTTTTCAATATGGCTTGGGAAATCAAAGAACCGACTAAATGTTCTTAACTCAAGGCACTACGTGGTGGTTACTCCTACAACATGGCAAACTTCCTAAGACCAGGATGTTACAGGTTGGGATGATTAGAAAAGACTTCCTTGAATTGGTCAAGCTAGTCTTCGGAGGCCTCAAGGATGCCTGTAAGTAGAACCAGTAGAAGAAGGTACAGTAGGGAGAGTGAATGGAAAAGGCAGGTGGCAAAACTGGGCAAGTGTTTTGGAGGAAAGAAATTGGAGCTGTTTGTTCTGAATAGAGTTATGAAGGAAAGAACACATTACAGAGATTGTGAATAAAGACAAAGGAGTTTAAAGTTTATTTGGTAGGCAATGAGGAGTCACTGGAAGGAGCCATTTGTGATCATAAAAGTGCCATGATCAGAGTGGTAATTATGAAAAATCATTTTGACATTAAAGAGCAGGACAGACAGAAAAAGAATTTTGAGGTATTCAACCTGGAGTCTAAGATGAGAGCCTGAATAAAAGCAGAAACTATGGGCTGTGATATTGGGAAGGAGAAGATTGATATGGGAACTACAAGGTAATTAAAAATGAGATTTCAAGCCTGGGTAACTGGGTTGGTTATGCTGTCATTATCAGAAATCAGGGGGTTAGAAAATTTAGACTGCAAAGGAAAAGAGAGCAGAGGCAAAGTTTATGCAGGTAGGTCTTAAAGCCTGACACTTGGATAATTAGCCTTCCTAGCTAATATTCCTCCAATTAATTTTCAACCGAAGAGCATTAGTTGAGTTATGAAAAAGGTGTAAGTGCAGATTTTTTCCCAGCCTTCACATTTGCAATCAGTGACCATGGTCATCTGCAACATATCTCATTGAATATATCCACTGCCAGCAAAGGAACTCATTCCTCTGAGCCCAGTAACCAGCTCTGGTTCCTCAAACTACTAGTTAGTTAGATGTTCAAGACATATTCATTGATTCCACTTGGGATTTGAACTACCCAATACAAAATTCCAATTGCAAATAAGTGTCAGTTCTTTGAAGACAGGGAACATCACGTGATTTTTGTTTTACAGATACTTAAAGGGAAGCTAATGAGATGAAAATGAGAAGTTATTTGCTTTTCTAAGGCTGAGGGACCAGCCACTATTTTGTAGGAAGATGCTCCTCCCACATCCTTCCCCCTAAAACCCCCCAAGTAGAACTAATGGCAGAGGAGAGTGAGAAGATATTCCCAGGGATGGGAGGCATAGACAAAGAGGCCACTGGAAGCCTTGACATTTCTTTAAAGTTTTATGCTTTATTTCTAGAATTATTGTGAATTTTGGTCTTCTGTTTAACATCTGTGTTCACTTCAGAGCACTGTGCACCTCTGGGTATATTCATATCTCTGTATGATAAGTGTGAGTAGGATCATTTTTCCCCCCACAAAGCAGGCGGTATGGAAAGAGACCAAATCTTACATCTACCAAGCTCACCCTAAGGACAAGCGGGAATCCAAAACCAGCTGGACCTATACATGCTGAACCTCTAACAGGACCTGAGGTTTGCAGGCCCTGCAGTGTGGTCAGCTCCTTCCCACATTCTGGCTGAGAGAAATACCAAGGCCTTTGGAGACTGACTGGTCAATCTTGAAGTAATCAAAGCCTACATGCGTGGAACAAGGGAGCCAAAATTTCCCTAACTCCATTAACATTTTCCTCCATCCAAATATGAAAAATGGGCCCATTTATTATTTATTATCTTCCCATTTGATATTTCACCTGCTGCCAACACCTTTAAGCGCAGCCAAGTTTCCCCCGTGGCTGGCCTGGAGGCGGATGATCCCAGCAAGGCAGAATCACACCCAGGGAAACAGATGGGTGACCTTTCTCTCGCCTGCTCTCCAGACTACAGAAGAGATAGCCAAGCTCTCTGGGTGGCCCAGGCTCTTTGCTTCTCTAAATTATAATATATATTTTCCAACTGATGGTCTGTTTCTCAAAAACATCGATCACACATTTGTCAAACACCATCTTTCATGCATTATGCCAGAGCAGCCAGTTTTCCTGGTATCTGAAATCCCTAACGTGCTACCCCTCCCCCCAGCCGACCTCCCCTCAAAATAACTTGGTGTGAACTTTTTCCATTGCTTTTTTGCCTCCTCCTTTTGAGCCATGTGTTTGAAATATGTTTAAGATATTGTCACATTTCACATTTTAAATATCATGAGGACAGGCCAATTCTACGATATTTTAAGTGCCCTCATTATAAAACATATGGTCAGAGGGGTGGGGATAGGGAGGTGGGGAAAGAAATATGGCAAATGTAATATTTTCCCAAGGTGGGGGTGGGGAACATGACCTGCAAGATGCAAGAATCTATGTGCGCCACTACTGAAATACCATCTGTTTCCATTCAAATTATCATCTCAAAATTATGACTTCTTTGCATATGCCATAATGTATAGGATTCAAGGGCCAAAATGCATCATAGTGTTTGCAATCAACTGATCCAGTTGCTGGTAAAACTGTGGCAATTAAAAAAATAGAAAAGAAAAACAAAGAAAATCTTATGTTTATTGTGTTCACATTTTTCTTCATTTTGAAATAGAGGTGCTGTTATGAGAGAGACAACGAAGGGGTTAGCCATTGGCAACATCATTAACTCATTCCTTAGTTCACTTGTTTGTTCTTTCATTCATTCAGCAGCTAGTTCATGTGTTTTATTAATTAGACATGATGTGTGGAGATGGGGATAGAGAGATGAGAAGACAATGGTCAGACTGTTAAAATATAAATGATAAGGCCAATTGTAGAAGTTAACAGTTGTGACAAAATCGCCCAGGTTTTTTTTGGGGGGGAAGTGTATGATAAGGAAATCTTTTTAAAGGAGGCTACTTGTAAGATGATTTAAAAATTAAGTAGGGTATATTCATACATAGTAGATACTGAAGTTCCCAGGCTTTGGAAGCAGACTATGTAGTGACACAGAAGTGCCAAGGAACACTGGCTCCAAAGAACTCGTTATGGATGGAATATAAAGGTACAGAAACACAAGAGACTGAGGTAGATGGGGTGGTTGGAGCAACTCCCAAAGAGCCCACCTCTCTGGAGGTTAACAGCTAACACCTGATTTCCTACTAGGAGGACAAACTACATTAGGTTGGAACAACATCTTGATGAGCACTTAGGATAGAAACGGACTGCAAAAGTCTGCATGTTGGGTGCAGGTGAACTGCTTCAAATAAGATGCAAAGAATAAGTCTGCTGATTACCCTGGAAGAGAGTGGAAGAGCAGAGAACAGAGAGGAGTAAGAGGGAGGCTTCCATTGATGGCAGGATAGGGGACCCCGAGGGCAAAGGGCCCAGAGAGGAACTCCAGGTAGCACAGAGAACAGAAAAGACTTTTGGAGAAAAAGACTATCTAATATTCACTTGTTATGCTTGCTTTGACACAGACATAAGTTTTCTCCCCACGTACCTAAATCCTCCTCAAACTCTCTTACTTTCTTTTCAGCCCTCTTATAAAGTCTTTTGTAACCCTGCATATTTATATGGTGGGTTAGATCTTCTTTTGGGGAAATTAGTAAAGAGATGGGGTTTCTTGTCTGAAACAATATGGCATACTTCACACGGGAAAGAAAGCAAGCATGATCCAATGTAAGCCTTCCAGGAATTTAAAAAAAAAATAAAATAAAATCATGGGATGGATGGGCTTTGAACTTCAAGAGGGAGTGTGAATGGGGTTTCAAGCCAATCTCAGTAAGTTTTTAAGCACAAGGAAACAAACCTAGTTGACATATAGTTTGTGTCAGCAAAGACTTAACTGTGATAACCATAGTTAGGAATGAACATATGAGGAAGATCTGGTCCTTGCTATAGAATTTATAGTCAACTTGGGAAGACATTCACATATGTCAGAGGGTAGTGAGGAAACTGAACCAGTCAGCAGCACTCATCCTTAGCGGGGCCATCTGACCATTTTCTCTCTGACACTCTGAGAACCATCTGGAAAGTACAAAATAAGGCACTGATCCTTAGACTTTGGGCAATGATCATTGCAAGCTAAAAAATAACCATCAACAAATGAAGATTTTTCCATCACTCTGAACTAAGTTTTAGAGAATACTCTTTCTACCTGCATGTTTTTTTCTCTCTCACACTACACTTCAAGAAGTCAGCGTCCTGTGAATATGTGCCCCTTGGAATTCTCAATGCTATGTTCTGTGTCCTCATGAGCTGGCCAAAATGATCTTGTATTCTGTAATTCTTCAAAATATCTGTTGAATTAATGAATGTATGTAGGGATTTCTATGGATTAATGCATGGTAGATTTTCCAAAGAACTGCCCAAGATAACATTTCTCAGGGGTACAAATATTTTTAGCAGATTCAAAATCTGAGTAAATTCTTATACTTCTGGTTTGCATGGTAGACTAGCAATATTCAAAACAAATCAAAGGTTATATGATCAAAGAATCGCACCAATAAAATCCATCAGAATTTTTATTTGCCCACTGCTTGTTCTTAGACATTTCACAATCCATTAATTTCATCTATTCCTCACTATACCTCTGTGAGGTGCATAATGTCATTCATTCCTCTTTTCTGATGAGGACTTTGAAATCAATTGATAATAATCTCTGGGATTTGTACTCAGAATCATTTGATTCCTTCCCAGGACCCAGGCAGCCTTGCTGGATTGATGGTGAGGAGATGAGAATTCTGTGATCGCTCCTCATTGATTTACTCTCTGATGTGAATTTAGGCAAGTCATCCCTAATCCATAGGGTCCCTACCTACTTTCTCATCTCTGAATCCCTCTTCTTGTAGATCTGGTACTTCTTGACCTCAATTTCCAGACACAGCCTGGTTTCTGGGACCAATATTTCTTACATGCAAAAGGAGTATTTTAAAACAATCTAATTTAATACCTGGGAACTCTTTCATAAGTTCATTCAGCCATTTCCATATTCAGACACATTTTTGGGTGCCTCCTATTTGCCAAGCACTATTCTAGGTTTGAGGGCTAGAATAGAAACCAAGACAAGCATCCTGTGGTTAAGACCCATTCTGGTGCTTGGTAACACGTGAACATCTAAGTTCCCCAGGTGAGAGGCTGTGAGGTAGAATGGGGATGACATGGACTTCAGATGTGACTCCTGTGTTCAAAACTCTGTTTCTATTACCTATTATCAGGTGGGATGAAGAACAAGTCACTTTATATCTCTATGTTTCCATCTGTAAAATGGGGATCCCATCCGCCCAGGGTGTAATAGGCAAGAAGTGAAACAGCGTTGTTAGAGTTCCTGGACAATGGCTGATATAAAACGGCTGTGTATGGCAGCTGTTAAATTCCAATGCCTGCTTTCTTAGGGCTACTCCTTTGGAACCCATGTTTCCTCTTTAACATCTGTTGCCTGGCTCAATAGTTGCCTCCCCCAACTTCCTGGTTTCCCCACAGTCTCTCTCGTCCCCATCTGATTCATTCTCCATTCAGTATTTAGAGAGATGCTTTGAAAACGTGAACTTGATCATGCCACCTTTATGACCAAAACCCTTCAATAGTTTCCGATTTTCTTGGGGCGAAATTTGAACAACTCACCATGGCCCATGAGTTGTCCCCTGCCCAAGCCTCCTAAGCTCATGCCTCGTCCTCCACACCTTTTGCTCATTTTGCTCGTAGCCCTTTTTGTCTTGTTTCTGGCCCTCAGAACGCCAAGTCCATTTCTATTTTAGGGTCTTTTGTTTTTGTTCTTGTTAAAACATTAAAAAAAAAACAGTTTTATTAATTAAAACAAATTATTTTCACACAATGTCTGCAAAATGCATTTGAAAATCCACTATATGCTCATTGGTTAAAATACAGTTACAAGAACTACAGAAGTATTATTTTTCTTCTGATATAGTAATATTAGAGTTATGATTCCTCCATTTTAAAGGAGTGGGGCTAAATTTTGGGTGAAAGTTGATATAAATACATTTATAACATTCCAGACAGGAATTATCTTTGTTTTTCTCTGATACCTGTGAAGATATATTTACTTCTATTACATGAAATAATATTCAACTCTTCTACTAAACCTTCTAGCACATCAGATAATGTTCAAGTATTTTTTTACATAGCTTTGCCTTCTCTCAGGAACACTATGCCCTCCCTGATCTTTACCTAACTCTCAGCAAAAGTATTACCTACTTAAAAAGTCCTTTACTCGCCACACAGTCGAGAATACCCCCATCCTTAATCACTCATTTTTTCTTAACTATCTAAAATTATTTATTTATTCACTTATTTATTTTCTGTGCCCATATAGGAATATAAACAACTAAGAAGTGTCTGTCTGGTTGACTTGTGTCTCCAGCGTCTAGGACAGAGCTCAGGACATGATAGGTCTTCAGCAAGTATTTTCAATGACCCTGTAGAGGATGATTCTCATTTTGAATACCTTGTGTGGCTGCTGGACAAGGTTTTACACCATCTCGTCTAAATTTAGCAGGCACTTAGCTTTAACTCTCTTGCAAGAGACACCATTAAGCTAGTTAAAAAGAATAGGCAGCTATAACTGTCTCCAGAAAGCATCCACAAGCAAGTGCATGCTCCTTATTAAAAAGGGGCCCCTCTGGGCCTTGCCCGGGTAACTGTTTCATAAGGGCAGGTGGGTGGATGTCTTGATTATAGAGGCCACTCTCTGTAAGCAAGTTTCCAGAAAGGCACAGAGATGTTCAGCCGTGATTGCAGATCACCGTCCACCTTCCGTCTCCTCCTCCTCCTCTCCGCCCTGTCTCCTAGGCAGGCACGTTTGCAGGGTTACCCAGGCTGCCAGCCCATCGCCTGCAAGTTGCTTCCTTCAGCTCCCCCTTGCTGCCTTTCATCGTTTCCCAACATAATTACCATCGTGCTAATAAGTCAAATGAGTGGGTACAGCCAAGTGGGCAGCTCCATTAGGGCGCCTCGCTGAGCACTGGCTGGGAGCGAACGGGAAGCACGGATGTTAGGGTTGCCTCTGTCCCCGGCACTCCAAGGGCCGCCGGATAATGGGTTTTCTCTTCAGTGGCTGTTGCTTACAGGGATGGCGCGGGAAAACAGCTGGAGGAAGGCAGGGTTATGGCCCCACCTGGGTCCCCAAGCTGTGCCCCTTTTGCCATAGCTGTGCCTTCCCAAACACCAAACACAGCCCGACCCTTCTGATCCTCCTGGCCCTGAAAAGGCCTCCCCTGCCCACGCTGCCTTCCCACCCGTCACCCCAGCCCCAAGCTCCCTTCTTTTTCTCTCTCTCTATATTTCCGAGTGAATGCGACCCTTCCATGTGCCGGTGCTGGCCTGCATCGCAGACTCTCAGATGAGTTTATCGGCCAGCGGCTCCTACCTGACAAATCAGAATCCCAGGCTGGATACGGACTCTGGGACTGGAAGACAGCGGCATATTCAGGAGTCTTCCCTCATCCAGACTGATGAGCCGAGCAGTGAGGCAACTCTGGAGGACCACAGGACTTTAAAGGAACTAGAAGTCTCTGCTGATTTATGCGCTTTGGGAACACATTAGCATGGGCATTTATTTCCGCAACAGCACAAGGAGTGCCAAGTGCTTATAATACAATAGTAGGGCTATCGGTGGTGCTCTGATTCTCAATTTCCTTTTAAACTCAGTAGAGCAGAGGCAAAGGAGGGAGGAGGGTGGAGCCCCAGTGGAGAGGGTGTGGCTTCGCTCCTGCCCAGTGTAGAAAGACTCCAGATGCAATCACAGCAGGAAAACGCAGAGGTCTGGGCACCAGCTCAGTTTTAATCACCAGAGTGCCCTTTCCCTCTTTTTTCTTCTTTTCCTTCCTCCACACAGCTGAGCTCTGCACAACGCTTGGGAAGGGGCATGGCAGGAACGAGGCAAACCTCGTCTCATCCCACGAATTACTCCCTGGTGCACTTTTAAATATTAATATGCGCCAGTTTATTAATCATTAGGAAGGCAGCAATGGTATGGGCCACACAGGCTCCATCTTTTATCACACAGACTCCAGGATACTGAAAAAAGCAGATGAAAAATTTTTGAAGAACCACTTAAGATGTCTTCCCCTTGCCATGGCCTCCTTTCTGCCCTGGGACTAGCAGGGCTGTGTTAACACTCTGTGCCTCCAGTGTGCAAAATTAAAGGAGAGAACGTGGGATGCTTTGAACACAGTGAAGCCTCATTGATTTAAAATGAAGGGGTGAAGGTCAGTGGAGATAAGTGGAAAGCTCCAATGTAGAATATTCTTAAAGAAATCTATGGCTATCTCTTTCAAGTACATAGAGTAACATATAATTATAGTTGATGAAGTGTTGCCAAAAAGGAATTCTATGGGAGATTGGGTAAACATTATTTTTTTGAAGCTTAGTGTTTATACGTCAATAGCTGGTAAAAATTTGGCTGTAGGAAGTCTTTTGAAAATGCTTTTGTTACATAATTTTTAATCCATTTTTAAGTCATTCAGCCTTGAAATTATAGTGATCTTTGACTTCTCCATCTTCATGGCTTTTTTTTTTTTTTTTTTTTTTGCCTATTTTTCTTTTGTAAGAGCTATCATTAGTTGAGCAACTATGATGTATTCAGTGGCTATTATTTGTAATTCCGATCTTTACTAAATGCTGCAAAGTAGATAATTTTAGGCCCATTTGGCAAATAGGAAAAGTAAAGTTCATAGGAATTAAATGGTTTGCTTTAGGTCACAATGTTCATTTAAAAATAAGTAAGTTAAAACCAATAATATGCCTCCTTCTTTTTTGCCTTTCATAGAATTGCTAAATTTTTACATCAGAACTATGCTAATCTAAGTGTAATATATCTAGATTTTACTAGGTATTTAATAATTTTGCCTATTAAAATTTATAGAAAATTTGGGTTTAAACATTAATTAAGCTTAGAGCATTTGTTCCTGACTGAGCTGTCTGTTTGGTGGCTGGCCCAGCTGGTCACATCTGGATCTAATAGATCCCAACTACAGCTTCAACTGCAACTTCGTCCCTAAGAAGGGAGAGATATATTCAGGCACATCACCTGGCTCCTTCCAGAGTCAGGAGCCACTGGGCCACAGATTAATCCTGAGTGTCATGTAGACTCTTCAGCATTTCCCATGTGGGCTCTGTCTACAACTCTTTCCTTATGATCTTTCTGTTTATTTGAACCAATAAACATCAAAACTGGAGTTCTTCACAAACTCTAACTTATTGAACTAAATGCTTATAATTATTGTCAGTTATTATTCTCCAAAAAGCTAAAACATGACCTTTATTGCATTATTATTATCACTAGAGGATCCTATCTTTACAAAAACAGACATATCAGATCTATGACATATCTCTACTTGGTTCTATATTATTGACAATTCTAAGAAACTTCTTTATGATCACTGCTGTCCGATCTCAGAATTCCTCACATCCAAGTCTACTTTTACTGTGACAAGCCCCAAAGACTTATAACTAATGGATAGATTTTATCTTAAATGACTATTACTTTTGAATCATGGCTTTGGCCTAAGGTTAATGAACAATTTATTTTTGTTCTTAGTATAGATGAGGATACATAAGGCCAAATCAACCTGTGCGTGACACAGCTGGGAAGGAGAGCTAAAAAGAGGTCCAAAAAATGTTCCAAACGCTAAAACAATGGGCTGAATATAATATGATGAAATTTAACAGGCACAAATGTAAATTTAAAACTAAAACCCACCAACAATTGCGCACATGAATAATTGGGAGAAATTTATCAATAACACATGTGAAAAAGATGCAGGAGTTTTAATTGACTTTAAGCTCAGTCTGAGTCAACTGTGTGAAGTAGTCGCCAAAATATTAATGCAATGTCAGGCAACAAAAACAGAAACAGAATGGACTTTTTAGAACAAGAGGCAGTCATCCCACTGCGTTCTGAGCCAATGAGATCACACCCAGAGCATTGGGTTGGGTTCTGGGGAGAACTCAGGTAGTGGAGCGGCCTGGATCCATGTTATGTGAGGAATGATTGAAGGAATTCAAATTCTGGGTAGAAGAAAGCCGTTTTGAGTATCTTAAAATATCCAAAGACTGTGGTGTAGAAGAAGAATTAATTCTTCTATGCAATCCTATACATGGAAAATGGGAGAGAGTCTGGGCTCAATATTACTATATAGGGGACATTATTACCATTTAGAATGTCCTTTTACATTTTTTTTTAATTGACAGAAAAAACAACTTGTATACATTTATCATGTACAACATGATGTTTTGAAATATGTATACCTTGTAGAATGGCTTAGATTGTTCTTAAATGTAATGAGCTGCATTGGAAAAATGATTTATCAATCAACAAATTGAGCAGGTACTAGATGAGCACCTCCAGGGCTTTATAAAGGAGATGTATGCTACTGAATCGGGTCTGGACAAGGGGAACTGCAGCGTGGACAGGCGTGCCATGCAGCTGACACACTGCCGGACAGTCCTGAATCACTCGTTAGATTTTTCTGTGATTTCCTCTTGTTTTCCCAGTTAGAGTGGAAGTTCTCTGAAGCCAGAGGCCATGTCCTTATCATGTGCTTCTTCTAACTTCTTCCTCGTTCCTTCTGGTGTGGCTCAGAGATAAACCCATAATAAATATGTACTGACTAGCATTATTCATTTATGTAGCTAATATTCTTCCCCACTGAAGTGTAAAGGTATGTACTAGTCCATCTTATGTCATGATTGTCGCATTTCTGACCCGTGGCAATAGAATTAATATTCTATGAATCTCGTAAACAGTGATTTGTTCGTCTCATTTGAAAACACCACATTTCTATCCCCAAAGATATCCAATTCTGGGTAATATGGCCATGCTGGGAAATCTCCCTGTGCCTTAGTGTTCCTTTTGTGAAACAAAGGAATGGGATTTCCAAGGTCTCTTTCAATTCTGTCATTCTATGAATGTAGTCCTGTGGACTACCTTAGGAGATTTGATTATTTTGTCTCTTTCATATATTTCCTTCATCTCTCTCCTAGGTTCCTTCAATGACTTTGATAGTATCAGCATTGAGCTGGATATGTTAGCATCAGGTTCTGAACATAGCATCTCAAGAACTCTTAAAGATTAAATATGTAGAGAATTATAAATATTTGAAATACCTTGGGGCTGGTGAATGTACTGTCTTTAAAAAGATCTTTTTGATGTAGTATCTTTTATTTGCTTGCTTGCCAGCTGGCTTTTTTACCCTCTGTTAGAACATCCAGCCCGTTGCAGGCTTTCAGAACGGTGACAGGCCCTGGAGAGAGTCACAGCACCTAACTTCCTGCTTTCCAGACTTACTTGGAGTTGAGGAAAATGATGGGATACTCACAAGCTCTGATGCCAAGTAGCAGAATATGATACTGAGATTTGCTTTTGCTGAGCCTGAACAATCTTAACTGTTAAGTATTAAAAGATCCAAGCTCTGTTTTACCTTTGCTATTCACTAACTTAGGAAAGACTCATAGCCTTGTCAGAAATCCATTTCCTAAGATAATGACCCATACGTTCAACAAATATTTATTGTATATCTTTCTTGGACATCTATTTCCTAATTCTTGATTTATTAATATTAAAATCAAAATTTTGTTATTGTAGCTCTGCTACAAAGATAACTTTAGTAGATATAGTTTATATGTGATGCTTACCTTGAGGGGTTGTATTTGTTTATTATTTATTTATGAAAATATTTCATGATTTTCCTTCTTGGCTTACTTTATCCTTTCTCTATTTCTGTCCTCCCTATCTTATTTTTTCTTTTTTCTTCACTGTATTTCCTCCCAAAATGCCTTCAGATGGTTTATAAAAAGACATAGAAGAAAACTGTACTTTAAATAAAGAAGTTAAGGCAAAAGAAAAAAATTGGATGAGACCAGGATAAATACATATGAGAGTATATACATATAGGATGTGACAAATATAGAGGACATAGAATATATAAAGTAATAGAGTATGCACATAAAATAAAGGATATGAGAAATAGAGGATAGAAGTAAATACACAAACTGCTTAGCAAATGTCCACCACTCATTTTTTTTTTTCTTTTTTTGAGACAGCTTCTCACATTGCCACTGAAGCTAGATTACACTGGCATGATCATAGCTCACTGCAACCTCAAACCCCTGGGCTCAAGCGATCCTCCCAGCTTAGCCTCCTGAGTAGCTGGGACTACAGACCTGTGCCACCACACCTGATTAATTTTTTTTTGGGGGGGGTAGAGGCAGGGTCTCACTATGTTGTCCAGGATTGTCTTGAACTCCTGGCCTCAAGCAATTTTCCTGCCTTGGCTTCCCAAAGTGCTAAGATTATGAGCATGAGTCTGGTCATATCCACAACTCTTTCTAGAGTGTTACATGATATTTTATAATAGCAAGAAAAAGAGGAAAAAGAAGGAATTACATATTTCAGCATGTCTACAAGCTAACAACCAACCCACCAACCAGAAAAAGCATGACTACTACCAGTCCAGGGGCCAAAGAGAGACGAAGAGAAGACCATGGATTGCTGTAGATGTGGTTCTCAACAAGCTTTTATAAGAAATGGGGCAATTGCTTTTGTAAGAATGTTTCTTTTAGTATTTCTCCAAGTAGTCATTGGCCATGATGCCAAATAGAGTTTCCTTAAAGGCATTCTCTGTGTTAAGGATGGATGGTAGGGAACCAAAAGGGTGAGGGAGAGGGAGAGACACACTGTCTCTCTATTTGTCCAGCTTAACAAAAGAATGAGTTTTCACTAACAAAATAAACTGCACATTTTTCAGACAACTCTCCATAAACTCAGAGACCCAAACTCTCTCATAAGCCTGACAGAGCTCTTGGTAATCATTGATGGTTCATGGGCTTGAGATTATAATGCCTAATAAGTACCAAAATACCACTATTTTTATTTCTAGCAAAATCTAGTTCTAAGCATTAAACACTCAAGTTTGGATTAAGATGAAAGTTCTTTGACTAAAATGATTATGATTAAATACTTATTATCTGATGTTGTGTTGCCTATAATGACCCCTCAGGATAAGTATGACGTAGAAACTGAGGCATAGGGAAGTAGGCAACTTGTCCAAACTCACACAGTAAGCAGAAGGATCACAGTTCAAACTCACATCTCTCTGGCTGTGTAATCCAGTAACACTGTAAGGCAGCTGCTCAGTGGGCCATGCTGTGGATCTGCCTCTGGTAACTTCTTGACAAATGTTTATTATATCTCTGAATTTTTTTAACTGGTGCTGTTTATTCAAATATTTGCACAGTTTTCCAAAACCTGTGTGATTCATTTTGTTCTTCAAGTGGAGCAAGGATTACAAAAGGAAATTCTTTATCTCTCTCTCTCTCCCCGCTCCCCTCACCTTCCTCCCTCCATCTCCTTACTCCATCTTGCTCATTTTCCTCTAATTTTACAAAGCCTGTCCAGATCCCTGCAGAACATAACACATAAGCCCATTTTTGTTTTTTACCAATTTTAAAGAAGCATAGGCTTTGCATCTGATGGGGTCATGGCTTATTAGATATCATAGAGCTAAGAGAAGGACATAGAGAATTTGGCCCAAAGCAGAAAACAGCCAACTGGTAGTCCCTGGTTTTCCTATTATTTGTCAGGTTTTTAATGGACAGTCACTTTTGCAAGCTCAGAATGGCCCTAGAGAAGGTTTCCTGATGTCGCTATCAAAATATGTAGAAATCAGGATAATAACCATACCCCTGACATAACATACACACTTGCCCAGCGTGTCACACAGAGTCCAACATCTTTCTTACACCAGCGTGAATAAGTTAGAGGGACGATATCTCACCATTCTTCCCCTGTCCAACGTCCATGCCACTGATCTTTTAAAACTTTTTAAAAAAATTTTTTAGCTTCAAAGTTAATGCTTACAAAAACTAAAACAATAACATATTTGATGTACAAAATATGGAAAGCAAAAATGTGGAAATAAGATAAAAATAAGATAAAAATTTCCACTATGATTTCACCTCTATGACATCACTACTTATGTATTTATGAATATATGTCTAGACTTTTTTCTATGTGTATAAATGCACAAAAACACAAAATAACACTTCTATTTATTTAATGTTAAGAGAATTAGAATTTTATAGAAAATATAATCATGTGTTCCTATTTTTCCATTTTATTTTATATGCATATAGTATGCTAAGTGAAATAAGCCAGGCACAGAAAGAAAAATAGTGCATGATTATTTCACTTATATGTGGGATCTAATAAAAAAGTTCAAATATATGGAGATAGGGAGTAAAACAGTGGTTACCAGGGGCTAAGAGTGGGGGAAGGAACAGGGGAGGTGTAGGTCAAAGGATATAAAGAAATATGTAGGATTAAGTCTACATATCTAATGTACAACATGATAACTATATTTAATAAGATTATACTGTATTAGGGTTTTTGTTAAATAAGTAGATTTTAGCTGCTTTTTAAAGAAAAGTAACTCTGTAAGATGATAAATATGTTAATTTGCTTTGTTATAGTAACCGTTTTATCGTCTATATGCATTCCATATCATCACGTTGTGATTCTCAAATATACACAATAAAATTTATTTTAAAATAACAAGTTTATTGAAATTTGTAGAAGCATGTTTTAAATTGATGCATAGTATTACAACGTAGGTTATACCATAACTTCTTTAATTATTCTAGCATTAGTACATATTTATGTTTTTAATTCTTACGCTTTATGTAAAATAGTGCTGTAATGATCACCATTGTTCATAATATACATAAAATCATGATGTACATTAAATCAGAAGCAAGGCAATAAGTAGGGTCTTGAGTTAACTAGGACGAGAGAACATGAAAGGAATTTTAATATAATAGGGAACAGCATGTGTACGGGTCCCGTGACAGGAAAGCACATGGCAAAAAGGCAAAAACAAAACCTAACAAACGAACAAGGAATCAAATATGATGGAAAGAGTACAAGACTACAGAGCGTGGAAGACAGGGAAAATAAGAGAGAAAAACTGGAGAAAGAGGCAGGGCCAGAATATGCCTTGGTCTTTATTTTAAAAGCAAAAAAAAAAAAAAAAATCCTTTGAAGTTTTATTTTAAAAGTAGAGTGGAGAGGTGGAACATAAAGCAATTTGCATTGTGCTTAAAAATCCCTTTGACCATAGCTCAGAGGATAGACTAAGGGGACAGTGGGATGCTCATGGATAGAAGATTTGGGAGGTTATTGCTGTAGTCTAGATGGGAGCTTTATGCAGGATGCTTTAAAAAAGGTGGTGACAAATGGATGGGGGCAAGAGATATTTAGGTGGCAAAATAGACAGGACTTTTTGGTAGATGAGTTATGGGTGGGGAGGAAGGGAAAATACATTTAGAAGGCTCACCCCTGATTTCTGACTTACAACACTGGTGCTGCCGTTCACTAAGGTAGACTCCTGGAGGAGGACTGTGTTTGGTGGGGGCTCCACGTTTGGTGGGTGGCTAGTTCGTGCTCAGTTCCGGAACTCCTGCAGCATCTATGTACAGGTGCTTACAAGTCAGAGACTTTCAAGAACAGTCCAGTGTCGAGGGGTACGTTTGACTGTTACTGGCATGTAAATGGTCATGAAAGAATGAAGGAGGTAAAATACCTAAGGAAATGGCATAATGAGAAAAGTAGAAAGCCTAAAACAAGCATTAAAGCATAGAAGAGGCAAAGTTAAAGGAAAAGAGTAGCCAGGAAATTAGCAGGAACACTAAAAAGGCATGGAGACAGAAGAGGATGAATGAATGAATGAATGAGCCACTTAGTTCTATCTGGCTCTTAAAAATGGGCTCTTTGGACTTTTACCTGTGAATTCCAAGTTGACCTCATAGCATGTTAAAATGACTTATAACACAGTGAGGAGAACTCAGGCACTAGCTGTTTTTAGGCAGGTAATTTAACATAGTTTTATCATTAATTTTAGTTAGTCAGAGAAACTTTAAAAATGGCACAAAACATCCAGTCCTGCAGAGATGGGAAGGTGGGTGAGGACCGAGGAGAGGGTCATTCAGCCTGGAGGTCTCCACAAATGTAAAACACAAGTTTAGGCCAAATGTAAATGAATGATGGTGCCCACCTGCTACTTCATCCCAATTGTACTCTTGGACCTAATTCTAGCAAGAGGACACTCGATGACAGGAGTTATTCTACATATAAAAGGAGTTATTCTACCTGAACGTGAGTCCAGGTTGTAGAGGATGGTTCAGGGTCTCAAGGAGAAAAGAGGTTTGGTGAAAGCCTTTCTGAGATGCAAGGTCAATAGGAAGCCACTGGGATATTAAGATCCCATCTGAGAAAGGGAGTAGAAACCAAGACTGGAGAAACTCTCGAGAAACTGGACAACATCCCCACCAACCTGTGTTTGTTACTTTGGTCCTCAGAGTCCTCATGCTGGTTAACAGAGAAAGCCCCAGGGTCAAAGGGTGCTGTGTTTTCTCTTGAATGCATCTGAAGAAGGTGGTTGCTGAGGATGGGAAAACTGTCCCCCAGAATGCTTTCAAAGGATGTAGAGTGGTGGCCCAGATACAACAAAAAGTCAACCAGACTCAGTGGAGTGAGTCCATAGATTCATGATGGAGCCATCAGTTCCTAGGAAGAAAATGTAGATTGGGGTGAATATTAACTCACATAATCTTTATGGAGATCCTAATGTGTGTTAGGTCTATGAGTTACTCAGCTGGAGATTAATGTAATGATCAGGCTCTTATAAAAAGTATAGTCTACTTTCTAGTGTGTTTCCATTTATTCATTCATTGGACATAGTCGTATTGAATGCCTGTTACATCTCAGGCATCGAGACTACAACTGGGAACAAAAGCAGACCTGATCCTGAACTTCATGACTTAGCTTGCTAACACTTTTATTCTTCTTTCGATTTCTTAAGAGGTTTCTTATCATAGGATCCCTGGATCTATCTTTGATGTTGAAGCTTAAGATATTTTTAAATATAGTCCAAATCAGTAACTCTCTTAAATAGTAGCCAGAAAATATCCCTGAACCAGGTCATGTTTCCTGAATATCCCCCCAGGAATAGGGTCGGAGGAAGGCCAAAATCTTCTTCCACTCCCTATTCTCTCTCCTGCCCTCTAAAGCTGCTATTTCCCCAAGACTCGTGCTCTTCACATGTCTCCTGTCAGCCTAAAGTGATCGGGGCATCTGGGAGAAGCAGCACTCATTTCTGCAGTTCCTGGTCCAATTATCTTCTTGTTGAATATATTAACATAAAAATATAGGCTAGCTAAAATCCAATTACATTTTAGTTACTCTGTATAGAGACAAACAGAGTTATTTTGAATACACGCATTAATTGGAAGCAGAAGATGAATTTTGTTTATTGTTTTCTGAACGGCTGTTTAAACTGCCTCGCAGTTTAACTTTCTTTCTCCTCACTTCCCCAAGAAGTGGGGTTTCTTTTCACAGGTCCACACTTCTACCTCCCATTGAACCTGAACTCTCACTTTATTGCTTCTCTGTGCACACACCTTCCACCTCAACCCCTACCTTAATTAACCCCTACCTTTTGGGTTAATTATCTTTGATTTAGTGTTTTGTCATTTCTATATCTGAACCCTTAAAATAGACAATGGTGCATTTAAAATATACAAAATGGCTTCTGTTTTGGATTCAGAGGATGAGGATAAATTATGCTCAAATAGATGTGAGTGAGCCTCGTTCATTATAATGGTGTTTAAAGTGCTTGGCAAATACCTAGGAAAATCACCTGATGCAATGATCTTACTTCTAGGAATCTACTTCAACACACTGAGAAGAATATGAAATAAGGTATGAATAGGAATATGCATTGAAATACTATCACGTTTTATTAAAAACTACTAAAATGTCTGTTAGGAAAACTGGTGAAATGAACTATGATATCTTCACTGAATGGAGTTGTAAGCAACTAAAGAAAATAAGAAAAAGAGTGTGTGTGTGTGTGTGTGTGTGTGTGTGTGTGTGTGGAGAGAGAGCCACATTAAATAAGTTAATACTTTTTTTCTTAAATTTGAATTGAAACTATCCTTATAAACATATGATGAATTTTGTCTTTTAAAAAAAATACATCCCAGCTTTGACCAGTGAAATGGTCTATAAATGCTAACAATATCGAATATTAATAATAACCTTTGGATTCAAAATTGTTATTTCTAAATATTAAATACTGTTTTCCACTAATGGGAACTAATAATTTTTGGTGAAATGATTGATCCTAGATCTGTTACAGGAAATACACAAAGAAACATAAATGTTATATTCACCAGAAAACAAGAAAGCTACTTATACCTATTAGGGTTATGCCAGAAGAGTACACAGGCACCAGTGTGAAAGAGCCGTACTGACAAAAGATTGAACTGGATCATTGAAAGTAAATTTAGCTATAATAGATTAGAACTCATACTTAAGTTCACGATGACACAAAAATACATCTCACTGATCACTTTAGGAAATTGTTAAGGCACAAAATCATTATTTGAAAATCTGACAGCAAGAATATGGGGGGAAGAGAACTCATGTATTTATCCTGTCTCTCCCACACTGGTTATATTTCAGGGTAATTTATTAATAGTAGTAGAGGAGTACAAGTGCTTCTTTATAGAAGAGTCTCACAGCTGATAGGAGCAGAAGGAATTAGCTTAACTTAAAAATAAATCTTAGCAATGATCCTTGACAGCTGCTAAAACTGGTAGATGAAAGGCCAATGGAGAAGTTAAAAATGGATGCATTGAATTGACAACCCCCAAACCCATTGATAAATGTTAACCTCATAAGAGAAAGCCAATAAGATAGTATTTGACCCTTGAAGTGATAAAATGTGTTTTTTCAAGGAGAAAAAAAAAAACAGGCCAGCCTTGGTGGCTCACATCTGTAATCGTAGTACTCTGGGAGGCAGAGGCAGGAGGATTGCTTGAGCTCAGGAGTTTGAGACCAGCCTGAGCAAGAGCAAGACCTTGCCTCTACCAAAAATACAAAAATTAGCTGAGTGTGGTATCACGCCTGTAGTCCCAGCTACTTGAGAGGCTGAGGCAAGAGGATCACTTGAGCCCAGGAGTTTGAGGTTGCAGTGAGCTAAGCTGATGCCATGGCACTCTAGTCTGGGCAACAGAGACTCTGTCTAAAAAAAAAAAAAATTACATAGGAAAGAAGAACATGCTAAGTGACACTATATGGCCAAATTCAGAATGTGAGGAAGGTGATAGGAAAAAGGACTTGTTTTTTTCAGCAAATAAATGATGGGGGATGGGGAGAGGAGATAGAAAGAGAAGGAAGGAGAGAGAGAGAGAGAGAGAGACTGAGAGAGGGAACTTTATAGATTAAGAGACATATTTGTCAAATATAATATGTGGACATTGTTTAGATATCAGTCTACAAACCAAGTAAAGAAATTGATGGCACATTTGATTAAATTGGACACTATATATTTTTAGTCTTGACATAAATGATTTCTTTTTAGGTTGAATACTGGTATTGTGATTACTTTTACAAGTTTATTTATCATTGTCACTTGAATGCAAAATGGTTTTAAAATATGTAGCCTTAGGATTGGTTATGGGTTGTTTATTTATTTATTTTTTTCACACATTCCTTGGATCTCCAAAATCAACTAATGAGTTATACAGGGCAAGTATTATCAGCCCTTATTTTTCTAGAGGCAAATGGAGTGAAAGATGTTTAGATGTCTCATCCTAACATCTTCCAGAAAGTGGAAGAACCAAGTCCTCAGTGATCAGCACTGTGCCGTGGTGGTTTACTACATCAGGCTGCTCACATTTACACATAAACAAAATGCAGAAGGAAATGATCACATCTTAAGATTCTCCAGGCTCTTTTTTTTTAATCAAATGTGCTTAATTTCATTTAACACATTCAGACAACACGCACATGCGCACATACACACACAGGCAGATGGCCTATAAACACATGTTTTTCTTTTGACTTTACCTATATCCAATATCAAAAGTTCTATCTTGTACATTTTCTGTACATGCTTTAGGACAAGGAGCCAACCCCAGGTTTTAGCTACCTCAATTTTCACATTAATGAAGTAGCATTCAGTAATTCACCCAAATGATTGAGTATTTAACATTAAGGTACCTGATGTTTTCTATTACATGGAGTACAGTGTCCCTATTATTTAATAAACAAATCAAATTTTAGTAGCCTATCTTTGAATTCCATACATATATATATTTTTCTATGTAGCATGATTTTCTGCTCATCTTTATGAAGCATAGCCATAAGGGTTGTATATTATTAAAAAACATTTAAATTTCCTCCCTTGGCAAATATTTAGATTATTTTCTATATTTTTGTGTTATGGACAAGTTTTGGTCTACATTCACTTACATAAACTTTTATGTGAATTGTGAGCTAATTCTTCAGGATTGCTTTCCAGAAGTGGAATTAACGGATCAAAGTAGTTGTAAGGCTCTTGATAATGTTGCCAAATGCTTTCCAAAAGTATTGTACTGAATTTCAAGCCTGTCAGCAATGCACCTCTCCACACCCTCTGCAGCAGGAAGACTGTGCAGATCTCTAAACCTAAGTAGGCTTGATTTGCATCTCTTCCCTGCTTTTATCCAGAAATGTATCTGGTCTTGCTTGTGTGTTAGGTAAGAGTGGAAGGAGGGGAACAAGCTGGAGGAATTTCTTTCCCTTGGGCTGTTTTTCACAGTCCATTTTTGTGCAGTGGCTTTGCCCAGAAATGGTTTCATTCAACACTGCCCCCGTTTTGATGCATGAAGTCACTGAGTTCTTCTACTTCTTAATCCCCTTAATTCTTTTGATGTGCTGGCTGGTTGAAAACAAAAGCAATAAATAGCTGGCACTTGGGAAGCAATGCGTGTTTCAGATGAGGTTTCCTCTCTGTAAAGCTGGGTGATTACAGGCTTGGCTTCCTCTACCTCCATTCCAAATGGTTCCATGCGTGGCTGCAGCGGCGTCTGGTTCAGTGACCACCTTGTCCAGGCTGCTGGTCAGAATCAAGCTTAGTTCTGAGCTGCTATTTCAGGAAGTATTTAGAATTTGCTAATCAGAAAACTGAAACAATGTGCAAATCAAAGCCCTTCTTCCCTTTAAAAGCCAAGGGTTGGTTTGCATTTTCTCCCTCTCTTTTCCTATTTCTAACTACCTGGAAAGCTGAAACATGCTTAGTACTTTGAAAAAGAGACATGGGCTTAAGAACACAGTGTGACCCAAAGGAAATATGGTAAGATGTGATTTAAATTCCCAACTCATTTTTCTAAATTTCTTTTTTTAAACCGTTTACTAAGAATCCTGGAAGTCTTTATTGAAGATTTAAACCAGGGATACAAGATACAGAGTTTCCCTTGAAGGCAGATTCATAGCAGTAACCTATAAACTTCCAGGATTGGGTCACCACATGCATTTGCATCCAGGAATTCATTCATTCATTCAATAGCCATCTATTTTTCATTATATGCCATTACCATGATAATTATAGATGACTGGAGATAAAAACGGTATGATTCTTATTCCCAGGAATGTCAGCTTCAAGGAAAAGACTGACCATTCATGATTAACTCTAACACTGAACCTTTCAGAAGAAAAAACAGCTCTGACTCTTGCCACATGTAAAAACATTGAAAAGCAAACAAGCAACACAAAAATGTCAAGGATATTACAAACAACTATGAGCATCTTAGCTACATATTTATAACGCCAATTTTTGTGTATTTATCAAAAATGATCTTCAATCAGCAGTGAATACATTTTTGTAAATAGACTTTTCCTTTTTTTTTCTCTCTCTCTCTTTCTTCTTTATTGTTCTCACAAACAGACCATTCAGATTTTCTGAATCTTCATTTCTGGAAAATATCACAAAATCATCCAACATGGGTTTGTTTATTATAAAGAATCCAGAACAATCAGAACTTGGTGACTCAGAGATGGTGAAAGGTGTCATACCCCTTGACTCATGCAGTTTGGGTGTGGTTGTGTAAAATGTCTTGACCTCATTTTTTTGTGTTAGAAACCTGCCCATCAGTCGTTGGCCCTGGAACCTGAGCACCAAGGAGCATTTCCACCCACAATTTTTCTCTCTGTGAGGTATGGACCTGATCTTGCTAAAGCTCTCTCCTACCTGGAGTTTCAGTGGGTAACAACTTCTGGATAATCTCCTCTGATTCCTTCCTTAGGCCTTTGCTAACTCTAGGAATATTCATAAAAATAAAGGAATTTTCTTCCCTTTCAGATCTGATCCATGGTACAGTTTAGACAGTGCTGAATAGAATGAATTCCATGAAGGACCTGACCATTTTTATTCATCACTATATCTCCAAGGGTTAATAAGATCTGGCACACAGCAGATATTTAATCAGTGTTTTTAGAATGAGTAATGAGAGGTTGCATTAATACTTTTTCCCTGATTAGTGCAGAATTTTAAAAGTGCACCCTCCGTGGCTTTGTGTAGTCTGTCATTTTGATGGCACTTTCCGTGTTGACACATGGAGCTCACCAGGGAAAGCAGCTATTCTCAGAGAGCAGAGGTTTCCTTGAATAACTCACTCTCTCATTGATCAATTCTAACAAATGTTTGGAGTAGTACATTCTGTCTTCAGAGTACCCTTTTGTTTTGGATAGTCCTAGTTTTTAATGTCTTTCTTGGTAAAAATTAAATTAAATTATTCCTTCTCTTTAATGGCAAAAACTAGAATCTCCATGGAATAAACATTTCCAAGCACGTTGACCTCCTATTTGTCCTTGACAAAACCAAGCCCTTTTGATTTATTTATTTACAATTTTAAAGAGATGGGATCTCACTATGTTGTTCAGGCTGAACTCGAACTCCTGGGCTCAAGGGATTCTCTCGCCTTGGCCTCCCAACATAGCTAGGACTACAGGCACGTGCCACCATGCCCAGCTTCCAATCTCTTTCTTGACGTTAAGTTTTTACCTTTGTATTTCCATGTTTCACTAGTTTTTTTTGTTTTGTTTTGTTTTGTTTTAACATGGTTAGCTCTTGTTGTTTATGCAGGTCTCCACTCAATTCTCTTCCCAGAAAGTTATTACTTGATTAGCTATTCACCCACATTATAACCCAATCATTATCTATTTCCTAGCTCTGTTTTTTTAAAAAAAATATAAATTATCCATATACACAGTGTACACAATTCAGGTAATGGTTACACCTGAAAAGCCCAGACTTCACCACTATACAATACATCCATATAATGAAACTGCACTTGTACCCCCTGAATCTATAAAAATAAAAAGAATTTGAAAAGAAATTATCCACATAAATTGTATCTCTTATTGACTACCGAATCCCTGGTGCCTAGTACAGTACCTGACATATAGCAGAAAACAATAGTTATCTAGCAAATCAGTTAGCAAATGAATGAATTTAAGAAATACATCAGATGATCTTAGATATCTCTTTCTACATTTAGATTTCTTGACAATCTGGTGCACCAGGTACTACTATTTAACTTTTCTGCTTAAAAGGGGACAGTGGCAGCAGAGTGTGAACATCAGCTTCCATGGGCATTATGTCAAAGGCTTACACATGAGGAGCTCGCTTACTTATAGACTGAACCTCAGAAGGTACATGGATTTCTGCCCATTTCACCAAATTTGAGGAAAATGATTGGTGAAAAATTACCCTCATTCAGAGGGCTGCACTGATCAGCAAGATTTACCAACTGCTGTTAGGAGCCTGAAGTAGGAATTCCTACAAACAATAACAGATTGATAATGAAATATTGATCGGGGGTGCACATTTCAGGGCAATTTTGTCCATTTCCTCGTGGGAGCTGGAGCCTACTCAGTCTATAGGGAGAGCCTGGACTGACATTTTCAGCCATTTCTAATTTTCTTGGGGCCTTTAGGATGTCTCTTTATTTCTTCTATTTCTCTCATCCTCTCTCCTTATATATGGCTTTGAAAATGAGATAGCATGTCTTGGAAAAAGCCTAGTTCGACGCAAAGTTTGAAATCAATCCATCAGGCTGGCCCAGCAGCAGTGGCTATAGTTCACAGACAACTTTTCCAGACAGCTTAGCCATTGCCTACACCAGAGATCATTTCCTCTGCTTCCTCTCTCACTTTGTGCCCATCCAAACCCTGGACAGATGGAGCATGTTTGCACAATGTTAGCTGGTACTGCCTTTTGGCTAGAGCTCCAATCAGAGGGCCCTGGTGCTGAAAATCACCCCTTTTTCTTTTTCTGTGCAGAAGAGATAATTCACAGGCATCCGAAATATGTGATATCAACAACTATCTCCTCCCCTTCTTTCTTCAGTCTTGTGCTTCTTTTGACACCTGGAAAAACTGCCATCTAAGAATAGAGAGAGATGCATTCCTTCTCAGAAGCCAGTGTAAGATGGAATGAAGTACATTGGCCCTAGAATCACAGGATGTGCCGTTGGAACCTGAGTCTGACTCTTCTTAACTTCAAAACCTTTCCTGGCATAATAGAAAGAGCAAGGGTTGGGGGTCACATAGTCCTGGTTTTAAATTTTAGTTCTGCATTTATTAACGGAATGATTTTCTTGAGTTAAAAATAAAATTATAATTTCTACATAGCAGTATTTCTTTGAAAAATGAGATTGTCAATGGAATATTATTTGGGGCCCCTTCACTGGGTCTCAATTTCCTAATCTGTAAAAGAGGGAACATTGGCTGGCTATGACCTTCTATTTCACAGAACCATAGGTATGTGTTGTATACTCAAAAGTTGTACCCACACAAAATGTAGTGATTGTGTTCACCAGGTGGTTTTTTAACTGAGAAACTGGCCATGATATTTTAAGCTATTGTTTACCTAGATAAAGAGCGTCAAATTGGCGAAATGAATCAACCATATGAACAAAGTTGAAAAACAGCTACAAATTAAACTGGAACTCCCTCGGAATGGAGAAAACCTGGTATATGAGTAATATGGAGATAAGGCTGCATCTTCACAAAACTTAGAAATGAATAGGTTTGGAGGAAAAGTAGATGATACGAAAGGTGGAGTTCCAAGGGAAATGGTATCTGAAAGCTCCATGGGGCTGAGGCTAGCTCACCAAAAAGACATAGGCAGCACCCATCATCAAATGGAATTAGTGTTTGAGATAAGTTGATTGAAGGATCCAACTTCTTCTGTTTGAAGAATGCTTTCTCCTAATTGTCTGAAGTCTATAGGGTCACGTTACTGGCATACTCCAGCTGTTATAAATGTTCCTTATGTTCTTCCTAAAATCAGCCCCCCCAAACTTTGACATTTCTATCTAAAATGGCATTTTTACCTTCCTAGTTCAGGTAGGATATAATAGGTCACAAAAGACTAATGTTTCTACTACAATGACCAAGGGGAAAAGAGATAAATTTCAAAAAAAAATTTAATACATTGGAGAGCTATTGAAGAAACAGAAACTAGATGAACTAAAATTCAAGACACGAAAGAGCTCTATTTTGGTGAGATGAAGATCACCAAATGTTTCCTTCCCCGGTGTCATTTTCTGATTCTAGGTATAGGCCAGATTGGGATGAACAGACTCTACCTGGAGAAAGGAAACCAGGGGAACCCTGGTGGTCATATGTCAGTCACTAGTTTAATGGACTGAAAGCCAAAAAACTCCCAAAGCATGGCCAGATTTCCTCATGGAAGTCGTTGAGTTTTGGTGGGAGGGGAGACTGAACATTTCATTTTTCTTCTAAAAGATGGAGTGAGATCATGACATAATGAAAGGGCTTCCAAGATTATGTTTCCCAAAATGTAGAGGATATTATAAGATTTTGCCTCACTAGGTGGAGTACACAAACAAATGATCTCTTCCTCAAAACATTTGCTAAGTTTTGACATGTGTGGGCTGGGAAGATAAAGAGGTAAGCTTAAAATTTCTGAAGGCCAGAACTTAAGTCTTACAATCTTTGGTTCTGAGGAGATAAAGAACTACCAGGCTCTCAACCCAAAGTTCGGAGAGACACAGCTGAGGAATGTGGACAAACCTGAGGTCTTGCTAAATCTGCTACCCTGCTCTGATTCAAAGAAATATCTATTCAAACTAAGATGATCATTTCTTCACCTTTTCTAACAGAGGAAATAGGAAAACCTCTTTGGTAGAAAATAATACAACTTGAATCTTTTAAACTTATTTTATATTCAACATCCAGAATTCAATAAAAATATTAGATCTGAGAAGAGACAAAAAATATGACCCATAATAATGACAATTAAAAAAACACAGACCCACAGATAATCCAGATATTGGAATGAACAGACAAGAATTTTAAAATAACTATGATTAAAATGTTAAGGTACATAAAAATTATCAAAGAAAATGATGAAAAAGATATGAAAAAGAATACCAACAGAAAATTGTAACTTTTACAAAAAGATTTGAATGGACATTATAGAACTAAAATACACAGTATTTTAAATTAAGAATCCATTAGCAGGTATCCCAGTTAACTATTATTGCATAGCAAACCACCCCTAAAACTTAGTAGAATCAAACAACTATTTATTATTTCTTACGATTGTATAGGTCAACTGAGTAATTCTGAAGACCTGAGTCAGGCTCTGCTGACCTCGGCTGGCTGTGCCCGTCTGTTTTCAGTAAGCTCGTGGATTGGCTGAGAGGGAGTTAGGAAACCTTCACTTGATGTTTCATCCCTGCTCCGTGTATTCTCTCATAGTTCAGAAGCTACTGCAAGAAGTGGCAAAGATTCAAGAAAGAGAGCGGAAGTGTTCAAGTCCCTCGAGACATAGGCTCAGATACAGTGTTACTTGCATTGCTTTCTAATAGCCAAAGTCAGTCCCAGGCCAGTCCCCATGGAAGAGGGGGGGAAATAAACTGCATTTCTTAAAGAGAAAAATTGCAAAAAATCATGCTACAAAGGGTATGGATACAGGGAGGAGTGAAAAATCGGGGACATATTTGTACTATCACAGATGAATTCAACATATGAGTAGGTAGAAGATAGCCTCAATGAACTTGAAGGCAGGTCAATTGAATATATTAAAAATGTCATAGTGAAAACAAAAGAATAAAAAAACACAGGACAGAGTAGAAGAAATATGTGGGACACACTGAAAAGGTCTGAATATGTGTATTTTAGAGTCTCAGAGGAAAGAAAGAGAGAATAGAACAGAATAATATTTGAAGAGACAATTACTCACAATTTTTCAAAATTATGAAATTTATAAACATATATACTCAAGAAGATCAACAAACACCAAGCAGGATAAAGACAAAGAATATCATGTCGAGTAACATTTATTGTCCAATTGCTGAATATGAAAGACAAAAGAAATTGCCTTTGTACACATGAGCAACAAATCATTTAGAAAATATTTTAATACCATTTGCAATAGCACCAAAATTTAAATATCTGGAAATAAATCTAACAAAATATGGGCAAGATATTTAAATTAAAATTTAAAAAACACTGTTAAGAGATACAAAAAGACAAAGAGATACACCATGTTTATGGGTTGGAAGCATTAATGTTATTAAGATGTGATTTTTTTCCAAATGGGTCTCTAAAATTAATATAATTTCAATCAAAATTTCATATTGTATATGTGTGTATGTGTATATATTGGCAAGGTGGTTTTAAAAGGTACATAAAAATGTAAAAGAGTTAGAATGGATGGACAATCTTAAATAATAAAACACAGCTAGTGGGCTTACACTATCAAATACTACTGAAATGCTATAATTATTAACACAGTGATGTATTGGTGCAAATAAAGACAAATATCCCAATGGAACAGAGGGACCAGGAACAGAGGGACTAGAAATAGACTCACACATAACTCACTTACATGCTTTACAATAGATGTGTCAGTGCAATTTTGTGGATATATGATGGTCTTTTCAGTAAATAATATGGAGCAATTGGATACCCATATGCAAAAAATAATGAAACTTGATCCCTATATTGTAAAATACAGAAATTTTACAATCAAATTTTCAAGTTAAAATATAAATCTCAATATGGAAAAAATCATAGGAGGAAACTCTGTTTGTGTCCGGAATAGGGAAATCTTTCTTAGACATAACAGAAGAAGCACTGACCTTTAATAAATAAATGATTAATGGCACTTCAATAATATTAAGAACTTCTGATTATCAAATGATATCACTAAGGGTGTGAAAAGGCCAGCCATAAACTGGGAGAGGACATTTTCAGAGTATATATTTCACAAAAGACTTGAATAAAGAATAAATAAAGTAAATTGAAAAGAGGCAATGTAAAATGAAAAAATAAATAAATGAAGAACTACAAATCATAATGAAAAGACAAAATGCCTAATTTAAAAAATGGACAAAAATAATTTATCAGGCAATTAACAAAAGAAGATACCAAATGTTCAATAAGCATATGCAGAGGAGCTCAAACTATTAGTCATTAAGGAAATTAAAATTAAACTACAATGAAGAATGAAAATATATATTGGAAAGGATGTAGAGCAACTGAAACTCATAGATTTCAAATTAGTTAAAATACTTTGGAAAACTATTAGTTTGGTGCAAAAGTAATTGCTGTTTTTAAATCATTATAACTAGGCTCAAACACATCTTTATTAATCAAAATATTAACCACTACAATCAACACATTTTTGCCAAGAAGAAATAAGTTTGTTTATTCCTGTAGAGTAAAAATCTGTGCTTTGGGATTCAGTGAACTCTTGGAAAGCATTTTCTGCATCCTGCTGACTGTGGAAGTGTTTTCCCTGCAAAAAGTTGTTGAGATGCTTGAAGAAGTGGTGGTTGGTTGGAGAGAGGTCAGGCAGATGAGGCCAAACTTCATAGCTTAATTCCTTCAACTGTTTTTGTTTAATTTCAGCATATTACGGGGGTAAAAATGTTTAGGTTACATATAGTGCCTTTGCCCCACCTGAGTCAGAGCTTCAAGCATGTCCATCCCCAAATGGTGTGCACTGCACCAATTAGGTGTGTATATATCCATCCCCTCTGCCCCCCTCCCATCTCCCCAACCCCCAATGAATGTTATTACTATATATGCACTTCACTGTTGATCAGTTAATACCAATGTGATGGTGAGTACATATGGTGCTTGTTTTTCCATTCTTATGAGACTTCACTTATTAGAATGGGTTCCAGCTCTATCCAGGATAATAAAAGAGGTGCTAGATAACCACTGTTTTTCATGGCTGAGTAGAATTCCATGGTATACATATACCACATTTTATTAATCCACTCATGCATTGATGGGCACTTGGGTTGTTTCCACATCTTTGCAATTGTGAATTGTTCTGCTATAAACATTCAAGTGCAGATGTCTTTTTTATAGAATGTCTTTTTTACCATTGGGTAGATGCCCAGCAATGGGATTGCTGGATCAAATGGTAGTTCTACTTGCAGCTCTTTGAAGTATCTCCATATTGCTTTCCGCAGAGATTGTACTAGTTTGTAGTCCCACCAGCAATGTATGAGTGTTCCTATCTCTCAGCATCCATGCCAACATTTATTGTTTTGGGACTTTTTGATAAAATCTATTCTCACTGGAGTTAAGTGATATGTCATTGTGGTTTTTATTTGCATTTCCCTGATGATTAGAGATGCTGAGCATTTTTTCATATGTGTATTGGCCATTAGTCTGTCTTCTTTTGAAACGTTTCTGTTCGTGTCCTTTGCCCACATTTTTATGGGGTTTTTTGATTTTTTCTTGCTGATTTTCCTAAGCTCTATATAGATTCTAGTTATCAGCCCTTTATCAGATATGTACCATGCAAATATTTTTTCCCATTCTGTAGGTTGTCTGTTTGCTCTCATGATAGTTTCATTGGTTGTGTAGAAACTTTTTAATTTGATCAGGTCCCATGTATTTGTTTTTATTGTTGCTGTGATTGCCTTTGGGGTCTTCTTCATAGATTTTTTTCCTAGGCCAATGTCTATAAGACTTTTTCCGACATTTTCTTCTACAATTCTTATAGTTTCATGCCTTTGCTTTAAGTCCATTATCCACCATGTGTTGACTTTTGTGAAAGGTGAGAGGTTCGGACCCTGTTTCAGTCTTCTACATGTGGCTATCTGGTTTTCCCAGCACCATTTATTGAATAAGGATTCTTTTCCCCAGTGTATGTTTTTGTCTGCTTTGTCAAAGATTAGGTGGCTATATGAGGATGGTTTTATATCTGAGTTCTCAGTTCTGTTCTATGTCTCTGGTCTGTGTCTCTTTTCTTGTGCCAGTCTACACTGTTTTAGTTATTATAGCCTTGTAGTATAGCTTGAAGTGTGGTAAATTGATGCCTCCCAATTTATCCTTTTTGCTGAAGACTGCTTTTGCTATACAGGATCTTCTCTGGTTCCATTCAGACTATAGAATTATTTTTTCTAGATCTTTAAAAAATGATGTTGGTATTTTAATAGGGATTGCACTGAATCTGTAGATCACTTTGGTTAGTATGGACATTTTATCAATGTTGATTCTGCTGACCCATGAGCATGGTATGGTTTTCCACCTGTTTA
>VBSM01002223.1:6733364-6778497 GCA_008086735.1 Cheirogaleus medius | reverse complement strand
AAAAAAAAAAAAAGAAACGGATGGCAAGCAAGGAGTCTCATTTTTTAAACCAGGATTCTAACATTCTATCGAGCAAGGGTGTTAATTATTATTTAATAAGACAATTTCCCTAAGACACATTATTTACCAGATTGGTTGTGATAATGAGGATACTTTGCATCTAATTTAAAGCACTGCAATGAGCATTTTTATCACAAAAAGGACAAAGCTTTTGTACATAATCAAAGCTCTTATTAGTGGCAAACTTCCAGTAAATAATTCCTTATTCCTAAATGGATGCCACATGTATCACAAAATATCATCCAGGGAAAGGTGAAACTTTCAAGCATGCATTTTAAATGAGACAGTCCCTCGGAAAATGCTCTGAGCTCTGTATTGCCATCTTCCAGTAACTTCCAAGATCCACATAACACAGCTTACCACTGAAGCCAGCAACCTGAACTGACCCTAGCTGGTTACTGTTTTGTTTACATAGAGACCTGTTATTCAGATGTTTCCAAAGCAACCCTCAAATGAATATTTCTCCACGTAATATTCTACTCCAATTTCTTATATTCATTGTTAAAATCAGTTAATGGTGCCATTATTTTTGCCCAAGAGTTTCAAAACATCAGGGTCTACCATAAGGCATCAATTTCCAGCCCCTCTCTCTCCCTAATTAGTTCACATGTCAGGTGTCCCTAACATCAGTCTCTCAGCTAGTATCAGAGATACACCAACAGGCAGGCTTCAAAAACTCAACCACCTTGTCTGGCTCATATAATCCCACCAGGAAAGACATGCTCAAGAATCCATGATGCAAACTCAGTAAATTAGAAGGCTGATTATGGACTTCCTCTTTCCCCCCATTCAATTTACCTTTTCTTGTCATCACATAGGTAAATATACCACCTTAAAATATCCTTCTTGGGCATAGCTGACATTGTGCATTTTCTTTTCCATTTTCTCTATCCAGACATTAAGATTATATTTTATTTTTAGTAACAGTTTTATTGAGATATAATTCACATTCCCCAGAGTTCATATTTATAAAGTTTACAGTTCAGTGGTTTTTAGTATACCCACAATGCAAAAACTATTTAGATAGCTAAACTACCTAGGTAGCTGTGCAAAAACCATCACTAATTCCAAAACTTTTTCATCACCCATAAAAGAAACCCTATATCTATTAGTAGTTCCCACCTAATCCTCCATATACCCTCTCCCCAGCCCAGGCAACCACTACTGTGTTCTCTGTCTTTATGGACTTGCCTATTCTGTATATTTCATATTAATGGAATTATATAATATGTGTCCTGTTTCTGGCTTCTTTCACTTAACATAATATGCTCAAGATTCATCGATGTGATAGCATGCATCAGAACTCTATTCCTTTGTATGGACAAATAAGATTCTATTGTGTTGATATTAATCTTTTGTTCTCTCTTTTGTTAGCTATGAATAACGCTGCTATGAACATTTGTGTAATTTTTTTTTTGGTACATGTTTTCAATTCTCTTGGGTATATACCTAGGAGGGGGATTGCTGGGTCAAATGGTAGCTCTGTTTAACTTTCTGAGGAACTACAGGCCGTTTTCCAAAGCTCAAGTACCATTTTACACTCCTACCAGTTTTTTCCACATCTTTGCCAGCTCTTGTTATTGTGTGTTTTTTGTTTGTTTGATTTGGTTTTCACTTGCATTTCTCTATTGTGTTGAGCAAGTTTTCATGAGCTTGTTGGCCATTTGCATATTTTCTTTGAAGAAATGTCTGTTCAAATCTGTTCTCCATTTTTTAATTGGTTATTTGTCTTTTTATTGTTGAATTATATCAGATTTTTTTTAATTCCAGAGTTTTACAGGGTTACCCATGTTTTGGTTACATAATTTGCTTTTGTACAGTTTGAGTCAAAAGTATAAGTGTGGCCTTCACCCAGTTAGTATGCATTGTATCTGTTAGGTGTGAATTTACTTTATAAAAAAGGCACTTGCCCTGGAATGTTTAAAGCAGCACAATTCACAATCGCAAAATGCGGAAACAATCCAAGTACCCATCAATATGTGAGTGGATTAATAAAATGGGGTATATGTATTCCACAGAGCACTACTCAGCCATAAAAAAAAAATGGTGATCTAGTATCTTTTGTAACAACCTGGTTGGAACTGGAGACCATTCTTCTTAGGGAAGTATCGCAATAATGGAAAAACAAACACCACATGTACTCAATACTAAATTGGAAGTAATTGATCAAGATTATATTTTAAATTTTTATTTTTTAAATATTTTCTCTTTTTTAATCAATTAATTTATTTTAAATTTCAGAATATTACAGGATACAAATACTTTGGTTCCATATATTGCATTTGCATCACCCGAGTCAGAGCTACAAGTGTGTCCATTCCCCAGAAAGTGCACACTGCACCCGTTAAGTGTGGATTTACCCATCCCCTCTTCCCCTCTCCCACCTGCCTAACACCCGATGAATGTTACTTCCATATGTGCACATAAGTGTTGATGAATTAGTGCCAATTTAATGGTGAGTACGTGCGGTGCTTGTTTTTCTATTCTTGGTTTTCCACTTCTGTAATGCAGTTCTAATAAGAAATGAAGCCTTGCCTGGGTCCAAAGCCTCAGAGGAGGAGAAACTATAAGGCTAAGTGTGGAGGAGGTGTTTTTGCTCAGACTCTGCTTGCAGTTTAGAGCCTCTTATGAGGTCATAGTCTCTGACGCTTACCTTGACCACACTTCCTCATTGTAGGTTTGGTGGGCTTTCTACCTGCTGTTGGCTTTAGCGAGGTGAAGTGGGCACCAAGGAGGAGGTGATAGGGAAGCAGGAGCTGGGACACCTGCTACCTCTCCTGCCTGACTTCAAAAGCCTCACAATAGGGGCTGTGAAGGGTCTGATTTTTTCCTCTTTAATATCTTTGCTCATTATATTTGCCTTGCCTTTGTGCCCTTCCCTTTAGAATTTCTCTGTCACACTCATCCTCAGCCTTTAGGTGATGGTTTCTCAAACCTCTTCTGCACCAGTCTTCCCTCTGCCTGCTCTACATGTCAATGTAGTTATTTGCACGATGGCTCCTCACCCCTATCCATCTCCCACTCCTTCACGGTGGAGGCCATGCCTTTCTCCAAGTCCCCCACCTCCTGACCTAGTCCCTAACAATCCCTAAACATCCAGGTGATTACAGTTTGCTCAGCTCTTTTTCCTGAAGACCCGGGGTCCTCAAACTTTTTAAACAGGGGGCCAGTTCACTGTCCCTCAGACCGTTGGAGGGCCGGACAATAGTTTAAAAAAAAACTATGAACAAATTCCTATGCACACTGCACATATCTTATTTTGAAGTAAAAAAACAAACGGGCAAAAACACCCGTATTTGGCCCACTGGCCATAGTTTGAGGACGCCTGCTGAAGACAGTAAGAGAATGAATTGTCAGGAAACATTCCAAAGCCCTTTCCCCAAGCCCCAGAGGTGTTTGGATCAAATAGTGGAAAAGCTCACAGGTTGTGATAAGCACTGATTTGATCATTTGTGACAGGCAGCTCACCTTCAGTACCCACTGGATGCACCCAAGCTGTTATCAGCTCCTCTTTGAGGGGTTTCTGAACGTCTCTGTGTCGATCCAGAGCCTTACTGTCTGTGAGGGAATCTTGTCTGAAACACTGACTCTTTGCAGAGGTGTCTGTTGTCTCTCAATTCGCAGGGATCTGGTTGTTGTCCATGGTCACCCTACCTTTGTCTGAACCTACGGTATAGACAACCACCCTTAGACCTGAGTGCTAAACTTCCTGTGGCTGTGGGCAAGCAGCATGGCATGTCTGGCTCCTTTTTTGAGGTACAAGTCTTGTCTCCACTTTCCATTTCTTGTGGCTTTCTACTGCCTCTTCCATCCCCAGATGACGGCGTCCCTGCACTCCGAATAATCCCTCCACTAGGGCCAAGCTGAGAAACTCTCAGCACCTTACACACAGCAGGTTCTCCAGTAGTTTATGAAACAGAGTTGACTTGAACACTGTGTCAGTGGGAAGAATGTATTGTTTTGTTCAGGGAAAATGATCTGACTGGTTGTACAATTATCAATAGCCTGTCCTTCAATGTGATACAAAGAGTTCGAAGAGAAGTCCTTTGACTTTGCAGGATGCAATGAGGTCATCTAGTTTATTACCAAAATGAATACATCTGCCTCTCCCTTAAGGAAATAGTTATTTGACTGGCCCTTGATTTCCCTGGGCTGGAAATGAAGATCAAATCACCTGGTCTTCAAGCAGTAACCATCTGTGCATTTCCTCACTCTCACTATATTCCGTGTGACACCGAGGTCAACTCCCATGATGTGGTTTTTAATCTAGAGCATACAAGTGCTAGATTCCAGACAATGAATAAACCCCAAAGCTGCTTCCAAAGAAAGTGCCTTCTAGTCCTGCGCTACTGCCAACATAGGACTCTAATGGTGACAGTCTGTCAGTCTGTTGTCTTTAAAGTACCCATCGTGGCCAGCCTGGCCTCTAGGGCCAGTCTGAGTAGCTGGGCAGGTGGAAACACAGAGGATTTATAACAGAATCATAGAGCTGGAAGAAACCTGAGGTGTAAACTAAATGAAGGTTTTTTCAAATATCTTTTTAAAATAGTACCCATTGTCTCAATGAAATATGGGGTGAATATCCCTTATTTAAAATGCTTGGGACCAGAATTGTTGCAGAGTTTGGATTCTTTTGGATTTTGGAATATTTGCATATACATAATGAGATATCTTGGGGTTGGAACTAAATACAAAATTCATTTCTGTTTCATATACACCTTATACACATAGCCTGAAGGTAATTTTGTACAAAATTTTTAGTAATTTTGTGCATGGAACAAAGTTTGTGCACATTAAACCATCAGAAAGCAAAAGTTTCCTGTGTGGAATTTTCCACTAATAGCATCATGTTGGTGCTCAAAAAGTTTCAGAGTTTGGAGCATTTCTGATTTTGGATGTTTGGATTAGGGATGTTCAGTCTCTATTTAGCAGAAAAGAATACAGAGAATGGACCTGTAAAGAGATGCTCTATTTAAATATCCATCTCCCTACCCCTAAACCGTTTGGTGGCCCTAAAGCCTGTCTGCCAAAACCTAGTGGCCTTTAGACCACTCAGTGAAAAGTCCTGATGTGATCTAACACTCTCATTGTAAATTGCAGGTGTCATTAACGAGTTTCCATCATATATTTGCAAACATGAGAATTACTGTATTATTCTTGGCCCTCAGTTCCCAGCCTGTCTAAAGTAGAAGACTCATGTTTTGTTTGTTTGTTTTATTCTTTTTCATTTAACTGAAACTCAGCCCAGTCCAATGAGGTCAAAGTTTAACGTTCACTATCCATTTTATAATCTCAATATCAAGGCTTTTACCCATCTTTGTACTGTACCCACTTCCCTGGGTCTCTCTTTATTTTTCTGAGTATCTCAGCCCCTAGATGTCAAAAGTAAGTGAAGTCTCCTTAGGTGAGTGATGGTCCCCGGAGGGAGACAGTGAGTTGTGTGGCTGGGTTGTAGTCACTTCCTAACACAGTCCTGTCCCCTAGCACTGGAGATGCTGACTAGGGGAGACAATTGCCCATGTTCTCAGTCTTGTTCAGTCTAATGTGTTGTGTTAATGAACTCAGCTGATTTGGTGGTCTCAGGGTGTGTGTGTGTGTGTGTGTGTGTGTGAGCATTTGGCTTTACCCAGGGCCTTGGAACAGTGGAACAGAAGACCCCAGGTCAAGGGACATCTCCTTGCTTCTAATAGTAGCACCTGCTACCAAACCCTTCCCGAAGCATATCTCATTAGTTGGTCAAGAGGCCACTGAAGAGCCCCGTGCCTCTTTTATCTTATGGGACTTCAATGCTCACTCATTTGTGGATGAGAATCAGCCAGGCCCTTCCCCACAGCCTCTTGGAGCCACCTAGCCATAGTGTGGAGAGCTTGCTACCACCTTCTCCCTAGACATGCAATCCTGAAGGTCTTTCATGCTGAGCATAGTAGGACAGATTACAGTTATTGAAACTCCTGTCTCCATACATCTCCATAATAGAAGGGAGTATCATCGAAAGGGGGACATGGCTGGAGGAATGAATGTACAGGGAAAGAATATTTAGAGAATAACAAAGTCTTCAAATCTTCTCTCCCCAAGAAACTGATTTGCTTCTACCTTACTTATTTATTTATTTTTTCCCAGACAAGGTCTCACTATGTTGCCCAGGCTGGAGTGCAGGGGCTGTTCAGAGATATGATCATAGCACTACAACCTCAAACCCCTGGGCTCAAACGAGAGCCTCCTCCCTCAGCCTCCCAAGTAGTTGGGACCACAAGCATGGGCCAACATGCCTAGTTCTATCTTGCTTTTAAAGTCATCTCTTCCAACAGAAATAATTCTGGGCAAACAGTAATTCTTCAGGCAATGTTTATTCACTTGACTACTTGGCATGATGACTTCAATTCAATCTGTTGAGAACTTCTCATGTGTTCAACATTATGTAAGATCTGACTGCCCTGGACAGAGCTTTGAGGTAATACCATTTTGTTAGGCTCATTAGAACCTACGTCACCACCCAAATATTGACTCTGAGAACACAAAGATTATCTTCTGTCACTAAAATTATCTATATAAGGTATTTTCTGGAATCAAAAACTTGTCCCCCACACTCACTAAATTATTTCAATTATATCCCAAGGGTGCATTCCTTCTCTTGTCCAAATAGACAGTGGATAGTGACTTACCGTGGAAACAATGACAAATACTCTGCAGACTGATTTAGATGGGAAGATGCAAACCTCCTTTAAATGACAGAGGCCAGAGAAGGAGAAGTGTGGATGCAAAGACAAGGGAGTTAAGACTGCAAGGACAAGATGAACCTCCATCTTTGAGGGAAAGGATCATAAGCACCAGGAAGCTGCCTCGCTGCAGACAGTTCCCCTCACTGCCCTCCAGGAGAGCCCATTGGCTGACAGCAGCCAACCTATTACTCATAAAATGTCCAGTCTGATATGATGCTCACCTCTGCTCCAGAGAACATAGCCAACTGTTAACCTTAACCAACTCTCTTCCCAGGAATATCAAAGATAAGATCGTCTGAAGAAATGGAAGCCCTCATTCCCCAGTCCCATGTGGAAAAGTAAACTTGGTCTTGAATCTCTTCTTTGGAGATGGTAGCACTAAAAGAAAGCTCAAGGCATGCCTCAACACCAACAAACCACACAGAATTTGCCTAAAACGTCCCGCTGAGCAAGGAGGTTGGAGGAGGACACCATCAAGCTACATATCAACTAGTTCCATGTCGTAGTTAATCACACTGATGGTATAGAAATCAACCAATGCCATGGGAAAGCACTAATTCAAATGAGTCAATCCAATTAGTACCCAGTGCAGAAATTGCTAAGCCGTAGTACTGGGGGAGGCAGTTCAACTGTCCTGCTTCCTGCTTGTCTCTCAACTCCAGGTAACCAAGTCTTTTAGAGCCTTGGTGTGTTAGTGCTCTTTTCCTACCCAGCCCCTCAGGCTGTGAAAAACATTCCCCTTGAGACCCATCTGGATAGAATCAACAATTAGATTCATCTTCTTTAACTAAATGGAAACTGAGCCATCAGAATTGGACTTACACTTTAGCTGAGTGCGGGGTTGTCAATCACATCGCGCCCTGTGGCAAGGGTGGGACTGTCTGTGTGAAGGCTCCTGAGGAGACAGATGAAATGATGAAACTACACTGGTCAGATGTCTTCCCAGGCGGTCTGTGTCCATGCCATCTCTAAAGGCTGCAAGCCTTTTCATTGCCATTCTTCTGCCCATCACATTAGATCACATAAAGGAGCAGTTTTCTTCTACCCAATGGACATGTGAACAAATTGAGATACCCAAAGATGAAATTGATGATTGGCTTTAATCTATTTCCCAAAGCAAGTTGGCGGCAGTGCTCCATTCTAGGGAACTTCTTGGGAAAGCCTAAGTCTGTAAAACGGTTGCTCTATGGATCAACTACAAATACACAGTGGAAATTAGCATGGACAAAGCCCCAAGGAATGTAACTCCCCCAGCTTCCTAGCCCCAAGGAAATGAAGTTTTACTCCACCCCTATAAAGTCCAGAAAGTTTAAGTGGCTTAGCCAAAAATCACACTGCTAGTATGTGGGAAATGGGGAGCATATTTAGTCTTGAACTTCTACCTCTTGTTAAGCTGTCTTTCTACCATTTCAGACAAAAGTGGACAGAAAACAATAGTTCTAACATGTATATCTTCCTCTGGGCTATGTGAGAGAACAGGTTGAATGTTTGGCCTGAGAATGAGGAAGTAAAAAGTCAAGATTGGCTGATTGAATGCTATTGCAATTGGCTCCATGAACCAGCACAAAATGACATCCCCCACATATGTGTTCCTTTAGCTTTTTCATGCTTTGGATTCCCAGGCTTTGGATTCCCACTCAATGATTGTGACATTATAATCTTTCTGTTTAACTAACCTTTTGAACTGTCTCCCGGAAACAGAAGACTTTTCGCAGGATAACAAGGCCAAGACTCACTGTTCATCACCAACCTGTGACTTCTGAATTAGACCTCCTGCACACATTGCTTTCAACACATCCTGCGCCCATACACAGTGCCACCTTCCTGAACCCCACATAAAACCCCTCTACCCTCAGTTGGTCAGAGAGATGGATTTGAAGCATTTCTCCCATCTCTCAGGTGACGTCATCTGTAATAAATTACTGTTCTTCCTTGGCAATCCTCGTCGTCTCAGTAATCAGCTTTATGTGTGGTGAGTAATCAGACCTGTGCCAGACCCCCCTTGTAGGTTCATGAGGTGACTCTTTTCTCTAGAGTGTCAGTGAAATAAGAAGAAGTTAGCAGAATCAGAAGAGAAATATGTTGAAGAAAAGGATAAAATGAGACTATGTCTCAGAATGGCCTCCAAGGAAACAGTGTTAAAGTTAGGTTTTTCAATGGAGTTTTATTCTTCATCTTGGGAATTGACTTAATTAATTATGGAGGCCAAATTCCATGATCTTCTGTCTGTAAGCTGGAGCACCAGGAAAACTGGCCGTGTAATTCAGTCTGAGACTGAAGGCCCAAGAACCAGGGTAGCCAATAGTGTAAATTCTGGTCCAAGTCCAAAGGCCCAAGAACTGGAAGCACCAATGTCCTAGGGCAGGAGGAGATGGATTTCCCAGGTCAAACAGAGACAGTGAATTTGCCCTGCCTCTGGTTTTTTGTTCTATTCTAGCCTTCAAGGGATTAGATGGTGCTCACCCACATAGGTGAAGGTGGATCTTCTTGACTCAATCTACTGATTCAAATGCTAATGTTTTCCAGAAACAGCCTCACAAATACATGCAGAAGTAATGTTTTACCAGCTAACTAGGTATCTCTTTGCCCAGTCAAGTTGATACATAAAATTAACCATCACAAATAAGAATATTTGTGAAATACATGTGAATATCTCTGAAAAGGCAATAACTTGAGCAAAGGTGAGAAGTAAGCAAAGGATTGAGCCAGGCAGCTTACTCTCAGGGAAGAGATTGGTCTTGGCCAGAGTACTAGCAAGTTCAAGTGAGAAGAAAGGGTAAGAGAGGAGTCAGAGGCCATGGGGTCATGGAGATCCTGTGAGATACTGGAGTCATGGAAGGTCTTTGGATTTTATTATGAGTGAGGTGGGTGTCTCTAAGCAGAGAAGGGACTTTGGCTTTTGTGTTAAACATGACCAAAAGCGGAGATAAGGGCAGAGCTGAGATCCAAATTGCGTATATCTTGCCCTATACTTCTGTGTGGCAGAAGAGCCCAGAATGTCTGTGGGTTCAGCCTTCAGTGTTAAATTATTCTTTGGGCCACTGGAACTGACTCCTTACACCCCATTCTTCTCTCTTCCCTCATGCTGGTGAATGAAGGTGAATGAGCTTTGGGTTGCCCAGCCTCTTGGGTCGGTCAGATGATACCCTTTCTCTTCTGTTGTTCCATAAAGACCTGCACGTAGGTGACAAAGTACAAAGAATGTTCACTAAGGACAGGAGGTGCCCATGAATGTCAATGAAGTTACCAGAACTTTCTATAACAGATGAGCTGTTTTTGCCTTTCTGAAAGGGAACAGATCAATGGATCGATGGCTGTATGACCTGGGGCAGTCCCTTAGCTTCCCTGTGATGACTCACAGCTTCTACAATGTTTGCACTCTGCAAAGGTTAATTTAAAAGAAATTTGGTGAGAAAAACAATAATAACCCTAACAGATTCACTCATTCATTCATTTTCTCGTGAGTGTTTATTAAGCATCTTCTGTGTCCTATGCAGTGTTCTGCACAGGGACAAGCAATGAACAATACAAGCAGGATCTGTCCTAGTGGAGGAATAGAGAAACAGTACACAAACAATAAGATCATTTTAGATGCCATTATGAAAATAAAAAAAAACAAAAAACAAATAGGACATCAAGGCCTTAGGACATTGTCTGGGGTGCAAGGTGAAGGCAGTGTTAGAAAACATCATCTGGCTCAGTCTCTTAAAGCAGATGGTGTTTGGGATCAAACTGGAATGACAAGAAAAAAACAGACTTGCAAAGATCCGCAGTGATGGCAGCAGGTGTAGTTGCCCTGAGTGGCCACACTCATAGCTGTAGTAGTTAATCCCAGAAACAAGACTGCCGTGGATAGACACATGGAGGCTAAAGAAACCACAAATGGCAAGTGAGATAGCAAATATACTCAGTCAGTCCTCTGAGCAACTCTACATGGGCCATTCAGTTTGTGGTGGTCACCTTAGCACTGCACTCTCTGAATTGCCCTGACAGCTGCCATTCTCCTGAGGGCCTGGGACGTCATGCATTGACCCTTTGGACTGCCCCTTCCTTCTGCCCAAAAGCCCCAGCCTCCAGCCTCTCTGCTCTTCTAGGACCAGCCACCACAGTCACCCTCTGCTCTGGGAAACACCGCAGACCGTTGCCAGTCTCTTCCCGAGCATAGGCAGCAGACGTGCACTGTGAGTGTGGGTGGTGGTTCCAGCTCTGACAGCTCAGGAGAGTTCCCAGCCTCCGGACTCCATCTCCTCGTATCCTCTGAGACGATGTGGCCTTTGAGAATACAGAAGAGAGGGAATATTGATTCCTTAGTTATCTGCCACTGCAGACAGAGGACCTTTTCCACCTAGGGGACATTTCCATGCCCCACAAGTTTACCCCTTTGCTTCCTAATGAAAAGGCAACAACAATAAAAGATATATTAATTTTATTTGCTTAAGCCCGATAAAGCATAAAATATATATATATATATATATATATTTGGTGGACTAATTTCAAGAATGTGGGATCAAAATGTTTCTAGAATGGGTGGCCATCCATCTCCCTGCATTTTCTAAATCTTAATGAACTTAAATGAAATGGCTTTTCATGGTTCAGGGTCAGTTTTATAACAAAACCTGAGGACCTACCAAGGTTCACAAAATGGAACCAGGCTATCAGGTGTGTGGAGAGCAACTCTCTGCTTCAGTTTTATTTTCTTCCCAAATTTTCTTGATTTTCCTCCTTGCTGTCACCTTCCCAGCTATGACATTTTGTTGCTATCACAAAGTAATTGCAGCAGTGTAATCACTTCATCTCACCTCCAACCACTCCCATCCACCGCTCAACCCCTTCTAATCTGCTCTAGGTTTGGCAACTGATTAGAGTTGTGCGCAAAATTAAGACAGTTTGGCTATAGGTGAGAACTTGAGAGAAACTTCTATGGATAAAAGTGCATGATTTTGAATGTGGACCCAGTGACATATTTTGGCAGATTTTTACTTTTGAGCCCAGTGCAGACAGTGTCCTAAATAAGTGGGAAGTGGGGTTCGGAAACATATGTCTATACAACAAAGAGAGAATTATTATTATTATTATTTTAATGACTTCTTGTGGGGACCTACATTTAAATCTTTAATGGAAGGCTGGAAGATAGAACTCAAATTAGAACAGACAGCACACATTGATATCATGGAAAGAACATTGGACTTCAAGTCATAAGAACTGGTTCTAGTCCTTGCTTTGCTACCACATGCCTGTGAGATGCTGCAAATGTTACCTAACTTTCGTGTGCCCAGTTTCATTAACTCTGAAATGGGTCAGATCATAATAGTTGATCTCTCTCGCAAAGTCGCTTTAAAAATGAATTGAGGCAATGAATGTGGAAAATTCCTTGAAAAATAGAAAGTACCAGATGCATGGCATGAATGTGTATTTGCTGTTAATTATTTTTTCAGCCTCTGTCCTAATTTCTCCCATGGTAATGACTAGCAAAAGCCAGCATATTAAGGAAGAAGACAGCCAAGCCAACAACATAAATCCAGAGCAGTCAAATCAACAATAACAACTAGAAATCATCAGGAAGAAAAAAAACCCAACACTTCGTATAAACAAAGTGATTATTTGATTGTAAATGAGTAGCATAAATCTTGGCATAATCGTGTCATTTTTTTTCAATAAAATTTTAGATAATTTTGACTCTATTTAAAATACCGCTGATTGGCACATTGGGCTAAAAGTTGGGATAACTGGGTCTTCACATTGACTTTTAAAATAAAGTAGCTGTGCATCTTGGGCAGATTACTTCCCCTCTGTGGATCTGACTTTTCTGGAGAATGAAGGCATTGCAACACCATTCCTTAAACTCTTTCAGTCTTGCTACTTCTAGGGTGTAAAATAAGAGGGGCAGCAAGACACTCTTTGCCTGGGACATGAGTCATCTGTTTCAAGAAGACTGGAAGCTCAGGAGATCTGAGCAGATCATGATTTCCCCATGCCTCCTGCATGTAGAACAAGACATACCATCCACAGTTTGTGAGCTGCTGGAGGGCAGTTTTTGGGTCTTGTGTTGTCTAAGCAGCAATGCCTTGACACCCCATCACTGTGTATCATTAGCCACGGCAACAGTACTTTTGTGATTCTTTCTCCCATGCTCTGGTGGTCATGGTCAACAGGGAACACAGCAGGTAATGAGTGGGCGGAGACTAATTTAGTGTTACCCTCAATTGAGCATCCAGAATGGCTGGCATAGGTATACGCTGATATACAAGGGATCACTTCTGCTCTGCTCACTACTCTTGGAGTCATGGTGCCATACTGGGGAAGCATCCATAACTTCCTCATTTTAGAACATCTGGGGGACATGTACTGGGCACTGTCTTAACCAGGTCTCTAGCTGTGTTTTTTCCTTTGCCTTTGGGAGTATGTTTTAAGATTGTGAATGAGAAAAATGCAAACATTCAAGGTTAATGTACTTAATTGAATCCATACAGGTGATAAAATATGTAGCACCTAACTTGTAGGCTCGTGCCAAGGGGTTGTCATGCCAACAGATATTCACTAATTTAAAGAACCACCTGGCCCTGTACTTTGATCTCCAAATCTAATCTCCGGTTCAGATGGAGATCTCAGATGCCCTAGGTTATATCAAGCACAATCTCCTTTCTGGGGAAGAGGACTTGCCTCAGTGCTTCTTAGCTAGATGGCACTAGAGAAAGTACACACCTACAGGAAAGCAATGACTTTCAAAGGCCAAGATATTAAAATCAGAAGAGGAGCTGTAACCATCCAAATCACTGGGTGGCCTATGGTCCTGTCAGGCTGCTGCAGACACTAGTTTTTCAGAGACAGGGTTGGGCACAGAGTAGGAATCCAGAGTTGTTGATAACATTAACTGAGTTTAAGCAGGTCATTTCAATTAATCATATCAGGCCTTACTATCTCTATCTGTATAATGAGGCCATTGTATTATAAAAGCAGGAATTCTACACTTTGCTGCCATTCTGGTCTCTGACACATATCAGACATTGCTATTTGATGCTAGCACTCTTTCACATCTCAAATCCCTTCTCTAAACAGTGCTCTAAGAAATTACTTATTATTCAAGCAGAATGGACATGTGAGATGCATATTTGAGATCTCTGACCTAGAGGAGCAGTTGCTTTACTGAAAACAAGGGGAGGTCACTGTGGCATTCGTGTTCTAGGAAATGTGTAACAACCAACTCTCCAGAAAAACAAGGAAGGGGCTGGGTAAACTGACTGGCAGCATTTGCCAATTTCTGTAGTGTAAATACTCCCACTGTGGCAACTCCAAACTAACAAACTTACTAACTAACTCTAAATATTGACAGAGTTTAAGAAGTTTGGGTGTACAAGTCCAATAATGCTATATCAATTGGCTCAAAAAATTCTTAAAATTTTTTCAAATGGCTTTTGCAATCTACTACCAGCCAGCTCTAGCACTCTTCTGGTAATAGCCTCCTGACTAAGATATAGTGGAATCTGTAAATTTAATGAAATTCCATGCAAAAATAAGTTTATAACCATGTAAATTTTTCTGGGTAGCTGATGCATAGTTTTCATTAGATGAGTTCATGGTTCAAAATAGTTTTAAAAAAAACACTAGCTAGATGATATTTACGGTAGATAATGCAGTTAATAGTCAGCTCAATTCTCCTTCTAAATATCTGAAAGGCCACCCTTGTTAGCCCCCCCATATTTAGACAAGGCCATGTAACTAATTCTGGGAGGTGATCCAGGAGCACAAGTGACATTGGCCACTTCCAAGGCAAAGCTGTGCATTTTGAATATGTCTGCCTGGCTCTCTGGGTGATTACATAGAACAGAGGCTCTGACAATTCACAATAGAAAGAAATAAACGTTAAGCCTGAACAGACCAATAACAAACAGATTTAAGACCCAACAAAGAAAAACCCAATACCAGATGGATTAACACCTGAATTCTACCAATTTTCAAAGAATTATTACCCATCGATATGGTCTGGATGTTTGGCCCCTCCAAATCTCATGTTGAAATTTGATCCCCAGTGTTGGAGGTGGGGCCAGATGGGAAGTGTTTGGGTCAAACGGACAGATCCTCATGAATGTCTTGATGTCTTTCCCATGTTAATAAATGATTTTTCACTTTATTAGTTCATGCAAGAACTGGTCTTTTAAAAGAGCTTGGCACCACCTCCTCCCTCTCTTGCTCCTGCTGTTACCATGTGACACACCTGCTCCCCTTTGCCTTCTGCCTTGATTGGAAGTTACATGAAGCCCTCACCAGAAACAGGTGCCCTGCTTCTTGTATAGTCTGCAGAACTGTGACCCAAATAAATCTCTTTTCTTTATAAATTGCCCAGCCTCAGATATTCCCTTTATAGCAAGCAAAATGGCTTATACAACAATACTTCTTAAATTCTGTCAAAAAAATGGAAGTAGAAGGAATACTTTCTAACATATTTTATGAGATTAACAATTAGCTTGATACTTAAGCTAGACAAAGACACCACAAGAAAAGAAAACTACAAGCCATTATCCCTATCAAAATCCCAGTGGCATTTTTGGTATTAATGCAAAAATCTGTAATAAACTGTTAGCAAAATGAATTCAATAACACATAAAAAAGATTAATACATCATGATCAAGTGGGATTTATCCCTGGCATGTAAGGCTGATTTAACATGCATAAATCAATGTGATACATCATATTAAGAGAATGAAAGACAAAATCACATGATCATATCAACTGATGGAGAGAAACATTTGACAAAGTTCAACATATTTCCATGATAAAAACTCTGAACAGATTAAGTATAGAAGGAAAGTTTTTCAACTTAATAAAGGCCACCGATGAAAAACCCACAGCCAACATCATAATCACTGGGAAGAACTGACAGCTTTTTCTCTGAGATCTGGAACAAGACAAGGAGGCCCACTCCTGCCTTTTATATTCAGCATAATACTGGAAGTCCTATCAAGAGCAATTAGATAGTAAAAAGAAATAAAAAGAAAAAGGTAACATGATAAGATATATATATACACACACACACATATATATATATATATATAAACCAAAAGGCTTCACCAAAAATCTGTTAGATCTAATAAATAAATTCAATGACATTGCAAGATACAAAATCAACATAAAAAATCCATGGCATTTCTATACACGAATAATGACCTACCTAAAAAAAATCAAGAAAATAATCAAATTTACAATAGCATAAAAAAAATGAAATGCTTAGAAATAAATTTAATCAAGGAAGTGAAAGACCTGTACATTGAAAACTATAAAACACTGATGAAAGAAGTTTAAGAGGATACAAATAAAAGTAAGAATGTTTCATGCTCATGGATTGGTAGAATATTGTTAAAAATGCCCATATTACTCAAAGCAATATACATAATCAATGCAATCCTTATCAAAATCCCAATGGCATTTTTCACAGAAATAGAAAAAACAAAATTAAAATTCATATGGAACCACAAAAGAACCGGACTAGCCAAAGCAATTTTGAGGGGGCTGGAGGAACTTGGAGGTATCACACTTCCCAATTAAAATTATACTGCAAGATGATAGCAATCAAAACAGTATGATAATGACATAAAAACAGACACAGAGACCAATGTAACAGAATCCCAGAAATAAATATAAACATATATGGTCAACTAATTTTTGGTAAGGGCACCAAAAAGACACAGTGGGGAAAGGACAGTCTCTTCAATAAATGGTGCTGGGAAAACGGTATCTACATGCAAAAGAATGAAATTGGACCTTTATCTTGCTGTACACATAAATCAGCTCAAAATGGATGAAAGAGCTAAACATGAGACATGAAACCATAAAACTTTTAGAAGAAAACAGGGGAAATCTCCTTGACACTGGTCTTGGCAATGATTTCTTGGATACTACATCAAAAGCTCAGGCTACAAAGCAAAAATAAATAAATGGAACTACATCAAACTAATAAGCCTGTGCATAGCAAAGGAAACAACAAAATTAAAGGGCAACTTATAAATTGTTAAAAATATATTTTCAAGCCAGTATTCAGATAAGGAGTTAATATCCAAGACATATGAAAAACTCATACAACTCAGTAGCAAGAAAACAAATAACCTGATTTAAAAAAATGGGCAAAGGACTTAAATAGACATTTCTCCAAAGATGACATAAAAATGGCCACAGGTACTTGAAAAGGTGCTCAACATCACTAATCATCAGGGAAATGCTAATCCAAACTGCTATGAGATATAGCCTCACATCTCTTAGGACAACTATTATCAAAAAGACGACAGATAACAAGTGTTTGTGAGGGTGTGGACAAAAGGGAAACCTTCTACACTATTTATCGGAGTGCAGACTGGTGCAGCCATTATGGAAAACAGTATGGAGGTTCCTAAAGAAATTAAAAATAGGACTACCATATTACCCAATAATCCCTCTTCTGGGTACATACCCAGAGGAAATGAAATCACCATCTTATAAAGTTATCTGCACTTCCATGTTCACTGCAGCAAAATTTGCAATAGCCTAGATATGGAAACCACCTAGGTGTCCATCAGGGAATGAATGGATAAAGAAACTGTGATACATATATACAATGGAATATTATTCAGCCTTATAAAAGGTAGAGGTCCTGCCTTTTGCCACAACATTAATGAATCTAATGGACATTATTCCAACTGAAATAAGCCAGTCACAGAAAAAGAAATCTTGCATGATCTCACTTATATACTCAATCTAAAAAACAAAGGTCAAATATATAGAGATAAGGAATATAGGAATAATTACCAAGGCCAGGGGAAGGTTGAGGGAAGGAAATGGGGATATATAGGTTAAATGAGACAAAGTAGAAGATATGTAGGATGAACTAGTTGAAAAATACAACATACAACATGAGGGCTACAGTTAATGATAATATATTGTCTTCAGGGTTTTTGCTAAATGAGTATTTATTGCTGCTTTTGCCACAGGGGGGAAAATGGGTAACTATGTGAGATGATGGCCATATTAATTTGTTCCACAGTAGCAACCATCTTACTATATGACTGTATAACATCGTGTTGTATACCTTAAATATACACAAAACAAACTTTATTTTTTTAAAAAGGAATTAACCTTACATTATTAAGCCATTGAGATGAGGGAGTGATTATGATTCTACAGCAAGATCTAGACTATTCTGAACAACGCAATTAATATAGTGCTTTCCAGACCTTAAATTATAAAAACAGAATAAATTATCTGAGATATCATAATTGGAATCCTAAATAGATGTATCAATCTATGAATAATCCTTTCCTGGAACAGCTCTGTCTCTAGCTGTCATCTGAGGACCATAGTCCAAACTTAGATTATTTTGTTCTTCTGTTTACAACTTTTTTCAAGTTTAGTTTCTAAGCAGCCAGACTGTACCATGGGGCCAGTCCACATGGGTTACCATTTACTGAGGGCTGATACCATATAACCTGTACTTTATCAACATTTGCATTGTACATCAGACCACATCAGTAGCATCTTTGGTAAGTGTTATATGCAACATGTCCAGCGGTTGATCAGCTGAGCAGACCTGCCCTTAGGTATAGGTGAGAAAGGCAGTTATTTTATTTAATTTTGAAAGAGGTGGACCCATATAACTCCCCAATGAGTTTATAACCCAGCCTGAAGTTCCACCATGAGAATGATATCTCTTTGGCCAAATAAGCACCATACTTAAAAACATAAATTCCCTTAGGAAGGACATGAATCAATTATCAGTCCGAGCCATCATTGTAGAAATGTGACATTTGAGAGAATTTCTTCCTGGAAGCTGGATGAGAGCAATGAATTGAAGAATTGGAGCTTTTCTGAGAGAAAAGAAATGGGTGAGAAAGGAAAGGGGATAATTTGGGAGCAAGAACTCTGGTGAAACCCCCTCAGCAATGCATGGATTCGTAAAAGAAAGTGCAATTACTGCTGGCATTTTATGTATGAGAAACAGAATGGCAGTCAGAGAAGCTAAATGTCTTGTCTTAGGTTACACAGCTTATAAGTGACGAGGATTGATTTTAAACCCAGGGTATTGATATTGTTTTTGTTGCTTATTCTGAATACAGAATATTTTGCTTTTTAATGTATTCTACCTCCAAATGTAAAAGTAGTTTTCTTTTTAAAGATTTCACTTCACCTAGAGGTCATGGACCATGATGCTTAAGGAAGGAAAGGCAGATACAACATGGCTTAGCATGGCAGAGATCTAATTACAGTCAAGGAATGGCATGGGCCTGCCTGGGTTCCTCACTCCTGCTCAAGGAAAAGATGGGAGGGCCCAGAAGAGCACAGAGAGAAGGGGTTTGGTATTATATAATGTCTGAGCTGCAACAATATGTCCACCTCACTGATGCATATACTTCTTTTCAAACAAGTATCTCCGGCCTTCCCATCAATAGTGTGCCAGACATTCTCCTGACTTCAGAGGTGGAGAAAAAAAACTCCGCCTTACTAGAGTTAACAGAGTGGAGGGAGAGAAACAGTAAGTGATAAATAAATAGATACGCTGTATTTGTGGCAGACTCTGCGAAAGAGAAAATAACGCCTTGTGAAATAATTGCAGTGTGGTTCTTTGTATGAAACCTCTCAATGCAAGGGTGGGGGAAGCAGGTGTATGATCTCCAGAATGTTTCTTTGGTTGAAAAAAATATTTTCTACCATGGCTCAGCCACAATCCCACCCGCCTGAACTCCAACAAACACTGTGGACACAGCGATAAGAAGAATATAAAATCATCATGATAAACACAGGAGTCCCACAGCAGGATGAGCTCTGGTCTTCAGGGGATTATTCTTACATCCATCACCAGAGAACCAGACAGGGCAAAACAAAGTAAATGACAATACAACTACCAAGAACTTGGCACAACGGGGCACAGTGATAGAGTGTGTACTTGGGAACAGGCTAGACAGGAAAACTGGGTAAGATTTTCTCTAAAGAAAGCTAAGAATGATGAATTACAAGAAATCAGAAAAATAGGGTAATGATGACCAGGTATGTGTGTTTTGCAAACTTTTCTTATTTCCTTGCAACTATGTGACATAGTTCTAATTCAACAACAAATAGCAGAGTGTGGGCCTACAATAGGTCAGACATATTATTATGTTTTTATGTTTTATTGTTATGTCACATTAAGTCTCTACTTATGGCCAAAAATATAAAATAGCACTGCTTTTAGACACAGCAAGATCATACAGTGCTATAGCAAAAGAGCCTTGGAAAATTCATATGATTTTCTTTGTTTTCTATGCAAGCAAAGATGCATGGCTGGAAGCTTTCCATCTGGACACCAGGGAAGACATTTCTCCAGGACCGCCACACAGAAGCCTTACCTGGCCCTCTTGGAGTTCTTCATTCTAGGCAGGCCATGGAGGGCAGCCTGAATAGAGAGAATCTGAAAATCAGAACAAAATTTGAAGGAAATGCCAGAATATTGGATATAGCACAATATCCAAAGTTAGACATAAGGCTTCAAATCCAAGCTTAACTAATTTCTATGTGAACTTGGGCCAATTACTTAAGCTCTATATTAGTCAGGCGCTAACTGGGATTCAGATGCCACATGAATATTTAAGCAGAGGAATTTAATTCGGGATTTACACAGGTGATGAGAGAGCTTAGAAGCCTAGTAGAGGATAGTCAGCCATGTAGACATTAGCAATAGCAGGGCGCCACCACTCCCAGAGACCAGAGGGAAGAGTGGGAGGGAGTGGTAATCTGATAGCTTAAAGGCTGGGACCACCTTCCAGAAGCTGGCACTATGGAAGGGTCTCATTGTCAGAAGCTGAAACCAAAGAAGAGATGTAGCCACTCCAGAAGACATGAACATAAACAGAAGAATAGAAATATCTTGTCTCTCCTTCTACCAGCCACCCCCAATCTCCCATCAGTGCATGCAGATGAGCAAATCTAGCCAGAAGCCCACTGACACGGGAGCCTGGGGGACGTAGGCTGAAGGTGTCAGCTGTCCTGCAACACAGGACTTGGCCCAGTGTGAACTGTCCATTATAAGGTTATTATATTTAATTTTTATTTTTATTTTAGTAACTTGTAGAATGCACCGAGGTTTCTTTTAAGTTGTCATTATTAAAACAATCACTATCAACGGATATTAATATTTAAAGTGCAACCAGTGGTATCTGGTAAATGTTTAACAATTGACTCTTCGGGAGAACAGCCATAATTTGCAGCTGGTTTCTGTGGGTATGAATATTCTTATCATGGCTAGTTTCAAACCGCAAATGCGAAGGCACTGAGTGTGCACTGAGAAGATTGGCTCGTGCAGGTGGGTACACGCTGGCTCCAGAACAATACTGAAAGTAGGAAGAAATGGCAAACATGCTTGAACAGTTCCAGGAGAACAGCACCAGTATTAGTAGATGAAAATTGCAGAGGGACACGGTTTTTGGCTCTGTTTAATAAAAACTACTCATATTTGGACTATATCCCCTTCGAGTCCATAAATTCTTCACCACTTGGGACCACATTTGCTAGATAACTGGTCATTCTGTATAGATATTTCTGGAGAGATCTGTATCACATAGGTGTAAGCCATGAGCATTCATGTGTTTGCTCTCTAGACATGAATCCTAAAACTTCACCATGTTTTGGAGCCAAGTTGTAAACCCAGGCCCTCATGAACTTTCTTGATGTCAGAGGGATGACATCGGTCCTTAATACCTCCTGAACTCTGAGTAGGAATTGTTTGCATCTCATTTTTGATACTATCTTGATGCTTCCTATTTTCCTTCCTTTGGTTTCTATCAGACTGTCTCCCCCACCACTACTCATTTCCTTTGTCATCTTGTCATTGAACAAAGCAAGGGCAAACTGGCAGAGCTCCTCAGTGCTGTTGGCATGTGGCAGGCTTGGGTGTCTGATCTGCTGACCTCTGCGATCATGTGACAGTGCTACAGCCATCAGTAGACCAGTCCGTTGTTCTAAAGAGCACTTCACAGACTTATTGAGTTACTATTGTTTTCAACAGTGTAGGAGATACATTTCGGGGCATGCATCAATTCTTGTACCTTAGTGGATCTGATGGTATTGGTGGATCTGATGACATGCTAGAGAATGCAATCATGGTGTCTGAGAACACAAATATTCTGATATTTGGCCAAATTTCTATGAGGAATACATCCTTAGTAAAATGCACCTCTTTTATTTTCTCCATCTGTTTTACCTATTGTGTTGAAATTAGCCAAGAGTTGGCCCATTTATTTACTTGCACTTTCAAAAATATTGAAGAATGTATGCAAAGCTCAGTGCAAGCACCAGGGAATGTACAAGTTAAAGAAAGTAACTCTCGTTCCCATGACACCTTTAAGATATTGCTAGTCTAGTAGAATAGAAGATAATAAGAACTGATAATTACATTCAATGCTGTTGGTATTGAATGGGTTAAACTTGAGGTGTTTTAGGAGCACTAAGAAAAGGCAGTCTGGGAGATCACCCAGGAGAAGAAATGACCAAGTAAGGAGCTGAAATGTGTGTAAATAATTGCAAAGAGAAGAAAGAGTATTTCAAATAAAGCCAATAAATTCTGCAAAACCAGAAACAGAAAAGAATCAGAGGGGAATTCCACTTCAGGCCAGGTGCTAGATTTACCTTCTTACATAAAACAATAAAAAAAACCTGAAAGAATTCAACACCAACAGTCCCACAAGATAAGAAATGTTAAAGGAATTCCTTCAGGTAGAAGAGAAATAATAAGATGAAATATGAATCTATGTGAAAGAATGAAGAGCCCTAGAAATGGTGACTACATGGGTAAATAGAAAAGATTTTTAAAATTTTCAATATTTTTAAAAGAATATTGACTGTTTAAAGGAAAATAATAACAATGTAGTGAGGTATTTATTATAAACACACACACACACACGAAAAGTGCTTGACACTAAACCCCAGGGCCAGGCAGGATAAAATGGAAGAAGATTACAAGGCTATTTTACTGCACATTAAGTTGTATACTATCATTTGAAACTAGACAGTTATAAGTTAAAGTTATATACTATATGCTCTAATGCAACTATTAAAGAAACAAAACAAATGGTTATAGCCTAAGAATGAACAAAGAAAATAAAATCTAATAATAGAAAATAATCCAAAAGAAGGCCAAAATAGAACAAGGAGGAGATGAGACAAACAGAATATAAATAATAGATGGTAAACTTAAACTTAAATTTATCAACAATTGCATTAAGTGTGAATAGGGCAAACACTCCAATCAAAAGGCAGGGATTGTCAGATTTTATGTAAAAACAATGAACAGATTATATGCTTTTTAAAAGAACACACTTTAAATGTAAATACACAAACAGATTAAAAACGAAATAATGGAAAAAGGTATACAAAGCTACTTCTAGTCCAAAAAAGGCTGGAATGTCTATATTAATATCAGACAAAGTAGATTTCAGAACAAAGAATATTACCATGGATCAAGAAGATTAGTCATTTCATAATGACGAAGGTGTTAATTCAGCAAGAGCATATAATCATCCTAAATGATTTTAGAGCTTCAAGGAAAAACAGGCAAATCTATACTTTATAGACAAATATTTCACCATCTTTTCTTAATAATTAATAGAATAATAGATGGAAAAATTCAGCAAGGATATAGAAGGTTTGAATAACACTACAAATAACTAATCTAATTGTCATTTATAGAACACTCCACTCAACAACAGCAGATTACACATTCTTTTGAAGCAAACACAGAGCACTTACAAATACAAACCATACTCTAGGTCATAAAATGTCTCAGCACATTTAAAAGGGTTAATTCATGCAAATTATAATAGAATTTAATTAGATATAATTAACATAAAAGTTTCTGGGTAATCTCCAAATATATGAAAACCAAATAAAATACTCCTTAATAACTCTTGGGTTAAAAGCAATGCAAAAAGACAATAAAATATTTTGACAGAATAAAAATTGAAAACAAAAGAGTATTTGGATAAAATTTATAGCAGTACATGACTTTATTAGAAAATAGGAAAGGATTCCAATCAATTACCTCAGTTTCTGTCTTAAGGAACTAGAAAAATAAGAGCATATTAATTCCAAATAGGCATAAGAAAGGAAATAATAAAAGCAAAGCAGAAATAAAAGAAATAGAAAACTGAAATAAACAATAGAGAAAATCAATGTAGCCAAAAAGTATACTTAAAAAGAAAGAGATGAGTAAATTGATTTAATGATAGCCATCTAAGCTGGAAAAAAAAAGAAAAAACAACAGCGAACACAAAATAACAATATCCTGATTGAGAGTGTTATCATCACTACAGCTTCTGTAGGTATTAAATGGATAATAAGGGAGCATTTTATAATCTTATGTATTGGATTAATTTGACAACTTATATGACAGAAATAAATTCCTTAAAAGACACAAATTACCTAAGCACACTCAGGAAGAAATAGATAACTTGAATAGCTTCATATCATTTAAAATAAATTGAATATGTAGTTAAATAACTCTCCACTCTCTTCCCTCCCTACCTTCCCCAAAGGTACACCTCAGACTCAGGTGGCTTCAGTGGTAAATTCTACCAAACACTTAAGGATAAAATTACACCAATCCTACATAAGCTCATCTTAGAAAATTGAAGCAATCCTTACCAGCTAATTGTATGAGGCCAACATTGCTCTGATTCTCAAACCAGACAAAGACATTACAAGATAAGAACACTATAGATTAATAGTCCTATGTGCACACATAAAGCATTTCTAAACAAATTTTAGCAAATCAACCACAACAATATATAAAAATTGTAATATATTATAACCAAGTGGGCACATTTGCCAGGAATGCACTATCTATTTAATATTCAAAAATTAATCAGTGCAATTTGCCATATTAATAAACTAAAAAAGTAAAACATTTTACCAATAAATACAAGAAGAGACAAAGCATATGAGAAATTCAGTATTTTAAAAAAACTCTCAGAAATCCAGAAATAGAAAGAAACTTCCTCAAATGATAATAGACATTTATAAAACAAACGAAAACTATAGCTAATATCATACAAAATTGTACAACACTGAATGTTTTCCTTAAGATCAAGAACAAGACAAGAATGTTTGCTCTATCCCTTTCAACTCAATATTTTATTGAAGGTTTTATACAATACAATAAGGCAAGAAAAATAATTAAACTCATCTAAATTGGAAAAAAATGAAATTTTCTTTATCCTAGGTATTGAATCAAGAGAAATCAAAGCATATTCGTACAAAGACTTCTAAACAAATGTTCATAGCCAGCTTCCTCTGTACTATCCAAGAAGTGGAAGCAACTGGGGAATGGATGCATACATAAATAGTGGTATGTCCACACAGTGGAGAACTCACTATCAGCGATAAAAAGGAAGGAAATACTGATACACACAACGACGTGGATGAGCCCAAAAATAATTATGGTGAGTGAAACAAACCAGATCAAAAAGGGGCGGGTAAATGTATGATTTATATAAAACTCTAGAAAATTCAAACTAATCTATAGTGACAACGAGCAGATCGGAGGTTCCTTGGTGTGGGGAGGATGCGCAGGCAGGAGGGAATAACAAGAAGCAGGAGGAAACTCTTTAGGATAGTATGTTCATTATCTGAAATGGTTTCACAGGGGTATACAGAGGCCAAAATTTATCAAATTGTATGGTTTAAATACGTGGACGTTATTGCATAAATTATATCTCAATAAAGCTGTTAAGAAAGAGCGAGAGGGAAAGAGGACTGGGCGAACTGCTAGTCGAGCTGTTGAGCGTGGCAGGTGCGTACACCATGAGTGTGTGCCGCGGAGCAGGAGTTGTGGGGGAATTGGGGCCAGAAAGTGAAAAGGCCTTCTGAGCTGTGAAGAGGAGTTTGTATTTATTCCTAAAGACAAAAGGAAGCATTGTGACATTTAAAAGTGTATGTGTGTTTTATTTTCTGTAATGTTAATTCATGCTTTTCATTTCAGTTGTTTTTATGTATTTCTTAGCAAAGTTACCAAGCCAAACCAAACAGTAATAAGCTACCCTTTCCAAATACCTATATCCTAATCACTCACCACAGTCCACCTGTGTCTCTCTCATTTCAGGCCCCCCTCAGATGCCCTGATCTCACCATGGCGTGCTGATGAAGATTGGCATGCTGGATGGGTTCCTTAAACAATGAGAGTTGTTTCCCTGGATGTTCATGGAAGAGGTCCTCTTCCTAACCCAGTTTCTACACAGACAGCTAAATCAGTTTGGTTGTCCCCTGCCTAACTGTCTCTGCTTCCCAGCGGAAAAAAAAAAAAAAGACCTTAGGCTTTAAGAACACAGCAGTGGTCTTAAAATCCTAAACTATTGTCAGTTTTGCATAACCTTGGACTGATTGAAATCCCTTTTTGAAAGGCAGCTTTCTCCCATGTGAAAGGGGCTAATAGCACAGGTCCCACAATGTTGTAGTGAAGGTACTAAGCTTCAACATATGGAAAGCCCCCAGCAGAGAAATTTACACATAGTTGAGGTTATTTCCCTTTAGTTGGTTTTCATCTATTCCCATCCTCCTCTCTTGGGAATATTTCCACCAGATGATGAGATTAGAATATCACGTTTTCTTCCTCAGTGGACAAATTTAGTTGGGTGTAAATCCATGATCTATTCATAAGAAGCATTGTTTAAATTTTTAAAAATGCACAAAACTAAGATTGTCATTATGAGAAAGATTCAACCTGGGTAGGAGCCCTGGCCTGGATTTTAATCAACACAGCCAGTGTTTTCAAGTCAGGGCCAAATTCTTGTGACATGTAATACAAAATTTATGAACCTCCTGAAACTGATTTATAAACTGATAAAGGATAACATAACCATACAGAGCTGGTTGCAAAATAACCAGAGGGTAAAATTGAAGTTTTATTAAAATGACCTCGATCATTTTATCTCCTACCTATACTGGATAAACAGTCACTTTTGTAGGATCTGTAAGCACTAGGGAACTCCTACCCTGTGTACCAGATGTAGGAGAAAGGTATCCCCAGAAATCAGGATCTTGTCAAAATGAATTCAACAAGCTGTTGTTAAGTGCCTGCTCTGTGCCAGGCTCCAGGACAGACAGATATAAAACACATTCTCTATCAAGGGACCTTCAATATGATGGGGAGGGCAACTATACCAACAAAGAGAAGGGCTAAGGTACAGGATGCTGACGGAGCACGAAAGAGTGGGTGAGGGAAGAGAGTCAACGTTTACACTCCAACAAAAAGCAAAATTTTCTGAACTCTTCATTCATTCATTCAGCAAATATTGAGTTTTTGCTTTACTCCAGGCACAGTTCTGGGTCCTGAACAGTAGGAGCCTAATTCTCTTTTCAGCTGAATGAAACCATTGCATGTTTGATTTTCTATCTTCCCAGTGATATCAAGTTTCTGGAAGACAGAGATTCTCTCTGTTTTCCCAGCAATTAAATATTTATTTTTTTATTGTTCATTATTTACTGAAACTATATAAGATCAGTGCTTGTGAACTGGTTTTGTTAGAAGAACAAGAGAGAATAGAAAGGAAGCTCTTGAGATGGTAAAAGAAAATATTTTTCATGTTTTGCCACAGGTGGTCCTAGAGCCTCTCCTCCCAAGGTGGGCAGGTTCTTCATTGCTAGTGTTCTCCTGCAAGGAATGACTTTCGTATATCTTCAACATGTAGGGTTTCACCCAAATTTCCCTGCCAAATAGGTTAAGAGTCTACTATTGGAAATGAGGTGGGTAGAATCTAGTGCTTTATTAGAAGTTTAAGACTGTGAATAGCAATATTCATTTATATTTTAAATTCTCAGTTCTGAAGTATTCCTTGCACTGTGAATCCGGTCATACCAGTATCTCTGAGCACATTTTGGCATCTGTCACAATATCAAATCATAGGCTTAGAAAAAATAGATCTTTGTGAAAAATCCAGTAGAGGCCATGCCGTCTATTAGTGGTTTTGTATATACCAACCAATTCCACTCCACAACAGCCCTCTGATATGTGACTTTTTTCATGTCTGCAGATCAGAAAATTGAAATCAAGAAAGACCCAGAAAATTGCACAAAGGCCACAGTAGAAAAATAAGTGTTTATGGCCAAGTCTGGTTTACTTCAGAAGCCACAAGCTTCCCTCACTCCAGTCAGAACTCAAAAAAGCCATTTAGTCCAGACTGCTTTGTAATAGCAACCTAGAGAGCTGGTCGCCTGACCTCTGCTCTGTCCCTCCCTTATCTGGGTTGTCACAGACCAGAGAAGGGGCACTGTGGGACCGTCACTGAATGACTCCAAACCCAGGCTTCCCAAAGCCCAATTATTTACATTCTCCCTTTAAGATTCTTTATTGCTATGTATAATTTATTTAATATTGAAATTCCTTTAACATTTTTATGCTCAAATAACTTTGTTCCAAAACGGCATTTTATATTACTACTAGAGGTATTAATAGAACAGTGATTAAGAGCACATACTGGGTTCAAATCCCATCTCCACCACTTGTTAGCTATGTTATCCTAAATAACTTATTTTACTTCTCGTTGCCTCAGTTTCCTAATATGTAAAAGGAATAATAATAGCACCCAACTAATAGGGCTGTCATGGAGATTAGATCAAAACATTGCAAACGTAATAATGCCCTTGTTACATGATAAACCTTCAAGAACTGTTAGCTGTTATCATTAGTACCTTAGTAGAAAACCAAAATCACCTTCTGTAAACAAAAGGTAACCATATAAATCAATACTACCAAAAAACCCCATTATTATTAAGTGTCCAGATAGGGAAGATCTTGAAGTCTCCAGACCTCAGAGTTTCTTTGTTTTTGTTAAAAGGCAACAGTAGTAAGTGTCCACGTATGTTAAAGTATAGCACCAAACTAAGTCTTTCTCATTATTATAGTCAGAAGGATTGAAGGCAATGGAAAAGGAAGTAATTTTCTGTACATGATTCCATGGTGTTTAATTTCTTGTGTAGGCACCACCTGAAAACTAAAGGACTGCCGGCTGGATGGGAACCACATGTTCAGAAAGACGCATGTTGAAGTGCTTCAGTGAACACAGGCAGGTGGGTTTCTGGCTTAGTCTGTCCGGGCTGCTATAACAAAAATACCATAGACTTGGTGACTTAAACCACAAGCATTTATTTCTCAGAGTTCTGCAGGCAGGGAAATCTGAGATCATGGTTCCAGAATGGTTGGGTTCTGTTGAGGAGTTGCAGGTTTCGGTTTGCAGAACTTCTTGTTGTATCCTCACACGGTGGAAAGCAAAGAGAGGAAGCAAGGTCTCTCGTCTCCCTTCTTATTAGGGCAGTAATTCCATTTATGAGAATTCTACCTCATGAGCTAACTAGTTACCTTCCCAGTGCCCTACCTCCTAACACCGTCGCATTGGGCTTTAGGATGTCAAGATATGAACTCTAGGGATACAAACATTCAGTCTTTAACAGTTTTCTTGTCTCTTCATTAGTCCGACTTATGTTTCTGAGATAAAACTATCTGTGTCACATCTCCATCCCAAGAGATCATGACCACGGCTGGGTATGTGTTCTGCGCTGCACATCCTGAAAAGGTAGGGATGGCATCCAAGACACAGATTTCATGCCACAACTGACCCAGATTCACACGGAGATGGCCCTTATTAAAGGTACGTGTTGGTGTGGAGCAGGGAGAAGCCCTGAATGGCAATAAGGATGACAATAAGGAAGGGTCAAGTGCACCTGCTCTAAAGGGAACCAGACTGTTGAAATATACATGCAAACATAGTCCTTTGTCCAATTTAAGATATGATAATAGGTGTCGGGACACTAATGCTTCCTGCCAGCACATGCTTCATTCAGGAACTCGTGGAAGGGAGCGCGGACTAGAACTGGAAAGGCCCCAGGTGGAGTCTGTCATCGAGTCTGGAATCAGCAACAGCTGACATTCCAAGGATCCACAGAGGGTTGAGGAATCAGAGGGAAAGAAATCGTAGCAACTAGCTATGGAGAAAAGAGCCATTCATCTTCCTCTTTCCTCCTCTCATTCACTCATTAAACACAAGATGCACAAACAAAAATAAGTAGTGAGCACCTACCACGTGGATAGCTGATAACCACCACGTGAGACAGAAATGCACAGGCCTCTAGAGTCCCACGGTCCAGTAGGGGATACCGCACAAATAACTCTGGTCCAAGATATAGAGAAATAAAGTTAATAAAACAATAGAGATAAGCAGCAAAGGAGATTTATATAAGAAAGAAGTCATTTCCAACCATTGGGCCTGTGTCTTTAAGAAGGACAACATTCGGAAAATTAAAGCTGGAAGAAAGGGAAGAGTAGACAGAGGAGGGCGCGGAATGGTCGTAGCAGTTGTAGTCAAATAAAGTTAGAATCTGGCAGAGAGCTTAAGGGAGTGAGCGCAGATGCGTTGGGGCCAATTAACGGAGAGGCCTTGAAGGGCAAGCTAAGGAGTGTTGGGAGCCAAAGGCAAAATGCATCTTCCTCTAAACGCTGTTGAGGAAAATGGTGTGTGAGATACTGAGTCCTCTAGGTTGCCCGTGACAATGTGCCACCGCCTCTGCTGTCACCGCCAGCTCCAGACACAAGCTTAATTGTGCAGCGTGCTCACTGCGCCCATCCGTTGCCTGCAGCCGTGCCACACTCTTGCTTCTGGAGATTAAGTGTTCTCCTGCTGGAGAACTGGACGCCAAGTGAAGCTCAGACGGCTCAAATGATTTGGCTGGGTGAGTCAGGGCGCTCTTCTCCCCAGCCAGAGGCGGGGGTCGCTGAGAGTGTGGAGGGAGGCAGGGAGGGACTCGCCGAGTCCCCGCGTGGCTGTGTTTCACGGCTCTGCAGCTAAACGCCGTTGTGCACATTTCCCTCTTCCCCCCTTCTTTGCCCAGACCCATGTGATAAACACCGGGATGAGATGCCCCCTTGCCGAGTGACGAGGCAGTGGCAGCAGCTGTGGCCCTTTCATCAGCAAGGTAATGAGGATTCATTTCTGTTTTATTACTTCTGTCACGTCGCGTTTTTCCCTCTGTGTTATCTTATTATTGCGGCAGGAATTGATTGCCATAACGGAGCAGGCGTCTAAATCCTGTCCCTTTATGTCCCTCCCTCCAGCTCCTCTGAGCCCTTTCTCCCCACCCTGTCTCTCTCTGCTCAGCATCCGTCCCCTGGCCACTTCCTCCTGCCTTGGTATATTAACAGGAAAGAAAAACTCATTTGAAACAATTTATGACGTGACTCAGCAATCTGTGCTCTCCTGACCACGGGGCAAGGCTGGAGACAGAAAGCAGCCCCTGGTGTGGGAGGTCTGTCCGGAAGCAGAGCCTCCTGGCAGTGCCCGTGGGTTTCACTGCTTTCCCGGAGCAGAGTGGAGAGGTGGGAGGGCGATCCCCAGGAGCTTTGTGAAGGCAGGCAGAGAAGGGGGGAAACGCGGATACTGTGCGGGACATCATCTTGTCACGTTTCCCTGTCTGCCAGTGCGTGCGGGACACTCTGGCTTCTGGAAGGGCCGGGTATTGTAAGACTTGGCATTCCCACTGGGCCTTGAAGCTCGACTTCTCTGAGCTCATTTTCTTATGATTTCTTGAGCTTTGCCTCCGAGTATGCGCTGCTAGGTAGGGCATGCCAGGTCGGGGTTGTCAGGGGAGGAAACCTCTCACATGTAGACACTGATAACTATTAATATATTTAAGAACACTTTCCTTGGGGAGAGAGAAGGAGGGAAGGAAAACCAAAGGGAGTGAGGAAGTTAGGGGAGAGAGCCTTACACTTCGTGTGTACCACTGTGGATCAGACACGGCGGTAGGTATTTAATGCTTGGTGGCCCAGAGACTCCAACCCAGACCTTTCTGAGCACTGGACTCAGGGTCTTCCCGTTTGACCAACACTGCGGAGGCCCTGGACAGTGGCAGAAGTAGCCCCCATCTCAATTAGCTTCATCAGAGGGACACTTACTTGCATTCATTTACTTGCATTAATTTAACAGGGGCTTTAAGATTTTTGTGATTCCTAGAAAATGGTGAAATTTTTAAAACGAAAGCCACCACCCGCCCCCCGAAAAAAAATTCTCCTAAGTTTTCAACCTAGGATAAGATGAATGGGTCAAAAGTAATTCTCTCTGGCCTGGTAAATTTCAGAAATAAATCTTCAAGGTTGGCTTTGCTTTTAAATCTCTATGTTTTGTCACTTGAGAAAATGGACAGTATTTTTTTTTCCTTTTCAAAAGAAAGCTGGTCCCAATGGGCAGTGTTTGAGTTTAGAACATTTTGGCAGGCATGGTTTTTCAGCAGGGCTTACCTTGTGCAACAGAAACCCATTAATCTTTTTGTATCCCTGGTATGGATTAGACCAGATTCCACAAAACCTTGGAATGTCAGGTTGGACGCTGTAGGATAGTGCATCTGCATGTCACTGTGTAACAGAATGAGTTTGCACCTTCCACAACCCAAACTGCATATAGAGCTTTTAAAACTGCCTGGCTCACTACCCCCTTGTCTCCTCTTCTCCACCTGATCCCTTTATAGGTGATCTTACTTGTCTTCACCCATGAGATCCGGTTTGCATGTGTGCTGAGAATCGTGTGGGTCCTAGACCAAAAATATGAGAGCAACCCAGCCTCTGAGCCTCACAAAAGCCTCAGCTCAGACCCCAGTCCTTTCCCATCTCTGTGCCTCGAGCTCCTTACTGGCTTTGTCTTGTCCCTGCCCCTGGCTGTTGTGTCAGGTTCGTATTCCTGATTCTCCTTGGCTACCCGACCAAGTCTTGAACCTGCCCATCTGCCCGGCTGACTTGCTTTCCTATTGCCCCACTTCCCACTTCCTCGGCCTTAGCTCATACCTCATCAGTCTTACGATATTAGCCCCTGACCAGCTTCATGGAACTTCTGGCCTTACAGCAGAATGGAGACTTTGGCTGCTTTTAGCTCTCCTTTCCTGGCCTGCCAAAATAAATATTGGGTGAATGAATGAACATATGATTGAGCAAATGCCCCTCCTCTGATGATCCGCTTACCTGAGCCTTTATGTCCAATTCCAGATGTCGCTCCAGGGCCTGGGAAATTTGCCTGTGCAGAGCGAGTTGGACCCTGGATAACTGCTGAGTCCACCCTCTCCGTGTGGTGAGGACTCTGAAACTTCGCTCATCTGTGTTTCCTATGTCTTGGAAGCCTGAGCTTCCAAATGCAGACTTGGAGAAATGAGAAACCACTTTGTTTTGTTGGTTGGCAGCAAGAAGACCTCCCTTCTCCCCAAGCCCCAGGAAAGGAAGGATTTAATGTTTCTTAACTCCATAAATCTGGCCTCATTCGACTTGAATCACTAAAACCCGATTCAGATGTATTTTGTGAAACTACTAAAGGCCGCTGCCCTGGCTCCTCGGCCACTTCGAGAGAGACACTCTGGGGCCCCTTTGTCAGGCAGGGATCCTAGAAGTAGGCAAGGACTCCTGACAGAGAGTTTGGGGGTGAGTAGGGGGAAGTTATTGACATGCGACAGGCCTGGGTTTCAGTCCTGGTTTTGCCATCTTTTAGATAGGTGAGATTTGGGGTAAGTTACCAAAGCTTTTTGAGCATCCATTTTTTCATCTGAATGTTGTGATGCTAAGTCCTGGCCTCTCACCTTGTTGAGTGAAGACTAAATGGCCTGGAAGATGGAAAAGTTTCTAGAATAATGCCTGACATTCAAGACATTTTGACTCTCTGCTGATAACCTCTCAGAACTGTTATATTTAGTTCTCCAGAGACATCAACACATGCAAACTCTCTATGGTCCAAAATTTCAGAATTTGAGCTTTCTTGTCTCTCAATTCCTGAAAACCCATATGTCAGAGTCATAGGATCCAGCTTGTTTCATATTCTCTGCCCTCTTGGCACTGGCATCAGCATCTTCTGCCATTTCGATTGCCACATAACTCTTCAGTTTAAAAAGTTCATTTAGAAAAACACCGATGCATGTACAAGTTCAAGTTTATTGCTCACAGAGCTCCAAGAAACTTGGCTTAACTTAATTTATACTTCAAGCTATGCTAGACCCTTACCTCAAAAATAGCCAGATCCCAAATTTCATACATTGGAATACATAATGACACCATATATCACATGTAGGATTCCAGTTCCTACTGCCAAGCTCCCTGACACACTGCAAACTTTCACAATTTCTCCATTCCCAGAGAAGATTCCACCTCCTGGAGAGCTCAGAGTTGGGCCAGGGTATGTGGAATCAGTTCTCATGACATAGTTCTGGTGAGATGTCACATCCAATAACTTACCACTGTCACTTTGAGAACAGATGAGGTGGTCTCTGATTGTGCCCAACAGCTTGCCAGGACCACTCACCGGGCTCATTCCCTGCACTTTGGAGGCTGTGACTCTTACATTTAACCTTGGATGCTACCCGAATCTCATCTCTCTTTGACCTTAGGGTCCATTGTTCCCATTAATGTGACTTCTCTTGGTGTTGATATCATATTTTCTTGACTTGTTCTCCTGGAAATTTCACTTAACCCCATATGCTTCTCACTTCACCTTAGCTTGCATAATACTTGACTTTTTTCTTCCAATATCTCCTTTCTCAAATATGCTCTTCTTTATGAGGACTTCCCTATGTCTTCAAAGTCAATTTGAGGGTTCTCGTGGCATTCTTTCCTAGTCTGTGCTTACCAAAATACTTTATAATTTAGGAGCTCATATGTGTTTTCATCCATCACCAGACTGGGAAATTGGACATTGTTTTTCTAGCACTGGGTGCATGGACACACAAGTCGAATGAGTGAATAAATACACAGTGAAACCACCTGTTTCTTTTATTATAATTTGACCTCAAATTAACTGCTGGGTTGGTAGACTATATGCTGAGCTCAGACCTCATTCTCACAGGGACTGGCTACAACATGCTTTATTTACTAAGAGTGTTTCTCAAACTTTTATATTTTTAAAATTTTTATTGACACATAATACTCATACATATTTATGAGTTACAGTGTAATATTTTAATACCTTTATACAACACGTAATGATCAAATCAGGAATATTATCAGATCTATCACCTCAAACAATTATCATTTCTTCTTCCTATTAGAAATATTCAAAATCCTCTTTTCTAGCTATCTGAAAATCTATAGTAAATTTTTGTTAACTCTCATCACCCTACTGTGCTATAGAACACTAGAACTATTCCTCCTATCTAGCTGTAATTTTGTATCCATTAACCAACCTCCTCTGCCCCTACCACGGTCCTCAAATTTGAGCATGTGTCAGAATCACCTGGTGGGCTTGTTAAAGCACAGATTGCTGGGCCCCCGCCCCAGACTTTCTGATTCAGCAGGGCTGGGGTGAGGCTGGAGAATTTGCTCCTCTAACAGGTTCCCTGGGAATACTGATGCTGCTGGTCCTGGGACCACCCTTGGTAACTTCTACTCTAAAATGTCTCTGCACATAGAAGGTATCACTCTTGAAAACACTTCATACATCTTATCGTGCTATCATGTCCTTTGGTTTCTAGGGCTTTCTTTCAAATCATTGCTTTCTTTGGTTGATGCAGAGCCCACCATTATAACAAAAGGATGGGCCCAAAGACCCCTGCCCAGGCATTTACCCAAAGCTTGGGCAATTTTTCTTCTCATGTACTTGAAGTTGAAAGGTTGAGAAAACAAATACACAATGACCTTGAGAATAAAACACGGAAGGAAGGGAGGGAGGGAGGAAGGAAGGAAGGAAGGAAAGAAAGAAGGAAGGAACCCAGTATCTAGATGGTGATTATGTCACAGGGTTTGCTTCCTCCCACCTTCCCTTCAAAATCAATGTGACAAAAATATCACCACATCTTCAGGAGCTAAGACAATCAATCAGAAACTTCCCAAACTATGGTAGAAGTTACTCCTGTCTCTAGTAAAAGAGAATAGATTAGTTCAAAAATTCCTGCTCATGCCCAGTCTCAGTCAAACGGCCATAAGGCCAGTGAGCCAAGAGGTAGGTGGAGGTCTGCACCTACTCTGCCTGGCACCCAGCCTCAGATATCTGGTGTCTTTGATGGCAAACAGGAACTCTGCAGGTCACGGCCCGGACATGTCATCATCCTCCACACAGAGTTGCCATTACCACATCTACCACTACCACTTGGTGTGAACGGCAAGGAGACTGTGCCGGGGTAGGCAAGGGTGCATATGTCAGAGCAGAGGCAGGAAGAACAGCAAGAGCAGAGGTAACCTTATGTACCTCATCTTGCAAAAGAACAGGTGCAGATGGCTTTAAATTGTCCTGCCTTATGCAAGTAAAACTGTGTTAGATTAACGTCTACAAGACTTGGTAGTTTGGTGAGGTGATACTCACATCCACCTGTACCCTCTGCAAGGACATCCCTAGACTGACAGTTTAAAAAAAAAAGGATGAAAAGGAATAAGTGCACCCTGTTGATTGGAAAACTCCAGATCTAAAGAGACTTCTCCTCAGTGAAGAACAAGTAAACTGAACCAAAAGGAAATTGGGGTAAAGATTCTGTAACATTATAAAGGTACATTTTCTGAAAAATGTGTAGTAAAAGCATATTTATGAAAATAATTTACAAGCAAATGAGAGGTTTTTGGGTTTTTTTTAAGATAATGCATTTGTTGGTGCTCTCCAAAAAGGCCAAAATTCACTAATTCTATAATAGAGGTACGTAGATGGATTTAGTTGAGATACAATCTGCAGTAAAAAAAGAAGTTTACAGGAAGGCTGTAAATAGCAAGTGAAAATTTAAAAAATGTAATTAAAAGGACAGTACTTGTATAGGAGCTGGAACGATTAAAATTAATACCGTAGAAAATTAAAGCAGTAGAATAGAAGATAGACAAGAGATCTAAGAACTAAGGGGGAAATAAAAATCTAAAAAGATACAAAAGAAAATAAATAGATATAGGGCTAAACAGAATGCATATTTGCTTTTATTTAATTTATTCATAATTTCCATCTTAAACTCTATAAAGTTAGGGATCATTTATGTGTTGTTCATTATTGTTTCTCTAGCACTTATGAGTCACTCTTTTTTTAAAGGATTGTTAAGAATGACAGAAAATAAATACTCTTGTGATAACAAATAGCATCCTCAGGAAGGATCCAGAACCACCAAGCAAAAATAATCATTAAAACCTAGCAAAAGAACACATTCTTAAACTGAAAAAAAGAACCACTCTTTCATAATCCAAAATTACTAAAAACCAAAATAAGAAATTTTAAAGCATTAATAAAAATTCTCATAAATATAAAGCAGTGAAATATAATTATTTAAAGAAGAAAAAAACCAGCATCTGACTTTTTGTTTACAACATTGTCAACTGATAATAAATATCTACTAAATTTTAAGAGAGGAATTGTTGCTACCCAAGAATTCTGTTCCCAGCTAACATTTTATTTTCATGCATAATTGTAAGAAGCAGCTATTTTCAGATATGTATGGGTCCAGAAAATAGTTTATCCATTTAAAAAATTGCTCTTAGACCTACATCAGCCAATTGTGAGATGAATCAGAAATAAAAACTCAATGGTGCAGAGGTTTTTTGATGACCTTTCATTTTCTTAAAGAAAATATTTTGGTTTTTTTCTAAATTACCAATTTCTATTATTATTTTTATGAATTTCTTCATCAACTTTTTGAGTATTTTTTTAAACTTCTTCAGTTGAATATGTAAGATTCATTTAATTTTTTCACTTTTTTGTAGTAATGAAAATATTTGAGGTTATGGATTTATCTCTGTCTAGGGCTTTAAGTGAACTCCATAAATTTTAATATGTAATGGTTTCATTATTGTCATACACTTAACGGTGTAGGTCTTGATTGCTTACGTGTATGTTTTAAAAAGTTAAACATTAGTTGTGTATATTTTGTTTATAACCTTTATTGAAAAATGGACTTTATTCTTTTGAGTAGGTTTTGATTAATAGCAAAATTGAGCAGAAGGTACAGAGATTCTTCACATCTCCACTGCCCCTACACAAGCACCACCTCCCTCATCATCAACATCCCCTCCAGAGTGATACATTTGTACAGTAGATGAAGCTGCATTGCCATCATGTTCTTACCCGAAATCCATTGTTTGCGATAGGGTTCATTCTTGGCTTTGGAATATAGCTTTGTTTTTAAGGACCATTTTCTTCTATTGTGGTCTAGGAGTCTTCTGTATATTTTTTAAACTTTAAAGTCATCATTATAATACAATAGGTACCTTTTAAATAAGTTTTAAAGATGTGCTTCATAGCCATGGGCCATTCTAGGTTCACATCCTGATATATTCATGACCAGACAGGAGAGCTTGATGTGTGAAGAAAAGGACAGAGAGAAATCATAAAATCTTCCTTGATTATGGTGACTCTGTTTCTCATTATTGTCCATGAGAAATTCTTTAAACAGCTCCCAGATTATTCTGATTAGCATCTTGGCGGAGAGAAACAGATGTAAGTCTAATAAAAATTCATTAAGGACCTGATTTCGGTATAATACCTATGCATAGGCCCTTTCTCCTCTCAGCGGCCAACACAGCATACCAGGAGTCCATCCGGTTCCCACTGGGTATGCCGGGTTTCTGCTTTCTCTCAATATCATGGGTATTCTGCTTAATCTGACGTTCACAGATAAGGCATTTCGTTACGATTCTTTGTAACAACATAGTCATTTTTTACAATAAATCCTGTAAATCTGAATTTTAAGTTGTCTGTTTCTATGGGACTTAGCTGTGGGAGGCAGGCAAAGTGAGGAGAAGGAAGGGTAGCTACAGGCTTCGCTGCCCCTTTTCCAGTCTAAACACTCCTCTCTTGGAACACTTCTGCCTCTCACTTTTCCCTGGAGTCGTACCACGTAAGTATTTGCCAGAAGAAGATTTCAAGTCTGCTTCACTGAAAAATGTGCTCTTTCAAGAGATGCGTTGTATGTCCATCAAAGCTCTTGGCAACTGTACCAATCACTACCACGCCTGTACCTTGTTACCCCTCCTTTTGCAGAGTCTCGCTCTCACATCATCTGTGTGATAATTTGACACTACCAGCTCCAATAATGTGAGGCCTCCTTCCTCCAGAGGGGTTGAGTGTGGATTCTACTATTAGTGATAACCGAGTCTGCATTTTGGAACATATGCTGCAGAGTCAGTTCCCCCTTCTTTGGAACATACCTTCCAGGGTAAGCGCTTCCCATTCCTGTTCTCGGCACCAGTCAGGGTCTGAGAAGGGCGAATGCTGCCTGGAAGACCTGGAGGTCCTGTTACTTCTCTAGGTTTGCCTCCATGTGCTCTGATTTCTTCCTTGCTAGATTTTCTGGGGAATAGGGAAGCTGAATCTCTCCTCTATCTCTCACCTTTCTCCAAACCACTTTCGACACTAATTTATTTAAATTTGTTTCAGATAACATAGAAGGTCATAGAAACTCAAGACATTTCTAATAAGGGCTTTGCAAACAAATTAAACTTGCACAAATTTCTGCCCAGAAAGGAGGCTGCAACATAGAGACTGAACATGCCCTGGTAACTTCCAGGATGCCCGGGCTCCTCTTTCTGGCACATCGAACCTACAAAGGCAGCATCTCTCTCATATTAACCAACGCAAAGCCTGCTGCCAACGCCAGGGGCTTTGACGAAACTGATCTAGAAAGACCACTATTTATTTAGGAGATGGGATGTATCCCACATTTGCAGAATATAAGAGCTTCAATGGAGGAATTTATACATTTTAAGAAAAAGGACTATAATCTGGTATATGCTAGCAAGATTTCTTCTATAATGTACAACCAAACACAGGCATAAATAAAATGTTTTAGGTTTGAAGTTTGGCAAAATGCTTTAGAGGTAGTATAACGTGGTACAAAAGCACAAGTTTGGAAGTTTGAATGCTGGCTTGTCTACATACTAATTGGGTGATCCTCGGCTATTTATCTGTTTGGGGTTCACATTTTTTAGCCTTACAGTATGCATGGAAATACATTCTTGATGGCTGTGAAGATTAGAAATGTGTGTATAAATTTTCTTCACCACAGCAGACTACTATACTATTAGATCACGTCAAATGCTCAGTAGTGTTAGCTCATGTTATGGCCAAATGAAAATGGAGTCCTATAGTATGCCAAACAGTATTCATGATGAATCTTTGGTCCTGGTGTTTCTCTTCCAAGTCTAGGAATTATATTTAAGCACAAAACTATACCTTAAACTTATGATTAAAAAATCTTTTCAATTAAAGAAAAGTATAAAGGCAATCTCTGGAGATGAATTTTATGGTTTTTCTCCCCTTATTCCCAGTCTTTGGCCAGGCATATGTTTTTGTTATTTTTTATTTTTTGATGAGTATATGCTACCTGGGCCTAACAAGGTCTTCATAGAAAGTACAGAAGAAAATATGTATGTGTAATGGAGCTTTGATGTTTTTGCTAAGCCAGCATCCATTTCTCCTTCTGTTGATACCAGTTTCCTGGTTTTTTTCAAGGAATTGATCTTTTGGCCTTCTCATTCAAGGTTGTTCATGTGCTGGGTGAAGGGTTGGCACATATTCCATCTATGCCCATTGAAAGACTTAAAGTCCTCTGACATTTGTTGGTGGATGGACTCAGCAGCTAGTCCAAACCAATGAGATTCAATACAGGACATAGATTAGAGTGTTGGGAGTGCCACCTCACCACTAGATGAAGCCGAACTCAAGGTGAAACTAGCCCAGAAGGAAAAAAAGAGAGAGATAAGTGATGAAAAAAAAGTATGAGACTGAGTTCTGATAGCATAATTTGAGACTTTGCACCCAGCCATGGTTGGTTTTTCATACTTGATTCTTTTTGCCTAAGTTGAGTTGAGTTTTTATTAACTTTCAACTAAAAGATACTGACTGACATACAGGGTGGATCCAGGTTTCATGTAGCCTGAGGCTAATATAATTTAGGATGTGTTTATTAGGGGAAGAGTTCAAAATTGTGAAAAGAAAATGAGATGGACAGTATTTATTGAGAATTTGAAAAGAAATAAAAACAAATATAAATTGTAAAGGACTGACAAATATCACAAACCTTATAAAATCTCAAAATAAAAAGCATTTTTTTTTCTTCTTTCTTTTGGCTGTATAGCCTTTAATTGCCTTGTCAAAGGACAACAATTTTTTGTGCAATTTTTCTAAAGACAGCATAGAATTCAGCATATCCTCTGGTGGCTGATCAAAATTTGTTTTTGTTTTAAATTTTAATATTTCATAATTTTTATTTATTTTAGATTTACAAACCATTACTGATAAGGACATTATTGTCAAAATGTAGATTATTGTCAATCTTGAGAAAAACTCCATCAAGATTCTTTCACATATGAACTGTAAGATTTCAGGGAATTTCAAGCTTTCTTGTATGATGATGATCTCAAATATCTGTAGAATTGCTGCCACTCACACTATTCATTTTGTCCTAATTACTGTTGATGTCCCAATTATAATGGCATAATATGAGTTTTATATTATCTTTGTCCATGTTAATATTTCATGTCATATTAGCAAAAATTTATCTTTATTTCCAATGTGTTCAAATGATTACCTTCTCTTTATTAATTGGATTATCAAACAATCCCCAGACCTATTTTTGATGAGCTCATAAATTTCTATTCTATATTATTAGATATATTCTTGACAAGAGAGAACTTTTGATTTGACTAGGTGTGGAAAAGAACCTCATTTCAATCATAGCTTTACATATCTGGTGATTGGGAGGATTATCTGCAGATTAGCTTCTGGCTCCATAGGTATATCAAACATTGTTTCTCTTTCTTTACCATACATTTTAATGTGGAGCACTATGGATCATAATATGATATGATCATTGGCCCAGTGACATTCTGCCACAGTACTGGATGAGTCAACATAGTGAACAGGAGAGGGGTTCCTAGAAGCTATTCCTATTATGAGCTGATTAACAGTCACAAGACTATAGACATGAATAGACATGACCAAAATCACATAAACATGTCTCACTAAACTAGACCTTAACTTAGCTGAATCCCCAAAATGCCTACAGCCATGCCAGTGCCATCCAACAGGAGGAAAAATATTGGCGATGGGGGTATCAGAGTGGAACTCAATGATAGCCTTACTTGATTATGGTAAGAATTGCTTACTTTTGCAAATTTTGCAAAAAAATATATAATCAAATTGAAGCATGACAGGACCCCTCCTAGGATTTTAGAAGGAGCTCATGCAAGTGAGGGACCTTGAAGCTTACACCTTATTAATTTCACTAAAAATTTACCTCTGCTGATGTAGAGAATGTATCATTTGGGGGCTCTGGGCAACTACAGATTCTCTAATTGCAATTGTTGGGCCATTTTGACATATCAGCAATCAGAAACATGGTTTACCTGTTAACCGTGAGACCTTGGGAGAAACTCTGAGCAATGACACTGACCCTGAGGCATGCTCAATGTCTGTGATGTCCTGAGGGACTGCATAAACACTAATGCAAAGATTAGTGAAATTTGACCTTTATGAGGTCATAAAGGATGAGATGCCATCCTGGGTCAAATCGAAGACTGCCTAATGCTGGGGCTTTGACAGCAGCCCTAAAAGTCATTTTTGGGAAAGCAAGAGACTGTCCCTCTTTATCAACCTCAAAAGATCAGGCTTCCTTGTCTAAATATTCCTGATATCCCTTTATTTTCCTTCCAGACCCTGGATTGTATTCTTAGGGACTGAGTGACTTACATTCGCCACTCTGAAAATTAATGAAAGACCTGGGATCATATAAGATCAATGCTAATAACTGGGGATTTAAAGGAGCTTTTTCCTAGGTCGGAGTAGGTCGCATGCCAAGAAAAATTTATGCTGATTTAACCAGTGAGGAGAAATTGAGGATTAGATTTTCAATTTGAGAAGTCAAACGGAGCCTGGAGAATTTAATCGGCGACTCTCCATGTGCTTCACTGGTTACCGGCAATCTCTAGATCTGTCTGTTTTGTGGAAATATGGAGAGTGAGTGAATCTTGATAATTCTCAATTCACCTAATCAGATTATCACCCTTGTCTGAATGCAAACTGACAGGTGGAAGGCAGACCTGTAACGGGAGTGCATTTGGTCGGGGCTCCACATCCTCCCACTGGCTTGTCCTCCAAATGGCTCTTTGGAGAAGTTAATAAGCACAGAGCTGAGGGCCTGGAGGTCTGCATATGGCAGGGCCTGGCATCCCGCATGGCATGGTTCTGTGGAAGAACCTTGTCAGTGCACTCACCTGTAGGAGAGGCACAGAAATCACCATCTGCCCAAGCCTCACTCGGTTCACTGGGGAAGATTAGAAGATATCACTTCTGGAGTCCCAGATGGATCCTTCAACACTCAGGTGCAAAGCTGCTTCCAGAGAAACTGCAGGAGACATGGAACAGATGGGCCCTGGACCCACCAGCACAGTTCCCTGGCTTAAGAATTCTAATCATTTGCCTCGTTCTGCCTTCAGCGTAAACCAAGGTAGCACAGACTTAACTTCAAATTCTCTAGCGATGAGACCTTAGGCAAGTTAGTTAATCACTATCAGCTTAATTTCCTCATCTAAAAAATGGAGGATAATAAAACCTGCTCTTATTTGTATTTTTCTGAGGATTGAGTGTGGTAAAGTGGGTGAAAGCATCCACTCCCGGGCTGGGCATGGAATGGCATTCAGAAAGCGGTGTTTGTTCCTGGAGTTACACACATGAATTGGTATTGGGTGATGCCAGGCCTGACTCACACTCTGAGCCTGTTTGTGACAAACATCCTATAACCCACTGTAACACTGTGTTACTATTCAACATTTTCTATTTGTAAAGGATGGGAAGGCAGGCTTTGCGGGGGTCTGATTCAGAGTTTCACCTTGAGTCAAGTTCATGAAATGAGGCTAAGGAATATCAGAGCCTCTCTCAAACCCAGAAATGATGCCACACTGACTGACCATTGCAGGAGGAGAGCCATCTACAAAGGTGATAATGTAGGGTAGTTTGTTGCTTGGTCAACTGACTCCATATATTCATGTTCCTGAACACAAGTTGCTCTGGAGTAGCAGTAGAGAAAAAAGGGACCGGGTCTCTGGAGCACTAGGAGACTACATATAAGGAGCCATCCCTCCCAGGATGACCCCAGGTATTAAGCTATTTAGTTAGAAAACTCTCCATTTAGAACAAAAGTACTCCCTAGAGTAGGTTAAATATACCCAATCATTTTGTCTTCGGGTCCCATTCTTTTAATTGGGATGATACCTTAAGGTGTATTTACTGACAAAAGCCAAACTGTTCTCATTAAAACCTTATACTTTTGCTCTTCTGCCTGAATTTAATTCAGGTCAGTTGCCCTTAACAAATATTTGCTAAGTTCACACTATATTCTAGACGATGTGCTAAAAAAGAATAGTACAATAATGACGAAGAGATTGATCTTTCACTCATGGGAATATCCACCTCATACCAAGTTTGCAACAGATACAGATAATTAATTACAATACAGTGAGGTAAGTGCTATAGTAGAAAAATTTTAATTATAATTTTCTAGGGATATTTTTAAAATATGGGAGTATTTAATGCTTCTCCTTGATAGAGTCAGTGAAACTTATGAAGTGATGACATGTTTGTTGTTTCTTTAAGAATAAGTAGAATTTTGCCATGGGAGTAGAAGTTGATTATTAGCATGGGTTTGGTGATTGGTAAGATATGTAGCACAGGAGAAGAAAAAAGAAAAAACAAGTTTCTGTGATGGATGGATGAGGGTACAAGGGCAATGATAGTTATAAAATTAGGCAGAACAGTAGGAGAAATGGAGAGAGAATCCGGTTCCACCCGTAGTGGGGTGCTAGTTGAGTTGAATGTCAGAACAGAGATCAGGGCAAAAGATAGATGGTTTTGCATGATCTGTAGTAATGTAGTAATTCAAGCCAGGTGTTTTGCTTCTGAGCTAGACAAACCTGGATTTGAATTTCTGGTCCATTTGACAAAATACTAAACTGTTTTAAAGCCTTGAGTTAAATATGGATAACGAAACAATCTTCATGGTTTTGCTATGAGGATTAAACGAGTTAGTAATGCAAAATGTGTTACACCTCACCTGGCACATAGCAAGAACTAGTTGTGTCGAAGTTAGCTTTCAACATGAGCTGGCAGGGAGAGACGTTTATATTGTTCAGGACTTCCCTGGATGGGCTGCGGCAGGATCTGTGAAATTTATGTGCATTTGAACTTGTGTAAGAGATGGACCACACCTTTTATTATATTCTCCAAAGTCTGTCACTCAAAAGACAAGTACTAGTTCCAGGGAGTTCAAAGAAATCAAACTGAAGAACGAATGTTGAAGGATGCTAATTTTAATTTTTACCTGGTGACGCTTCTACTTTTTTTTAGTATTATTTCAGCATATTATGGGGGTACAGATGTTAAGGTTACGTATATTGCCCA
>VBSM01002223.1:6687043-6728850 GCA_008086735.1 Cheirogaleus medius | reverse complement strand
GCAATAGAGCTCTCATGGGGCAGATGAGAAGGGCTGCTTGCCTTCTTTACCGCTTCGGGATGAAATGCATGGGTTGTGCAGATGCGCTGAGTAGCCACGCCCATCACTAGGTCTTATTTTCAGGGAAACACTGTAGGAACTGGAGTTTGTGTGATCTGCACATGTGGGTAGGAATAGGTCCTAGTGTTCAGATGAAGTTTCCACCTGTCTTTCATCAATCCAGCAGTCAGTGGTCAGGAAGAGTAGCAAAGAAACATGGGCACAGGTGCTTTGATCTCTGCCAGAAACATGATTTTTTTTTTTACTCTGAACCCAGGAAATTGTAAAGAAAGAAGATCAGTTTCCTGAGGAAGATTTTCTTTCCGTGGCATTGTCAGGGGGGAAGAAAAAGTTTTCATAATCAAATAAAGGGCTTCCCTTAAAGAAATAATTTTTACAAAAATGTCTCCCTAGAAGAGAAGTGAAAGAAACAAAGTGCTATGGGAGAAGTAAATAGAATTTTCAGGACACAACAGGGAGCATGTGCTGAAAGTTTTGATAAACCATCCCCAGGGTGGAATCGGTTAGGATGGGTTAGATTATGCTGTAGTAATGAACAACTCTAAAATATGATTTAAAACAACAACATTTATTTCCTGTCATGCTACATACCCATGTGTGTTGGCTGGAGGTTCTGCTCAGCGTCACCCCTACTCAAGACCACAGTTGAAAACACTGCCAATTTCTGGGTCACTGTGGTACAGTGAAAAGAAAGCTCTGGAAGGTTTTGCGCTGGCAAGGGCATGCTCCAGGCCAGAAGAGTCACACTTTCCCTCTGCAACAGCTTATTGGCTAGAACTAATCACATGACCCCATGTGATCCCAAGAACTCCAGAAAGAGCATCCTTCCCTTGTGCCTGGCAGGTGGAGATCTGGGGATTTTTGGTGAATTGCACTAATGACTACCACGTAGGGAAACCTGCAAAGGCCATTACAAATTCACAGGTTTTTTTATTAGACTTTTTCAGAATTAGCAGCTGAAAAAACAAAATACCCAGGTAAATAACATAGTTGGTTTCTACTCTCATCTGGCCACTTTCCAAAACGGTGTTGTCGAGTCCTTGAACCACATAAGAAAGCTGGAAATTTATCATGGATTATTCATTTTTCAAAAGATATTTACTGATTTCTGTGCTAGTCCTGTGCAAAACAATGGGGTCAAAAAAAAAGTGGATAAGAAAGTTCACCAGCTCATGATTCTTCCTGACCACTGATTATCCCATTATTATATCTGGCTCTGTATTTCCAGATAAAAGCTGTTTATTTATTAGGTGTTAATTTTGGCCTAGGTTGATAGCATTCATAACTGTATCTCTGAGACAAGATCATTTGAGCTACTGTACCCTTTCTGGAAAGGTCTGTAAGGGTCTACCCTCTTTATTCCAGCTAGTTTCTCTCATTGTGATGCCCCACCCTCAATACTATTCTTAGCTTGTTCTTATTTCTTCACTGTAGGATGTGGTCTACATCTACTTGGATCAATTTGCACCTGATCCCACTGGCTGTCTGATGTTACTCCCAGAGGTAGTTTATCAGTCAAGGTCAGGATGAACCATTCTTGCCTCTTTTTAATTGATGCTCTTTTATCAGGGTCTATCTTCCGAATTCTTCCAATTCAAGCATAGGACCTGGATCCTGATATATCTGACATATCAAACATCCAGGAATAATAATTATGAAAATTGTTTGTGCCTCAGCAATATATGTTAGGGATAGAAATAAGATGCTAACAATTAAAATTTTCAAGTGTTAAACTCCTTGATCAGAAGTATTCCTATAGGAAAAGCAGAATGATTTCATTCCCAGATGTAACAAATGAATCTTGACAAATTCAACCCACTTTGAAATGCAAATGTAATTCATCCACTGATAGTCTTTAGGGAGTACAATCGAGGCACGGTTTGTTAAGTGAATTTAATAGAGACTGTGAGTTGCCTATTGCGAATCTAATTTTTTTGTCCATCTTAAAAACAGGACCTCATATTTGAGGTGGCAGCAATGAACCCAGATAAATGACCACATTTTCCAACCACTTACCATTAAGAGTAGCCAAGTGACTAAGTTCTGGCCCACATTTTAGGCAAAGCTTTCAGTACCCTACACAATTCACCTGAACTCATCAGTGTGCTTCAACAGCCAAAGATCTATTCCTCTGTGCCCGTGACACTTTTCTCAACAATTTGGAAGGCCACTGCTTGCATATGGTGAACTAGAAGTACCAGTTAATAGAGTCAAGAACAACCCTAAATCAATGCCTCCCTGGAATTGGTACACAAACACTCAGGTTTCTCACCCCTTGGATGGGATAATTTAAAGTTGTATATTTTGTGCCATTGCCCAAAATTTATTTGTTAATTATCCCCTAACTGTTCACTTTGATTGATGGCTGAATAGTAAACCATCTTCTGGCTACCTATACAATTCCACGCTTCACTACTAGTGTTCCCTACACCTACTAAATAAACTACCAGAAGCACTTGAACCCTGTGTTAGGGTCCGATTCTGGGATAAACTGGGCTAAGACAGACGTGTAAGGAGAAGGTATGAAACATCTAGCAATTCTCATTAAGATGAAGGGGCCCATCTTTGCCATCCTTCTCTTTACTCTGTTCCGTCCCTGGGGCTCTGCAGCCGTCTTGGGCCATGAGGACAAGGGCCACATCTTCGTAAGGAAAGAGCTGAGAAGTGGAAGGAGCCCAGAGCCCCAGCAGCCAGGGAGCCTCTATTCTGGGTCTTGACTTCCCAATTCCAGAACATGAAAGAGAACCAAACTTCTAACTTAAAATCACAATTATTTCATTTCCAAAAGTAATCCACAGAAGGAAGAAAAAGAGAAGGAAAAAAAACAACCTTGCTTCTTTGAAATATATTTGGAGAGTCATTTATGAATTTGAAAATAATTTCTAGAGTATAAATCAGTGGTTAATCACCTGGCTATGATCATTTAGACCCAGGCTTTATGGACTATAAAAACATTAAAGGATCCCCACCCCAGGACAGCTCAGCCCCTCTGTCTGCCCAGCCCACCTGGATTCCAACCCGGCCTAGGCCAAAGGCATCTGCAATCTCCTCCAGGTAGAGGGAGATGATCTAGGTCCTGTCTCCCTGTGGAATCCCCCATTCTGGCTCATTTTTAACTTTTCTGTCTTATCTCTGCTCAGACCTTAGCATGAAAATTGGATAGTATTAGAAAAACCTATGGCACAAACATTTCTATTTCTTCTTCACGTATATTCAGTGCTGTGCCTATTTCTACATCGTTAGTTTCTTAGGATCAGCCCCTTGGGATAGAGTTCATGTTTTGCGTTTGTACCAAAAACCAGTTGTAGGAGAGCAACTAATGAGAACATGCTGTGCTGGGGAGGACAACCCGAGCACCCGTGCATACGTCCTTTGCATGGGGAGGGAAGACTGCGTTCCTAACATGTCACCTGGGTCTCCCAGCATAAAGCCTAGGCAGCTCCAAAGGATAACGACCTATGGAAAGCCTGCGGACCACTTCCCCATTGGATTATCTACCCCACCTCTTCACCTCAGAGACCTGCACACAAAAGCAGAACAAGACAACCACAGGGGGAAGGGTGTTATTTCTGCTACAGCCCCACCAGGGCTAAGGGCCAAATGTTTCTCTTTCTGACATCATAATTTTTTCAGGTCTAGAAACAGGGGAACTTCTAATTCTTTGAGGGCACAGAGATTGCCTCCATGTCAGAGAATATCTAACTTGATCAATTGCAGTTCTGGCACTTTCGGATGTTTATCCTACAGGGAATTCCAACTCGTTGAGGACACTCAGGATACTTACAAAAGAGTAAGGAACACAGTGTGGAAGCATTTAGATGAGGTACTTAATATGCACCTTAAGCTGGTATACACCAACTACTAGCCTAACTAATTTATATGTTATCTAACATATTAAAAAATCCAGAAAGTGGTATGTATTATGAGCCTCACTTTATAGTCAGGATAGCCCATAGCTACCAAATGTGAAGGCTGGGATTTGAACCAAGGTCTGAATGACCCAACATATACCCACCAGTATCTAGGGTTTGAGCTTAACAGTATCTTTATTCCCTGAATTCAGGATATCTGATTTGAACATGGTGGGCACTAATACTTCTGATAAGGAGGTATAGCTCCTAGTGTCTGATACAAGGACCCCATGGAATACTTCCCAGTCCGTCCTAAGGTTGAGCAAATACAGCAAGAACTATAGACAGGTTACAGATGGTTGTTCCAAGGGGCTGACCAGCAAACACAGGTGGGTTTTAGAACCTGGGACTGAGCAGAAAACCTAAGCCTTTGAAGAAAATGTCAAAGGCTCAATATTAAAAGCCTCACTTGACTTTTAGGCTACAAGACTGTAGAAACTTCTGCTTCCATATTTTACCCCAGTTTCTGATTCTGCCAGTCAACTGAATTACCCAATAACTAGCTTAAGCTATGGGATATACCTCCTCACTCCTGTGATAACCTAGCCTCAGTGAGACCTTGGCTTATTATGTGCCTGACTTAAGTTTACCTCTATTCTTTACTGACCAATGACATATGTGAACAAAGAACCATTAAAAGTGACAACTCTAGGCTATTTGGCTAGGCTGATGTGGAGTATACAGGGAGGGCAATAAGCAAACTTGCCTCATTGATGTGAGGATTTTAAGGTCTAGTAACTATAGAGTTATGATTATATAAAACTGATTTAGAGGCAGAAAACCTAATGTTAACACCTGATTTCACCATTGGGTAGTTGTGTTATCTTTGGCAAGTCACATAGACTTTATGACCTTTATTTATTGATAGAAATAAAAAACGAGGATAGGGACATGCCAAATACACTGTGCTTTTTTGTGAATCAGATTAGGTGATGTCTGTAAATGAGCTTTACAAACTTCAAAGCATGATACACCTATTTACATTATTATTTGCCTCAACTACTAGGCATGGGTAGCCCAGTCTATGGAAATCCCAGGAACCTGAAGTTGAAATCTCTTCCCACTACACTAGTGTGGAGAGCCACGGGTTCTGGGACTGTTAGAGAGTGTGCCAAAGACAAAGTCAAAAGAGCATCTCCAACAGAGGGTCATGAGATGAGGGCATGAGTGGCCACAGGACCCAAGAGAGCATTCAAGTCTCCCTTGCATCTAAGAGGTCCAGGGAGTTGAAATCAAGAGACAAGGAATTGCCTGTGATTCCAGGCAGGGAGCTGGGTAGAATAAAGAAGCAACTGGGTTTTGGGTTTCCAGTGGAGTATCCCATGCAAGTGACTGAACCCTTCAAAGAGCAAGAATCGGACTCCATGTGTGGATTATTTCTATATTGTAAGAGAAAACCAAGCTCTAACCAGCAACAAGCCATAAGGTGTAGGGTAATGTCCAAAGTTACATGGAGAACAGGGAAAAGATAATCAGATAATGGCAAGTTTAAGCATCAAACTCAGCCCCGAGTGCTGCATGAGTACAAGAGAGTGTGACGAAAGCCTGCTGATCCAGGAAAGTTAAAATAAGGGGACTATGACAAGTATACAAACCATCATGTGAAACAAAGAGTAAATACCATAGAAAAGATGCAAAGTGCTTCAAGAAATAGGGTGAGACTCACTTTTATGGGTTGGAGATGGAAATAGAAAGTGTCTATAAAACAAACCAGATTTGAACTGTGTTAGAATTGAACAGGTGTAGCTCAGGGCAAAGAGGTGTGGGCCCTCCGGGAAGAGAGAACTGTAAAGGCAAAATAGCAAAGCTGGGGGTCTGGGAAGAGAGAGCACCCTGACCCGTCTGCTTTGTGTGGGAGAAGTGCAAGGCAGTCATGGCATGATCACTTGGGAACAGAGTTTTGGAGGCCAAGTTCTGAATGTAGCCCACGATTTGGCAGGTAATACTTAGACATTGAATGTTGAAGAGCAGGGACACCCCAAAATATATGATTATTAACTTTCTAGATTTTATTACTTCTACTGCAATTATTCTGGTTGCTTTTACTAGTCACTCCTTATGGTACTGACCCCCAGGAGGATCCCCAGTGATCTATGACTGCTGGGATTCATGCTCCTGGGCGAACCGCTGATACTGCATCAGGATTCATTTGTGTGACAGATAGGATATGGCAGAAGTCATGGTATATGAGTTATGAGACTAAGCTATAGAAGCCCTTGTGTCATTTGTGTGTGTGTGTGTGTCTCCCCCTCTGTCCTATGTGTGTGTGTGTTTGTCTTTTTCATCATTTGCTTTGGGGGCAGCCAGCTGCCATGTCATGAGCTCTCTGATGGTGAAGCCTAGGTCATGAGGAACAAGACCTCCAGCCAACATCCAGAGAGAAAGTCAGGCCTCTTGGCAACAACCACAGGAGCGACCTTGGGAGAAGGTCCTCCAGGGCAGGCAAGCACTCAGAACATGCAGAGGAGGTAGCCCTGGCTCCCTGCTTGACCACACGCAGGAAAGACTTTGGGCCAGAACCACCCAGATGAGCTGCATTCCTCACCCCTAGAAACTGTGTCTTAATAAATGATTGTTGTTTTAAGCCACTACATTTTAGGGGAATTTGTTATACAGTGATAGATAACTAATATCATCATTCAAAAAATGTTTATTTATTCAACACCTACCAGTCTCAAGAATTATGTAGTTAATGGAATAATTATTACAATTCAAAACTTCTTGCTTTCAGAGAGGAACATATTGGACTTCTTTTAATTTTTTACACAGAGCATTTTTCTAATTTCCTGCCTTTCCGTTTTCCAGTCATGTCTCATCTTGGAACATTTTCTTCCTCCACCCTACTCCCTTTCTGCTGGATAGCTACAAACTATCCATTGATTACATTTAATTTATTCTTGGAGAACTTTCCTAACACTGACACTCGAATAGGGAGCCTCTGGAATAATCCTTTATAGCACATACTTTACCAAATTCTCTTGTCTGATTGTCATCTTCCCTGATAGTTTATAAGCTTCATGGCTGTGGTTGTCCTGCCTACTGATGTATCCTTAGGGCCCAGCACAGTGCATGTATAAAGTAGCAACCAGTATACATATATGTGTATACACACGCATACACAGAGACAGAGGGAGGGAGAGGTAAATTCAGCAAGTGTGATGGGTATGGCATGTGTAGTCACAAACTAACAGGAGCGAGCCTTACCTTGCACAACCCTTCTTGCTATGCTTGGGAATGGAACACATTCTCATGCAGATCTCTGCTTCTCTTATTCACACCATCCAAAGACAGTGGCTGTAGTAAATGGTTTGGCCAGATAAGGGTCCAGTTTAGTGGCCTTATGGTGATATGGAGAAAGACATTGTCAAGAATAGAATTCTTGACTATGAAGCATTGAAAGAGTTCAGGAGCAAGAGATCCAACTCTAGAGAAATAGATAAGCCATTGCATGCACTTGGTTTGCCTTTGTTATTTTAAAGAGGCAAGAGTGTCATGAGAATGGAAATCTAGAGGAAATAGTCATAAAGTCCAGGACAGCTTGTGGCACTCAGTGGCACTTCATGAGTTTCAACATTTCAGCACAAAAAGCAGTAACTTTGCCCAGGGCGTCCCAGGTGACTGGTAGGAATATCTTCCCATGACCCTGAAGCTGCACTAGAATTTATATAGCTTCACAAAAATTGCTCTTAATGGATTTTCTTTCCCATCTTTGTTTTATTCTCCCTTAAGTACCCAAATAGGTGTGTTATTTTCAAGCGGTTTGTCGGGAAAGAGAAACTTCTGTCAATGTGCCTGCATTTGGCATTTGTCCGGGAGGGCTTTTGTGCAGTCTGTGATGGTGAAGAACGCAAGACTCATCTGTATCCATTACGGCTTTGCCCGATGCGGAGCCTGAGCTGACCTCTGCCTGTGCTTCTTTCTCGCCACTGTGTGAGCAACGGAGGGAAGGAGAGGGGCCCCATATCTCAGAGCAGAACTCAGCACTGAGTTGAGCTAATTACCATCCAAGAGCCGCTGGTTAAGAAAAACACATATTGTCAGACTGGGACTTAGAAAGAGAAAACAATGAATATTTCTTTGCCCCTCTCCTCTCTTTGCCTCAACTAATTGGTCCATTTCTCTGCTACAATTGCTGGGAAGATAGATTTTCTTTCCACTTTGTAAAATAAACTGAAATCTATTTTTCTTTTGTGTGCATTACAGCCAGTTCCTCACTAATTGTGCCTACAAATGAGTAGATAGTTAAAACAGCACGTTGGGTAGGAAGTTTGTTTTTATTTTTTGGGTTTTTGGTTATTGTTGTTGTTGTTCTTCTTGCGGCATTTTGTGGAGGACTTTCTTCCTCCCCCTTTTCTTTCCCTTAGGAAATGAAGCAATGTTTAGAACCTTTCACATTTTAAGTAAAAGCTTTCAGAATGAAAGGGAAAAATATTTCAAACCTCGGCATTTAAAGCCCATATGGTCTCTATTCATAGTGAACAATTAATTCATAGCTGGCAACAGCGCTATAGAAACAGACGTGCGTCCCCAGCTTCCAAGGATGTCTGGTGGCAGATCTAATATTTAAGGCCTTGAATGCATCATTGCCAAAAAGGTGACATATGAACAAGAGCTAAGAGTTGCAGGTACTTAAGTATTCCGGGACATTAAAGCAGGTGGAGGTGTAGGGGGACATATAGCCAATTATGTCATGTCAATTATGTAACATGTCAATTATGAGTATATATTAATATGTACTAACTTAATCCCTATATTCATGTGTTTTGACTTTTTTTTGGAGTAATAATCAATGCACACGGTCTATTTTTATTTTGTCTAACAGTAGTGATATTCCGATAGTAACTCTATTTCCAAGCTAATCCATGCACTTTAACATATAAAATGGGAGTCCCCAAAGCCAGCCTAAGCTGTAAATTCAACCTGAAAATTCAGCCAGACCTACACTGGCCTAGAGTGCTCCATCGGCAGTCCATTCACATAAGAAACTGAGCAATATCATAGTCAAGATTTACAGTCTAAAAGGTAGAAAATCTAACGTGCATAATTTTTACCACAAAATAAATGAGAGTTACTATGTGCCAGGCATTGCTTAAGGAGATGAGGATACTGTTAGAGTCAAAGATTCTCTGTGGCCTCCCTGAGCTCGCCAAGTGGCGTGTAGAAACATGCAGTTGTTCTGCAGTGTGTTAAGGTCTCTGATGCAGGAAGGCGGGAGGCAGAAGGTTAATCCAGTCTCATGTGGTTCAGGTGGGATTATGGCAGGAGTTTTGACCAAACAGCACCCTGAAAACAAGGGGGCATGGACAAGTAAATAATAGGGAGAAGACTCTCCCCCTTAAGGTTTGTCTCTGTTGTTGCCCCAAATCAGATTACCCAGTAATGACTGTGCCTCACCCTTCACGCAACAAGGAACCCATCCCAGGCCTGGACTGAGAGCTTTGGTTTCCCACAGTTACATGTGTTCCTGCAGACTTTCCTTATAACTCTGCAAGAGAAAATGGGACTTAGATTTATTTCTTCTCAGTCCTACATCATAGAGCAACATCCCCAATTATGCCCTATATACGGTGAAGCGGTGTAAGAAAGGAGTCAGCTAACACAGGGTATTCATAGCTAAAGCATCCTTGCTCAGGCCATTGTGAACCATGGATTGGCTGCAGTATATGGAAACTAGCCCTGCTTTTTAATAGCTTCCTCTTGGATCTAAGCTTTGTCTAGACTTTTTTTTATCAGTGTCCAAGTGTTTATACCTGCTTTTGCCCTTGGACGATGTCTTCACTCCTCCTGTATTCCCTGGCCCACAAGTGCAGCCAGGCAAACCTATACTATCACATACTCTTCCCAGGACAGTGACAGGAGCCCCTGCATTATTTTTCCATGGATGTCTTAACAAACTACCACAAGTTAATGGCTTAAAACAACACTAATTTATTAGCTCACAATATAACATGTTAGAAAGCAAAAAGAGGACTCACTGGGCTAAAGTCAGAGTGTCAGTAGGGCTGTGTTCCTTACCAGAGGCTCCCCGGACAAATCCAATTCCAAACTCAGTCAAGTTGTTGGCAGAATTTAGTTCCATGTGGTTGTAGAACTCAGGTCTGTTTCTTTGCTAGCTGTTGGCTGGGGGTCATTCTCAGCTTCCAGAGTCTGCCTGGTTCCCTGGTTTATGGCCCCCTCCACCTCCCAAGCCAGCACTGGCTGGCCAAATCCGTCTGGCATGACCCACCTGTCTGATCTCCCTGTCTGCCTTTTCTTTACTGCTGCGTCTCTCTTCTGTGTGCAGCCAAAGAGGCTTCTCTGCTTTCAAGGGTCCATGTGATTAGATTGAGCTCACCCGGATAATCCAGAATAATCTCCCTATTTCAAGGTCAGTAACCTTAATTTTATCTGCAGAGAACTGTTTTACCTTGTAAAGTAACCTATTTACAAGATCAGAGGATTAGGGTATGGACATCTTTGAGAGTCATTATTATGCCGAACACAACCCCCAACTGTGGAAGTCAGACAGTTGGGACATCCAAGCTCCTATGTCCTGCTAGAATTACTAAAAAAGAGGTACAAAATGTGTATGACTTTTTCTCTGGTAACATTTCAAGTTTGCAACATGCTTTGGCAAACCATTGTGAAGATGAACAAGATACGTTTGAAGAGCAGCTAGCCTAGAGCCTTGCACAAAATCAGTGCTCAGAATACATTAATTTTCTTCCCCCATTCTTGCACTTCGCATTCCCAGAGAGAGCACCGTGGTGTGACTCTGAAATTGCAAAACTGATCCTGAAAGATGCATTCACAATTCGGCCTCAAGAATATTATAGTTTGGAGCAGACAGAAGTCTATAACAAATTTAAACTGAGTGTCAAGATTCTATCAATCCTATTAATTCCTGGACTGGGAGTAATCTTTATTTTTCCGTAAACTCTGAAAATCCTTATATTGGCGCTATAGGATAATGGTATGCAAGTAGTGGCTTAAGGCCTGAGAGGGCAAGAAAGGCCCAGGTTAATTGGCTTCTTGCCAAGTAATACCAAATAATACCTCCTTGTTTTTAAGTCCCCTAGAAATCAGATATATAAGGGGAAGAAAAAATATTTCTTTCTTCTCTCATCCCTAACATACTCATGTGAGTTTGAAATACCCTTTTATTTCATTTTGGCCTCTCTAAATTTTACCTATTGTTAACTCCAGGCCTACATTTTGAAAAAAATGGACACACACACATATACGCACAGGCTTCTTGTGATCAGTCCCACAGTGACTACCTTTTCTGTAAAAGCTCCTTTCCTATAAACACTGTCCATAGTTCATATGTCGATGTTTAGCTTTTCTTTCCTTCTCCATGTTCCATCCTGGTATCCAGCACACAATACAGGTTCAATGAATTTCAGATGTATGGGTGAGACGGCATGGTGTATTGCTGAAATTTTATGCATGCATTATTTTAGCCTCCTAGTTGTATTATAAAAGTATAAATGTAAAAGGTAATTATTTCTATGTCACTTATATCTTAAACAGCTTGGCTAAAATTAACGTAAGGCCCATGTGCTACCATTCTCTCATTTATTCAAATGGCAGACATCATTCTTGATACATATTCCTGCTGCATGGGACAGATTCCGAGTCACCTGCCGCACTGCCCTCAATGCAACACCTTGGTCAAACAAAATTGGCAATGCAATAAAACCCGTTTGCCAAACTTTACCTGGTATAGCACCTAAGACATCTACAAGTATGGAGAACATTTGCAAAATAACGAGTAAACTGTAAGAGCTAAGGAAAGCCTAAGAAGACATAATGACTGAATGTAATGTATGATAGTATGATATTCTAGATGGGGTTCTGGAACAGAAAGAAAGACATTAGGTAAAAACTAAGGAATTCCAAATAAAGCATAGACTTTAGTTAATAACAATTTATCATTATAACCACAATAAGTGCACTCTACTAGTGTAAAATGTCACTACTAAGGGAAACTCAGTGTGGGTATATGGGAACTGTCTACTGTCTTCACAGTAATTCTCTAAGTCTAAAGCTCTTCAAAAAAATAAAAAATGTATTTAAAAAATTAAAAGAAAATATTTTCTGAAAAAATGAATTAGTATGGATCTAGAAACCTTAATTCAATATTGTGACTATGAAATGAAAACAAAATTGAAATTTTTACTAATGGTTTTCATTTTGCTAATTGCCTGTGAGTAGTTTCTGAACCTTCTTTCTTTAACATAAAAACAAAAGATAAAACAAATTTGAAAGTTGATTTTTAAAAGGATATTGAACTGTATTCATGATGAAAAAGGATTTGATTAGGTAGTGATAATCTAAAATTAAAGTTGCATGGTAAAAAATACTACAGTCCTGTAGTTTCCATTTCTTTATACTTTGTTGTAAGTTGCATTGTTTTTCAGTATGTGTTAGCCGATAATTAATGAATAGCTAATATTGCAATGGATAAAGTATGAAACTGAATCATATATATTTTTACCCCGTTAATTCTTTGTCCAAAGATTCAAGAGCACCCATCATGTGCTGCCAAGTATCCTGTTTGCTGGAAAATCTTGTCATTTAATTCAGGCACAACTATTCACTTAGCCAAAGTGACCCGAATTTTATATACACAGAAAGAAATAAACCACTGAGAGGCATAAAATTTATGAAAAGTGCCAACTTATTTTTTAGAAGTTATTAAAAGTGCAAAATGAAACTAACTTCTCTAATTTTATAACCAAAATCATCAAAGTGTTAAATCTGTATTTATTAAGGACAAAAGTAAGAAAGACACAGAAAGAAGACATCACACTGTTTCTTAACCCCACTACAGGTAACACTTCTCTCTTTCCTTATATGGTCAGCAGCATCTCTGACCATGGAGATTCTAGACACAGACTCTCAAAAGGCCTGTGGAGATAAATTGCACACAAGCTTGTGGAAGGCGTCTTTACAGGCAGGTGTTTTAAAGTTTTGGCGGCTAAAGGCCAGAACTTTGAAAAAAGGCTGTTCTTGTATTAGTCAGGGTTGGACTGGAAATGCCTGAAAGCTCATGAGGAAAGTGGTTCACTTCAGCTCCAAACATGCTAGAAGCTTGGAGAGTTCACAAAAGATTTTGATAAGCATCTCGCCATCTGGGTGCAGGTCCGAGCCAGACTTCTGAAGTGCTTGAGGTGCATCCGTCCGTACTCAATATATTGTAAAGGAGTGTGGATGAAAGGCACACACAAGACTATTCTAAGAAAGTGTCTTGGCACCTATTGTCAGTTACTGCTAACTAAGCGGGGGACTGCCTTTCTTTGGATAAATGTGCACTGTGCATTTGGTCCATTCATCACACGTAAGCCAGGCATCTAAAGTGATCCTCATTCTTCCTATTTCAGAAAGAAAAAGAGAGCCAAGAATTATAGGCGGGGCACCCATCCTTGAGTGTGGATGTTTGTGACAACCTAATTCTCTCTCTTTTATAGTGACTTCAAGAAAAGGCATGCATTGGCTTGATCTTGGGTTGTACCTTCTCTCTCACCTATGGGAGAGTAGTGTCTTGCCTCGTTAACATCATTAAATCATAGCCACAAATCCTGTCTCCAAGGTCCTGGAATTATCTATGTACATCCGGGGACAAAATCACAGTGGTTTGTCAACAGTCATAACAGAATACTAAGCAGAGATTTGGGGTTCCCCTAGGCAAACAGGACAAGGAGAGAGATATTGGCCTGTAGCCTACAAATACATGAATAAATAGCATCACATGGAAGAGAGCTGTTCTCTGGAGCCAATCACTAATTCATCTAAGGGTGACTGTCATTGTCACTCTGAAAGAAAATGGAGTTCTTTTCTCCCTTTTCCTTCAGACATGATCCAGATTTGACATCTGTGATCTCTCATGTTTTAATTTTTATAAGCTGCTTGGTGCTAGCCAAAATGTTAATCCTTTTTAAAAGAAAACTTCAGCCTTATTCCTCCCAGCAGCCCAAGCAGACAGTAATAAAACATCTGCCGAGCAGCTCAGTCCCAGTACCTCCACCCACCTCCGAGTTCGCCGCACCACACAGAACAGAAGGGGAAGAGGGCGGGGCGAGGAAACAGCAGAGGGGTGGGGAGATCACCTGTTCTGCACTTTTCCTTTGAGGAAAGAAAAGAGGAAATGATAAGAACACTTACAATAGAATAGTGTATATTTACACATCTATGTGAAGCACTGGGGGTACAGGAATGAATAAAGTGGCATAAACATCATCCAGGACTTTACAGTCTAGTGAAAGGACAAATGTGCAAACCAATGAGCTCTACTGCTTCCCAAAGTGCCCTGAGATACCAGAGAAAGGTCTAGCTTTGCCTGAGGGTCTCAGGAGAGGTTTCCTGGAAGACATAACACCTGAATCAGATAGTAAAAGTTGGCCAAGTGAAGCAGGAGAGAAGGGGCTGAGAAAGACTAGCAAAAACAAGGCAAGGCGCAGAAAGACAAAGGTCCTACGTTCTCACTCACATGCAGGAGCTAAGCAAAGTGGGTCTCATGAAGGTGGAGAGTGGGATGGTGTCACTGGAGGATGGGGAGGAAGCAGGGAGGGGAGGATGAAAAAACATTGGTTAATGGGTACAAAAATACAGTCAGATAGAAGGAATGAGTTCTAGTGTCCAACAGTATAGTAGGGAAATTATCGTTAACAATAATTTACTGTAAATTTGAAAATAGCTAGAAGAGAGTAAGTGTAATGTTTGACAGGTAAATGTTTGAGGTGATGGATTTACCAATTCCCCTGTTTTGATCATTGCTCCTTGTATACATGTATTAAATATCACATGTACCAAAAAATATGTACAACTATGATGTATCAATTAAAAAAATATTTTAAAAGAACAAAGAAAGGTGGAGCAGGAGTATTTATCAAGGCATAAAGATTGGATGAAGGAGGAATAGCTTGCTGAAGTAGACCAAATGACATATACCCACATTTTGTTTTGGGAAGCTCTCACCAAAAATGATTGCATCACAATGATGTGCTCTGTGGCTATGCAGAGAGGAGACTGGAAAGAGATACAACCTGATGCCAGGAGGAAGCAGAAAGATGAGCAGGTTTACCCACTGGGAAATTAGGCAGCTTCCTAGCTTGTGATATCAGAGTTTCCTCCGCCCATCCATGCAGACACTGGTCCAGCCTTGCTGTGGACATTCCTACTTACAGCTCTCCCCAGAATGATCTGGGAAATCTGTTTAAAATGATGATTCCTGGAACCTATCTAATTAGAATGGGAGACCCAGGAATATGTATTTTCTAAATTCCCCCATGATATTCCTGTGCACGTAAGAACTCAAGAGCCACTGCCTACCATGCTATTTGCCTTAAGTCATTGAATGCAGAAGCTCATATTTTATTTGACAGAAGTATTGAATCCGTCATTAAACCTTCATTTGGTGGGTTTCAGGTGGCCAACAAACTGTAATTGGGATGGATGGATGAGAACTCCTGAGACAACTCCAGGTACTCGGTGTTACAAGGGGAGTCCTATGAAAGGGATCCTATTTACAGAGCAGCTACAGTGTGCTGGAGAGGAGTAGTACTGCAACACAAGGTCAACGAAGGCAAAAGAGGTGTCAAAAGAGGGCAATACTCACAGGCATACTCATCTTATGACATCACATTTCATAATGTACCAAAACATTCTCACACCTATTATTCTCTTTACAACTCCTAGTACCAGGAGCCCAATGCCATGGCCATTATTATCCATATTTTGCACGTGAAGCTTTTAAGAACTGGGCATTTTAAATGACTTATCTGTGTCCTCCCTAACCCATAAATAAAGCAATTGCTAGAGTCTCAGAATGCAGATGAGAATCCAGATTTTATTTATTATTTTCCTTCCAATTCTGTTTATTCTGTATAACATCAGTGGCCAACTTTCTTATTTTATTAAATAATTTTTATTTATAATTGACACATAACAATTCTATACATTTACAGGACACAGTATAGTGTTTCAATGCATGTATACATTGTATCGTGATCAAATCAGGGTAATTACCATATTAATCACTTTAAACATTTATCATTTCTTTGTGGTGATAACATTAGAAATCTTCTTTCCTAGCTACCTTGAAATATACACTACATTGTTATTCGCTATAGTCACTCTACTGGTAATAGAACACCAGAACTTATTCCTCCTGTTGAGATGTAACTTTGTACCCATTGACCAACCTCTCCACACTCTTCCCCCTTCTCCCTGCCTTCCCCAGCCTCTGGCAACCGCTATTCTGCTTTCTGCTTCCATGAAATCAACATTTTTAGATTCCACATATGAGTGAGATCATGCAGTGTTTGTCTTTCTGTCTGTGCCTGGCTTACTTCACTTAACATAATGTTCTCCAGGTTCATCCATGTTGCTGAAAATGACAGGAATTTATCCTTTTTTATGGTGAATGACATTCCATTGTGTCTATACCGCATCTTCATCCATTCATCTCTAGATGGACATGCAGGTTGAATCCACATCTCGGCTATTGTGAACAGCACTGCAGTAAAGATGAGGTTGCGGATATCTTTTCGACATCCTGATTTCATTTTCTTTGGATGTATACACAGTGATGGGATTGCTGGATCATATGGTAGTTCTATTTTTAATTTTTGAGGAACTTCCATACTGTCTTCCATACTGGCTATCCTAATTTACATTCCCACCAACAGTGCATAAAAGTTCCTTTCTTCTCTGCATCCTTAACAGTATTTGTTTTTTTGTTGTTTTTTTTTTTTTTTGTCTTTTTGATATTAGCCATTCTAACTGGAGTGAGGTGATATCTCATTGTGGTTTTGATTTACATTTTCCTGATGATTAGTAGTGTTGCACATTTTTTTCATCTATCTATTGGATTAATGGCCAATTTTCAACAGTCTATTTTCACCTCTTTCATTTTTCTTTTTCTAAAACTAGCTCTAACCATCTCAATTTGAAGATGTTTGCTCTTTTCATATTTCCATAATAATGATAATAATGATGATCATCACTATGACATCAATTTATTGAGTGTTTGAAATTGCTAGATCTAGTATCAGACGTTTTAAAATGCATATCTAATTTAATTCTCACAATAACTCTATAGTATGTAATATCCGTATCTTAAAGATAAAGAAACAGAAGCTCAGAAAGGCCAAGTAACCTCCCCTGGGTTGCCTTAAAGAAGCACTGATTCCATTGGAAAGCAGGTCTGCCTGACTCAGCAGCCTCTGCCAGTAGCCACAGTGACATTTCCCCTTTTCTCATGCGAGTTTTCCTTCCGGGGAATGTAACCCAATCACTAGGTTACATTCAGGGAAACAGATTTTTATCTTTCAGTTTGGGCTGTAAAATATGAAATATATTGTTAATGAGAAGAGAGCAATGCAAGATATAAAGCAGGAATAAATTACAAGCTGGTAGCTTTCTGTAACAGTGTTGCAAATGAAGACCTGCTCCTACCAAGACATGAATTTTATGAAGCCTAAGGATGTAGGATGGAGACAACCTTGTCATTGGCTAGGGGGTGATCTGTTCAGAGAACCGAGTAGTAAATCCCGTCCTGAGTGCTGATGCATAGCCCCAGTGTGAAATCTCTCCATCAGCACCCATATCCTTGTTCGTAGGTCATAAACAGGATCTTTTTTTTATAAATTGACTGCCTGCTAATCAGGCACCGAGAATGGGCATGAGGGAAAGTGGCAGCTTTGCCAACTGGCTGGGGCCTGGCTTATCTCTCTTGATTGCTGCACTGGGTAGATTGGATGAGGACAAGATTAATGCTGGTGAGAGCACAAGTCATACTCCATATCATTTATTCATTCTGATTCCATCAGGAGAGAGATTAGGTGCAGCTGCGACTGGGGGTGTAGCCTGGGGTGAGGAGGGGGCAGACACTGAGCTAGGTGAGGGCTGGAGTTGATTAGACAATCAGTGCAATGCAAGGAGACCACTGGTTGCTTTTTCTGAAGCTGCACCTGTGGTTTTATCCAATCTTGGCTTTGGACCTCCAAAATATCTTTCCCGTGTGCTGGCTTATTTCTGAATTATCTCTACTGGTGCCTTCATTTAACATTTGAGTAGTATTTTGTATTCTTTTTAATCATGGCTAACAGGAAACATCAGAGATAGTCAGAACTGGAGATGATATTGTAGTTCAGCTGGTCCAATAGCTTTCCCTGTCCTCCTTTTCTTCCCTCCCTCCCTCTTTCCTTTCCTCCCATCCTTCCTTCCCCCTCCCACCCCCCCTTCTTCTTTCCTCCTTCTTCTCTTTCTATTTTATTTTCCTTTGTTATTTCTTTTCTTCCTCTGTTTTTTTGGTGCACAAGTGAGGAATCTAGTTCATAGACATCAATCCCTTAACAATAGAGTACAGATTCAAATGCACATTTTATGCTACATGTTCCTTGATACTGAATGGGCAGTCACTCAGTTCACTATTCCTACTTTTGCTGCTAAAATCTATTTTCAACCAGATTCCCACTGAATTTCGAGTATGCGACTCATGTGGCAGGCATGATGAAGACAATGAGAACAGTTGTCTTTGAAGCAATTATTACAATCCACAATCCAGGAAGAGTGGAAACATGGCCTGAAGGGTTGAGAGCCTTTATTCGCCACAGTTACAATCACTCCTGCCTGAGCCGTTGTTGTTGTTGTTATTTTACGATCAACATTAATACTCTGGGGGAATATTCGGTTGCCTGGAAACAGAAGCCCATCACTGAATTCATTAATATTCAACCAGTAGGCTTTTATGAGCCTTATTATATGAATTTTCTCCTTTGATCCTAATTAACAGGTAAATATCATCAAATGAAGCATTTTCAAGAATTTATGGAGCTGAGTTTGAATTTCCAGTTTTCTCTTTCTATTCCCAACTCCCCTGTTATTAGGTTGCTTTCTCTGGATTCTCATGCTGTTTTAGAAACCAAATGATGTAAGGCGTGTTCCTGGAGAAGGGAAAGTAGTTCAGGCCAATGTTCCTTAGTTTGGGGTGGGGGTAGGGGGTAATATCTACCAATTTAAAAGAGAATTGTTAACATTTAATTTAACTCTGTAGAAGCAGATCTAAAATTCTGGCCAGAAATGAAGCTAGATCTTGTGACTCTGAATTAAATTTATGAACATCACGGCTGTGTTTCTACATGAATGGTAAAGGTAAGAAATGCATAGGCAACAGCGTGCAGGTAGAGAAGTTGCTAACAATTCTTAGACAATTGCTTTCATGGTCTACCATTGTAGTTCTTCGTCCACCTGAGCCAAAAGATATTCTTTAGATGATGTTATTGATTTGTATTCCTCCAAAAAGTTATGTTGACATCCTAAACCCTAGCATTTTTGAATGTGATATCATTTAGAAACATGATCTTGGCAGAGGTAATCAATTTGAGATGAGGTCATTAGAGTGGTTCCTAACCCAATATGACTGGTGTCCCATAGAGAAGGAGAAGAGACACCGAGATAGAAACACTGGGGAGAACACCATGTGCCAAGGAGGCAGAGATGTAGAGTAATGCATCTACAAGCCAAGGAACGGCAGGGATTGGCAACTCCAGATGCTAAGAGAAGATGCTAAGAGAGAATCATAGAACAGATTCTTCCCTAGGGCCTTCAGAGAGAGCCTGGCCCTGCCAACACCTTGATTTCAGACTTCTAACTTCCAGAACTGTGAAAGAATAAGTTTCTGTTTGTTTGTTTTTTTAAACAGCTTGGAACTAAGAAAACCACTGTATGTTTCACATGGTTTAAATATTTGATTTATTCTCAAATACTAAAATTATAACATTAAAATGAAGAGTTCTAATAACAAGGATCTATGACTAAACTTTCTAGTTCAAACATTAAAAAAAATAGTACTGCCAAATCTGGAAAAAGGCTCTGTCTGGTAAATTTGATCACAAAGTCTCACAAAATTTCTATCCTTAGGATAGAAAGGCATATTAAGGAGAATTTAGTTTTTGTAAACATAATCTATAGGAAATAAAATCAACTAGAAAGTTGAAAAGAAACAAAAAGTACTTGGCTAAGACATATCTTTCATTTGATTTTGCATTGATTTATCTTGAGATTTTTGGTTGGAGACATGTCATGAACTCATTAATTCACTCATTATTTTAAAATGCATTCATAAACCATTCCTTAAGAATACATACATGATGTTTTATAGATGTTTTGTTCTTCTTATCTGTCCTCTTAACCTATGATTTCATAAATCAGAGTTATCAAAATCTAGTAGATATCTACAGTATCAAACTAGTCACATGTTAGAGACTCTAGAGACACTATGTCAGTTACCAGGAATTTTTCATTAGTTTTAAAATGAAATAGCTCACACATTTAGCTGATATAGTTCTATTACTGTAACATGAAATGGGGTATAGTATCCTGAAAGAATGAACTCTTGAGATGAAATCAGAAAAGCCTGACAACTTATAGCTGGTCTTACTGGTTCAACTTGAAATTTGGAGCTTTGGGAATGTAACATTACATGCATTATAATAGAGTCATGAATTCTTGATTTGCTCTAATCAGGAACCTTATAATAATGGATGCTATAAATTATTGGGCCAATGTTTTTAATGTTAAAGAATTGTAGAAACTTTTAAAAAATAACTTTGTAAAAAAATTAGACAAAAGTCACATATCAGATGGTTGGAATAAAAGGTTGTTGTCCCAATACAAGGCAATAATAGAAATGTAAGTAGGACATTATGTCATTGATGAAATTGCTAGCAATTTATCAGGAAGAGATAATCATACATATTCGGTGCTTCTAAAATCTTTTTTTTTTTTTAAGAAAGAACGACAATGAAAGAATTAATTTTGCCAGGTTTTGAGGATGTAATCTAAAGTGATGACCACAAAAGCAGAATTTCTTTCAAATTTTATTAATTTCAATATCAATGAAAACACATTCTATTGTATGGTATAACAGTTGTATTATTAAAATAACTGTAATTTATTACCATGGAGCGGCAGAATTAATTATTGAGAAAGAACAGTGAAGTGGACATTACTAGTGCTTCCCGTATCTGGGTCTTCTCCTTTTGGGGGGTAGTGAGAAAGTTATATCATACTTCCTAGTCCCCTGAAGGAGGCAAGGCCATGTGACTGTTGTCTTAGTGGATTATGAACAGAAGTAATGTGTATCACTCCTACATCAGGTGATGAAAATGCCCCTCACAACCTTCCACCCATGTCTTCCCCTTCGGTGGAGAGTGTGGAAGCAACATATGTAGATGACGCAGCCACACAAACAAATCAGGTTGGATCACTCTGTCACTGAGCAGAAGTCGAGTGGATAGGTCTGGAGAGTGCCCTGCATAGAGCACTATGGAGCACTTTGGGCATTTAAGGAAGAAAATATCACAAGCCACTGAGATCCGGGGTTGATTTGTTATCACAGCAGCCCAGCCTGACTGATAAAATACACTAACGTATATTGCTTGGTTCCGTGAGTCTCTTGGCCCACAGAAGGATATGTAGCTAGTATTGAAAGATATTTGAATTATTTCTTCCATGCATTCCCAATAAGATAGAAACAGAAGTTTTAGGAAAGAATTATAGAGTTGGCCAAAGCACAGTGAGTCAAGAATGTCAGGCTAAGAAATTTAAACTTTATTCTTTAGGCACTTGGCAGCCATCAAAGTTTACACCGTAAGACGTTGGATCGATCAAAGCTTCACTTTGGGAGATTAATATGGTGTTTGGGTATCCAAGTGAAAGAATTGAAGCAGGGGAAGCCCAAGTCAAGGAGACCACTGAGAAGTCTGTTGAAACAGTCCAGGTCATTGTAGACAATCTCAGGAATGAAGTGGCAGGTACAGCAGCAGCAGACAAGAAAGCTATTTTGGAGAGACATCATGGAAATAGAATTGATAGTATGCAGTAACTGGGGTGAAGACAAAGAAAAAAACACGACTGTAAAGTTTCAAGTATGAGTAATAAGTAATGTTCTAGTAACAAGTAATTTTGTAGTAATAAATACAAGAGATCCAGTGGAAAGAGAGGGTTTCCCAGAGATGTTTGACTAATCCTAAATCTTTGCTAAGCCGAGGCCTGTCCTGCACTTACCTATCCATGTGGAGACTCGGGCTCTTTCCATCTTGCATCATCACCACCTTCACAGGCAGCCTCCACTCTCCCTAAAGGGGCAGAGGGAGTTGGACTGTTGTGTACCCACTTTTCACTTCCTGAATGTCCCTGAGTTCACAGGACACGTGGCCGGAATATCACATGACCCTAAGTGCACAGGGTGGGAGAGCAAACTGTACTTGACCACTATCAGCTAAGATAAGCATTAGCAGGTGTCCACTTCTATTGCTGCAGGCTCACTCAGACAGAATGTCCTGTTGTGTCACATGTTTTAGAGAGGACAGTGGTTCATGACACATCAGTGCATTGAAAGTGAAGGAGGTTATGTAGCAGTGTTCGTAGTTGTAGAGAAAATCTAGAAAATCCAAGCCAAACTGGAATTTCTAAGGAAAATAATAAAAGACTTTTTGGGGTGGAAGTCTTTTTATTACGTAAGGTTGGTTGCCTGAATATCAAAATTCACTAGGAGACTATCCACGGTCCATTTCAATTAGATCTGGGTAAACATCGGAAAAGCCACCTCACTTGTCTAGATGGTTTACTCTTATGAGGGAATAAGTTCCCCTTGCAAGCCGTTCTCATTAAAGGAATGGCTGGTGTTCTCTCTCCCTGGAAAGTAAACCTAGTGTCTGGTCAGCAAAGGCAAAACCACGATCCTGGGCACTGAAAGCAGCGTCTCAACTAAAGGTTAAGTTAGTTTAGGTTGCACTGTTACTTACCAGGGTTAAGGTTAGTTTAGGTTGCACTGTTACTTACCAGGCCAAGTGTTCGGCTGCTGCCTCTCAGCTGGAGCTCCACCACTCCTATACTCTCCACTAAACTGCTAGAGCTGGGAATTGGCAAACAACACTACTCCATTTAGACTTCTGGCTTATCTGGCTTTTTACTGGGACATCAGAAGGCAGGAGAAAAAGAGACTGTTAAAGCTTCTGGGTCTCGCCGGTGGCGGCTGAGGCAGAGCAGCAGAGATGCGGTGATTTCAGACTCCAGCAGCCCAGGCAAGGCTGCGTGTTTTCACCTGTTCGGTCCTTGTCAAGAAGGCGCTTCCTTCCGTGAAGAGGCCACAACTGCACAGCTAACGGCACGTCGACAGGTGCAGGCCAGTGCCTTCTCATGGTCTACTCACAGCAGCGGCTTCTTGTCCCTGAGAGCATTACTGGTTTGCCATTTTGCACTCCAGCCATGTCCCTATCCCCTTTTCACGGGTGTAGTCCTTTTCCACTCCATTGTAGCCAATTGGGTTGAATACAATTCTGTCTATTTGAAATGCCTAGAATGGTTGCAGGACCCTAACTGACACGATGGGAAGAGTTCCAGCTCTCAGTCTATAAATGGCAACTTTGGGGGTCCTACAAGATCTTCAGACTGGAGCATGGTGTGACAAGAGGACCACCGCATGACAAGGGGCCAGACTGCAGGTAGAAGCCAGAGAACCAAGGTAAGGAAAATATAGCATGGGGGCACCCGGACCCTAATCTGTCAAAGTTGTAGGTTTTTTTTTTTTTCCTAAAGTAGGTGTAATTACAAAATTCTTTTTGTACAGTGAATAAAGGGAAAACATTTTTGAAAGCCACATTGGAATCATGCTGTGGAATCAAATAAGCCTAGATTAAAATATTAGCTGGGTCACTCACAGGCCCTTAAATGTCACCAAGCCTCACTAGCCTTTTCTGTAAAATGGAGAAAATAATATTATCATCATATTAAAGTGTATTTATTATATTGCATTCATTATTCATTATAGTATACTAGTGATTAATATTAAGTGAGATTAATAATAATTGCTCACGTTTCTTGAGTGCTGGCATTACCATTCATGGGCTAATGCTTCTGCATATTGAATGTTGTACAATCCACAACCCTGTGAAGCAGGTTTCACCATTATATGCATTTTACAGAAGTAGGACCTGAGCCATGGAGAGGTTAAATAATTTGCTCCAGTCATTGAACTAGTAAGTTTGAAGCCAATACTCTAACTTCTGCAATCTGACTTCCAATCACCATAAGACAGTACCACCCTTATTGTATCAAAACTGCCTACTACAGTGCGTGGCGCATGTCAGATATGATTACCTATTAATAACTGCAAGGATCTCTTGGACTGAGGGCAGCTCAGCACACTCAACCATGATCATCACAGCTCAGATGAAGATACGAGCTTTGACTTGCCTTCCCTATGTCGTCACACACTGGGCCAGCTTGGCAGCTGTAGCGCATCACGACAGTGCTGTTGAGCCATCGTGTCCCTGACTCAGGGGGAGTTGGAGGGGGTTCACATTTTCTCTTTCTGTATATGCACAAAAAACAGAAGGAAACAGAAGACAGGAGATGGGAGCTTGCAGAGGTCAGACAATATGCCCTCCCCTCTTCCTTACTATAAGTCAAGTTCATCAGTTGGAATAATCATTAAAATAACTAAATGCCAGAGCTGAATTAGAGAAATGACCTGATACAGCAAGAAAAACTGGAACCCTAAGGATCAAAGTATCATTTTCTGAACCCTTCTCAGATCATTTTCAATGACCTCCTCTTTAAGCCTTGCCTGAAAATCCTGCCTCCCTTTGCATTTCCCCTTGAAGCATTTTGTGATATGATGGATGGAGAATGCCATATAAAAATAAATTGGATGGTACTTCCTCCTATTATCTATGATTCCTTGATCTTCCAACAGAGTTTTTAATAAACATTTGAATTATTTACAGTAATCTACAAAGGCATTTTAATAGTGCATATGGTAGAGGGAAGAGAGTGAAAAATGTCTTTGTTTTACTCTGACGGGGCCCATGAACCATGACACAGATGATTGCTTGCCTCGTTTGTAATTATTCATGGTAAAGATCTTCATTCAGTGGCAGAAATTTTCTGGCTCTGGGTCTCAGCAATTATGAGAGCATAAGAGTTATTTGCCACGATCTCACCAGAGGACAAACTGTACTGTACACAGAGTCGGGGGCATGGACTTCAGTGAAACAAATGTAGATGCTGCCAACTGTTACTGCTTGTCAAGTTACTTGCAGTGGATCCCAAAGAGATAAGCATTTAGATTTTTCTTTTTCCCACCCACAGAGAGATTATGGTGTGGCCACTCTGATTGCACGGTTGATATTTGTGTTCAATTACATTGAAACAAATTTATTCAGCTGCTCTTAGTCATATTATATTCTTTATGCATGCAAGTTGGAGTCAAGTGTGATTGGAGTCAATGGAGATTGCCTCTGGAGCCAGGTGCCTTTACGTTAACACGTACCAGACACTGATGTGCAAGTATTCCAGTCTTGGCTGATATACGTGGTGCTATTTACTTTGTTCTCCACCTAGCTTCCATTCCATGTACTTCCTGGTTTTTCACTTTATCTTCTGTTCTCAGCCCTGTGTCTTCTCTCTGGGGTTTTCTTTTAATGAATCATTTTCCTTTCTATAGCTTGATTTTCTATGTATTCTAAGAATCTGGGGACTCCCCCTCCCCTCTATATCCTTCTGCTAAAGCCTTTCGCTTCAGCCCCTTAGAAGCAATTGGTCAGCAACACAACTGGCCGAGGCAGTTAACCAGGACAGAAAACTCAGTGACTCTCTACTACTGGATACGTTAGAATCACCTGAGATTTTTGAGCAAACCAGTGTCAAGATTCCTACCCATACTAATGTTATTAGACTTTCTGGGGCTGAAGTCTGTAGATTGGTGTTTTTCTGTCGTGTTTTTTTTAGAATCTCGGGGTGATTTTAATATTCCACTGGGGCTGAACACCAGATCTAGTATACGAGTGTAAGTGTGTATGTGAGGGAGTGTGTGCATGAGCAAGGTTGTCTAAATAAACACTATCATATAAGTACTGCACGCTAACCAATTGTGCCACTGGAGAACCCATTCTACTAAGTGAAGTATCACAAGAATGGAAAAACAGGCACCACAGGTACTCACCATCACATTGGTTTTAACTGATCAACACTTAAATGCACGTATAGTAATAACATTCTACAGGTGTCAGGCGGATGGGAGGGGAGAGGAGGGTATGGGTATATTCACACCTAATGGGTGTGGTACACAGCATCTGGGGGATGGACACGCTTGAAGCTCTGACTCGGGTGGGGAAGAGACAATATACATAATCTAAACATTTGTACCCCTGTAATATGCTGAAATAAAAAAAAATAAACACTATCACTCCATCCAGATAAAAAGGCATTGAAATCATTCTATATTTGAAGTATTTTAATGTATGATGATTGAGTCTTTCATTAATTATAATTTTGTGACCAAGTTAATAAAATCGAGCATTTGTTTTATCATTAGGTGGATACTGTGTGTGTGTGTGTGTGTGTGATGGGGAGTAGGGAAGAGGTTGGGAAGAGAGAGAGAGAGAGAGAGAGAGAGAGAGAGAGAGAGAGAGAGAGGTGGGGAAGATACACAATGAACCTCTTTAGTCAGAGGCTTCCTTTTTTCTCTCAGAGGACTCGTTATCCCAAACGGATATTACAATATAAAAGCCTGTTGTGATGGGCTGAAGCATTTGAAGTAAAAGTTTCACAACATTCAAATGTGCTGTTGGAGGTTCCACTAGAGAGGAGCAGAGGAGGGGTGAAAGGACGCTGGCTGGAGGAACTGCAGCCATGAGCGTGGGCACAGGAGACGAACACGCGTTTAAGTGGCGCCGAAAAGCCAAATGTGCAGAGGTAAGGAGCAGATTTATAGGTTATCAATTGCAAGGTTACACACACACACACACACACACACAGAGAGAGAGAGAGAGAGAGAGAGAGAGAGGGAGAGAGAAGGAACTCTCTGGAAACCAGAATGAAACTCGGAGGACTTGGGTTGCCATTCGAACTTGGGCTTTGATGCTTTTAGCTTAAATTGACAATGTTGTTTCTGATCCTTTACAATCAGAAAAAATACAATTAGAAAAGAATCTTGGGGTTTTTATTACTATATTAGGCTGTTTCTATGATTTCATCAGTGTTTTTAATTTTCCTTTATAATTAATGTGTATTTTCATATGAGGAAAAGCGTTTTTACTTATTTACTTTCCTAATCTACCTCCCACTGTAAACAGTACCCCATCCACTTTCTGCATATTTTTAAGCAAAATAGCATGTCACGTCTCACTGGAACAGCACAAGTAAAAGCATGTGAATATAAATAAATAAAATTCATGTTTAATTTTTTTTAAAAAAAAGCATTCAGAGTCTTGCTATATGCAAAGCACTAGACTAGGAATAAAACACGAAACATACAGTATAGTCATTCTTTCGGGAAGGCTTAAGGGACACCTATTATATTGTAGCCTCTCTGTTGAATGTTATATACATGACTTAATTTAATCCTTATAACAAACAAATGAGGATGGTGCGTTACTCATTATATACAGATAAGAAAAATTGAGGCATTATTTTTCAGACTCTAAGACCCATGTGCTTTCAATTATGTTAAATTTTGATGAACACCTATGATGTGCTAAGTACATTATGCATTATACATGCTCTCTCAATTAATTATGTAAAATTCCCTATTAGGATTATCATTTTATTGGTGAAGAAAATGAGGCTCAGATAGAATAAATAACTTTGCAGTCATAGAACAGTAATTTAAATTCAGATCTGTCTGACTCCAAATCTCATGCTCTTTTTATCACCACTTGACCAACTGGAAGGTGGAAGAGGGAATCGGGATAGGAAGAGGAGGAAAAGAAAGATAAAAGAAATAAGACACATATTAAAAATAAGAGGTTAGACATTCACATTTATATTGCATGCTTCCAAGTAGTAGCCCCGGGCGTTTTTCTGAAATCACTTGTAGCTCTTATTTTGAGAACCAACTTAGAGGCTGTTTTAGGAAGAATGTAAGAACATCAGCTCCCAATAAGTGAAATTAAAAGCAAGTTTAAAAAATGAAAAAATGACACAAAACATTTGCAAACAATACAAGTAAGATTGGGGTAATTAATTTGGAATTAGTGAGCACATACAGCTTTTAAAATAACAGGAGAAAGGCTACTTTAAAACGTGGTATGAATGCAAATCAATCTTATTCCTTCACATTCATATCTCGGTGTTGGCCGAGTACAGCAATGTCTGGCTTGACAACCCTTATTCATCAGAGTTGTACTTGGGTTGGAAAAAAGCAGTCTAATCCTAATCCTCAATAAAATCATCTTTCAGAAGATAATTACATGCTAGCAGTGTATATCTTAGGGGAAATGATAGTACTTCCCTAAAATAGAGTTCTGCAAATGACTCGGGCAACAGCAGCATTATTTTTAGAAGTGCATGCCCTCCCAAAGGGGCTTATTTTGAAGGGGATAAGATTATCTCAGAGCTCTCAAGTTTGTTAAGCATATATCACAGTATATTACAGCCTTACCCAGTTGTCTGCTGAACCAAAAGAAAAAGCGTTTAAAAAGCAAGTTGAAAACATTGATAGATTTAAACTTTGAAGCACGTTCTTCTCTTGACTGCAGCAGCACCACACTCACCTGGTTTCCAACCTGCTTCGCTGGTTGATTCCTCCAGGTCACAGTTGACAGTTATTCCTTTTCTTTCAGGTCTCAGTACTGGAGCCCTTCTTTATAATTAATCACTCCTTAGATGACACCATCTAATCACACACCTTTATCTATATGTTGGCAGCTACTACCCCAATTTATATCTTGGCCTAGATTGCTCCCCTAATATTCAGGCTCTGAGGGCCAACTATCTACTTAATGTCTCCACATGGATAACTGATACATCTTTGAAACTTATTGTGTCTGAAACCAAATTCTTGATCTTTCTTCCAACCTGATCATCCTATAATTTTCCTCATCTTATTTAAGGAGAATTTCATATTTCCATTTGCTCAGACTTAAAATGTGGGGGTAATCTTTGATTTATTTCTCTATTTCTCACACCATACACCCATTCCACCAACAAATCCTACTGGTTCTACATTTAGAACATAACCAGAAACCAACACTTGCCAATACCTCCACCCCCACCTCCTTGGCAAAATCACCACCATCCCACACGTGGATAATAATGATATTCCCCAAGTGGTTTTGCTGTTTCCAATTTTGCTCCTCTAGAGACAATTTCTAACATAGCACTCAGTGTAATTTTTTTCAAAATTTAAGATATATCATGTTCTTACTCTGTTCAAGACAAACGCTTTTGCATTACAAAAAGTAAAGCAAAAACCTTTGTGATGACCTACCATATTGCTCAAAATCTAAATCCTCATTACTGCTGGTGACCTCTTTATTGGCAACCGCTCCCTTCTCACTCTGGTCCAGCCACCTGGTCGTCTAGCTGTACCTGAGCACCTAAAGTCCCACTAGCACCTCAAGACCTTTGCACTGACTGTTCTGTGAGCCAGGAACACTCTTTCCCATATAACCAATGGTATAGCTTTCTTTCTCATTTGAGAGATGAATTTAATTTATATTCTCTGAAAAAATAAAATGGTCGTAAAATGAAATAGACTCAGTAGTTAGCTAATAATTTATTTTTGAATGAAAAGGGCACACCCCATACAAGTAGAGTACTCTCAAATTCCAAACCAAACCTGGCCCATTCAATGCCAGCCAGGTACTAGAAGAAAGACCTGGAAATTAGAAACTGAGATAAATCAGTATCTTCCAAGCCCATAAATTTGGTCTCAGGAAGGAGGCCTTGTACCTTCAAGTAACCCAGGCTTAAGGACTGTAGTAAAACATGTGTTATTTTTTCCTGAAAAGACCCTTATTTTACTAATTTTAAATGGAAGCTCCAGAATGTGTTTCTTCTTATATTTCCTGCCAGTTACTATACTCAAATGACAAGAGAAATTTATGTTATAGAAAAGCAGAGGAACATATGAAGAATAGTTCATGTAGGGCCAAGCTCTTAAAGAATTAGTTAAAATCATTCTACATATAAAATTTAAATGATAATACCTACCTTCAAGCAACACATGCCTATTAGACCTACAATCTGCAAAGCACTATGGGATCACCATTGATCCTATAAACTAAAGAAGACAAGACCTTGACCTCAAGGAGTTTATAAAGCAGTGTTAGAACATATAACTCTTAAATGTAATTAATAGGAGGGAAAGTTCTATTATTATGGTACGAATAGCTTTAGGCAGAAAAAAGAGGACCCGTTTAATTTAAATAATAGGTTTAGGGGAAATTTCATGAGGTGACATCTTTTCATGTGAGCTTTGAAGGACAAATTGAATTTCAATAAATAGGCACAGAGAAGAGACAGAGAAGCCTTTTTTTTATGTAGTTCTTCATTCATTCATCACATACACACACACACACACACACCCAAATACTGAGAATGTTCTGTGTTTCCATGAAATGTTTTAGATGCAGGAGAGGTGTTTCTCATTCTGAAGGAGGATCTACAGAGATGAGAAAGCATGAGGAAATTTAGTGAAAAGAAATCAGCTGAAGAATTGGGAAGCTGAAAGGTAAAAGAGTAGTTAGTTGATAAAAATAAGAGTGAGGGAATGAGAACTGTAGGAAATGGAGATGGTATCTTATTTTTGAAAGTGTGTGATTTTATTGAAAAGCTCTATAAAATTGTCAGTTACTATTATTATAATCAATAGTCTTGAATGGTGTGCTGAAATATTTTGAGTTTATACAATAGCAAAGTTTTTTGAGCAGGTAAATGACATTCTCAATACTTTTCTTGGGAGGAAAAAATTGCTCATATACCCCAAAGAGCACTGAGATAAGGGAGTTCCTCAAACATAAATCCCACAAATGCCTCCAGGAAAGAATTTGTGCTGTGTCTGCTTCAGGGCTTTCTTAACCCATTTAGACAAAAAGGAAAACAGGGAAGCATCAGGCAACAGATTTGGTTATCAGGCAACTTGCTTTAAAGAGATTTTCTCAAGATGATTAAATGTGTCTGATGTCCCAAATACAATTGTCTTTGGACTTGAGTTATGAGTTTGTAAAGCAGTTGTTTCGGGCTGATTGATATAGTGATGATCCTTGGCCATTTCTCTTTAAAAATCTCTGAGTCTCCAGACAATTCTTCTTTGCTGCGACCATCTTAAACATTTCCATTTGCCCGCTACAGCGTGCCTCACATTTCCAGTTCACACAACAAGCCCTTATGACTAAATATACTCCAGGGTCTCTACTCTGTCTTGTTCCATAGGCACACTGACCACCAGTGTTTGTGTATTTAAATACACATATTCAATTCATGTGGACTACAGTAACAGTAAGTGAGATGTTTCCACCTGCCCTGATAGTGTTCACCTTCGTTTCCCACCTGCCAGTCTCTCTTTAAATCTGGCTGGGGGTGATTGCCTGTCCACCAAGATTAAAAAGTAGACAACTGTCTAGCCTGCATATATAGCCCTGGGGGTACAGAGTTCCCCAAGACAAATTCAACTAGAATTAGAATTTAGCACCCCATTTGGTCAGACCTCCCCAACCTCACAGAGTAGCTTTGGTAAATTCCCATACAGCCATAAGTAGGAATCTCTAGGTATATCATGCCTTGAAATTTACCAAACAATATGGCTTCCCCAGAAGCCAAAAACAGGTATCCAATTTGCCTTTGCAATCTTCCTGTCATGTAATTTTATTGCCTTCCAAACTTATTATGTCCTAGATGGCTTTTGTGACAAAAATGTAAACTCAAAACAGACTCTGGCTAGTGTTCCTGAAAAAGGGGTGGCCAGGGCAATGCCCCCGAATACATGTAGAGTTCTCGGATACCTACAAAGATGAGAGTTGGCATCTTTCCGCTAAAAAAGCAATAGAGATGTTCAAAAGGTAGGCTACAGGACAAGAAAGAAAAAAGATAAGAAATCAATGATTCAGCAAAAAGAAAATTTATCCCTTTTCTCTTTGCTCAGGTCTATGGATTGATGATTTATGAGTTAATTGAAGATTATACAATGTGTCCAAGGCAGATGAGTGCACAGCTGAGGTAACTGCAGGCTTGGCAGCGACAGAGAGGGTCCCGAAAAGGGTGGAAGTAGAGGATACACCTCAAGATATTAAATTCCCAGGGCTCAGTCTTTAGCTTCCTTCATTTCTCTACACTGATGTCTTTCGAATTTGTATTTTCAGATTCAACCTCTCTCCTGAACTGTGGACTCATTTATTCAATTATTGACTATACCTATATGGGTTACAGACTTCTAAAACCAAACAGGTCCAAAATAATCTCGTCAACTCCTTCTAAAATCCATTCATCCCAAGATTTCTTTATCTAATTAAATGACATCACACCTCACCCTGTTGCTAAGTCCAGAACTCTGGGCGCCTTTATCAATTCCTCTTCTCTCTTATATGTCTCGTATGATCCATGTAGCAAGTCCCGTCACTGCTCTTTAGAGTTATGTTATGAACTTGATCAATCCTTATCATCTCTACTGCCAACACATAAAGCCAATCCCAATCATTTCTCCCCTAGACTATCACAAAAGGCCTCTAACTGAGGGTCCTGCTCCTGGGCTTGCCACCTGCGCCTTGGCTTCTTCACATACAGCATCCAGAAGGACCTTTCTAAGTGAGAAAATCACATCACTCCCTTTGCTCAAAATGCTCCGACCAGATTTTGAATAAAATTGAAAAAAACCTTTAGCAGAGTCTACAAAGCTCTACACAGTGTGGCCCAACTTACGGCTTAGACCTCATTCCCAAGTACCTCCCCCGACCCCTCCTCATCTGGCTGTACCCTCACCCTCGAGAGCCTTCAGCATGGTCAGCTCCTTTCTGTTCTCAGAGATTTTATACCAGCTATTGTGTTTTCCCAGAAAGTGTGCCCACAGGACTTTTAAATGGCTGGATATTTCATATCAGGTAGATTTCTGTTCAAATGCTACTTTCCATCTAAAATAATCCATCTAAAATACTCTCCACCCCATCTCTACCATTCATATACTGACACAACTATATCCAACTACATTTTTTTTTCGTAGCACTCACACCACCTGAAACGATAGTATCTGTTTACTTGTTTTATACCTGTGGCTTTCAAAAGAAAATAATTTCCGTATGAGGGCAAAACTTTGTTACCTTCACTACTGTTTCTTTAAAACTGAAACCAGTATCTGGTGCATAATAGGTACTGAATACATACTTAATAAATAAAAACACAACCCAAGGCCCTTGGGGTAGAAGAAGATAGCTGCCAACTTTCTAGACTCAGTGTGGGTTGAATGCATTAAACTATTTGGAATTTAGTTTCAAGGGAGTTTCTATTTCTATGCACCATCTTATAAATTCAATACTTATTGTGCATCATTTCTTATTTAATTTTTTTTCTCTTTTTAATGAGTACAAATGAAGTGAGTGGCCATGGTCCTTCTTTGTTTTGAATAGCGATCACTCCCCTGAGTGCCAGAATAGAAAATGAGATCCAAAGACAATTTTTCTTAAAATAAAGGCCTGAGGGATGGTGGAAAAATGCACTAATGCTGGAGTCGCATGTTCATGGCGTGTTAGAATAGATGTTCCTTAGAGAAAACCTCAACCCTCTGCAGGAATTCTTGCTTCTGAATTAGAGATCAGGACATCCCTGTAAAGGTTTAAGCATAGCTTAATCTAAATAAGATTCAGTATTTAATTAAATTCCTGTGGTGTGTGTACTATAATGGATCTTAGTAAAATATGAACTGAAATCAATATCCTTTGCTTATCTTTTAAAATTCCAAATAAAAAGAAAAATATAAAATGTACTAATGCTAGAAAATTCTTGAAAAAGTAACTGGTGCTCCCTCTTAAAAAAAAAAAAGAGAGAGAAAGAAAGAAAGAAAAAAAAAGAGAGAGAGACTAATTGTATCTGCCCCCCCCCCACTATGATTAGTGTTAAATTGGAAAAGTGGGTGAACAGGCCTTGATAACCACAACGTGGTAGAGAGACAGCAGGACTATCTAGAGTATTGTCCAGCAGGGGGGGCATTAACTCCAGGAAGACCCACCCTCAGTCACGTTGTTTAGCCCACCTGAGTCCCTTCTCTGTGAGGGAAGCAGGGGCCAGGTGTGGTGCTGCAGAGCAAACACACCTGGAAGGCAGAAGACTGGGGCCTTAGTCCCAACTCAAGCTCTACTTCACTGAGTTTCCTGTGGTCTTTCGCGTTACCTCTCTAACCTTGATTTTACTATCTACAAAAAGAGGAGTCTAAAGTCATGACCTCTAAGTGCCTGCCAGCTTTACATTCATGGCTTTTTATATCCCTCAGTGCAGTCATAGTATTTTGCTGCTAAAACCCATGAACCTAAGCAGACATTATGCCCACTCCCTATATTTCTTTGTGGTGCAGGAAATTGAAGGAAATGTCTTTAGAATAAGGGACATTCCAGTAGACTGAGAAGTCGGTCTCATCCTTGGCACTCCAACAAAAGCTGGACTGTGGCTTTCGTGAGCAGCTGTGCTAGACCATGAGAGACAGACTGCGGCCTCGCTTTATCAAATCTTTTGCCCTCTGTAGTGGGTGCCACTCTCGTTGCTGTTTGTTTTAGTAAACCAACCATGTAAAGTGCAAAGGTCCAGTAAGGCAATGCTAGTGTGCTCAGTCTTCATCCATGTTACTATTGCCCTTCCATACCCACTTTTATCTGCTAGGGAAAAGCTCTTCCTGTTACAAATACAGCCTTCTTTACTTAGAAAAATAAAGGTTTGCTTTCCACCTCAAAGGACAGTGAAAGGAAAACAATAAGCTTTTGCCACATATTTAGGTTCAATTCCGCCTACATCTCAGAGACTTTTGGCTAGTGGTGAATCCTGTGGAAAACAAACACAGAGAGGTTACTCAACTTAATTTGCATGGAATTCATTACAAAGTGTGCATTTTTAGTTTATTAAGACTGATATAGACTGATATAGCCTATCTATTAACTGACCTTAATCCTATCTTAATACTGACCCATATTTATTTTTGTTCTACCATAAATTCAGGCTGTTCCACGTGAGTTAGCATATTAAATGAAGAGAGCAGACTGCTGAGGGGAACTAACAGCTAAAATCAGCAAAAGAAGAGGAAGCCGAGAAGGAGGAGGCACAGGAGGGGGAGCAGGCAGCCCTACTGCTATAGCACAGAGGTTGAAAGAGTACCCTGAGATCAAACGGCCTGGTTGGAATTCCACTCTTATCACTCAGTAGCTACGACATTAGGCAACATGGTGAGTTAAACTCTCAAAATATAAAATTGGAACTAGAACAAAATCTTTACAGAATTCACTGATTTTCCTCCATGGAATATCCAGCAAGTATCTGGGCAAAAATTAAAATAATAGTCATTATTGAATGTCTATTATAGGCTGGGCACCATGAAATATGCTTTATATAGACGATCTCTTTTAATCTTTACAATAACGTCACAAAGCAAGTGTTGTTATCTCATTTTAAAGATGAGGAAGCTGAAGATCAAGAAGAGATTAAGTTACATCCTGAGGTAATATTGTTAGAAAGTTTAGAGATGTGATTTCAGATGTGACACATCTGGGTCTCAAGTCTGTGTCCTCAACTCTCATACCATATTGCTAGGCTATGTCATGGAAACATCAGTGAGTTAAGGTGGCTGGGTTTCTAATAATACATGATTCATGATGCCATGGCTAAGTTTCTTAAACAGGCTCACATCTTATCCAATTTTTATAATAGTTCTTAGTAAATATTTATTGATGGTTTCAATGGAAAATCATTCATCTGTACACAGAGGCACTTAATGAATTAACTACCTAGTGTTCGGTATTTTATTATATGCAAAGGACTGTCAAATCTTTTTTTTTAAAAAACCAACATGGTCGGGCGCAGTGGCTCACGCCTGTAATCCTAGCACTCTGGGAGGCCAAGGCGGACGGATCGCTCAAAGTCAGGAGTTCAAAACCAGTCTGAGCAAGAGCGAGACCCCGTCTCTACTAAAAAAAATACAAAGAAATTAATTGACCAACTAAAAATATATAGAAAAATTAGCCAGGCATGGTGGCGCATGCCTGTAGTTCCAGCTCCTCAGGAGGCTGAGGCAGGAGGATCGCTTGAGCCCAGGAGTTTGAGGTTGCTGTGAGCTAGGCTGATGCCATGGCACTCTAGCCCGGGCAACAGAGTGAGACTCTGTTTCCATAAAAAAAAAAACTGACATTATTCCCCTATTTAGATGAGTAAAAGAAGCTGAAATAGACAAAATGGCATGTCTACCCTCACCCAGTTTAATCTTATAGAACTAAGACTCGTATCTGGCCCTTCTGTTGTACATTTAAATTAGCCACTGAGAAGTGGACACCTATTTTTTTTAATAAAATGAGATAATTTCAGCAAGTTTTTTTATTTATTTATTATTTTGAGACAGAGTTTCACTCTGTTGCCCAGGCTAGTCAATCGTCATCAGTGTTTGTGTCTAGTGTTAGGTAGAAGACAAAAGGCAGGAATTGATGCGTGGGGTGTGGAGGTTTTCTAGATTTAAGTTTTAAAAAAACTGAAGGAGAATAAAAAGAAAGAGAAGAATAAGAAGGAAATAAAAATAGGAGAGAGAGGAAGAAGCAGTAAGGAAGGTGGGATGGGAAGAGGGACATAAGAAGGAAGGAAGGAGGAAGAGAGAGATACAGAGACAGAAAGGGAAGGAGAGAGGAAGAGAGAGAAAGTTGAGAGAGGAGGGGAAGGGAAAGGAAGAGGGAAAGGGGGAAGCCAATTAAAGAACATGAAAGCAAAGGGTTTTCTCAGCTGGAGAAGCTAAACAAGGTTAACATGAGGCATGTCTTCAGCACTGTAAGAGCGCTTAGCAATGGAATATGCCTAAGGGTCTGGCTTAGAAATCTAAGCATCAGGCATAGCGTGTGCAGTTCTCGGGAAACCACACATCCAATTCCTAGTAGACTTGAGTCAAGATTTTATTCTTCTGACTATCCAAAAGTAGATCTCTTCATGAATTTTGGAGTATAGGGTTTCCTTCCTTAACCACAGTATTAAAAGCCAAAGTTAAGGATGTTCCAAAGAGCTATTAAAAATCCCTTTCTTAACTTAGTTTCCTTCCAGAGGAAGGCTGTAAGAATTAGTCTGTCTGTGTGTCAGAATTTTGCTCACTTGCTGCCCATTTGTCAGAGAAATTACAAGCATGTTTGGCAGAAGCAGGGAGAGAACATCCTAGGTGGTGGGATCGTCATGATCTCATATCCACCCAAATTATTTTTCTGCAGATAATAGATTAATTCTTACTGGAACCAAAGGAGAAAATAAGTAAGCAATTTTTGTTATGAGAAGAAGGAACCCATAAACCTCCATAACTTTGTAACTCTGGTAAGAGTTGATAGGTTATTAAACAGTAACAAAAACGTAAAAGATCACTGAATTCTCAGTAAATTACCCCATTGAGCAATTCTTTGCTTTGTAATATTATAATGTATAAAAAGTGTGTGACTAATAATTGAATTAAGAATATTATATAATATGTTTCCACTGTCCCTGAAATCAATAAACTGACTTTAGGCCCCTTTGTAAAAGTAACAATGTATCATTGCACTATTACTATTGGGGAAAATAGAAAGCTCTGAATAAAGGTTTGTGGTTGAGGAAGTGAGTCAAGAAGGTTTATATAATCCTAACATAGTCTACTGTAATAAACATTGCACTAGAAATTTTAATTTTATTATCAAGGCCAGCATTCTTTTTTTTTTTTTATTTTTTTATTTTTTTATTTTATTTTATTTTATTTTTTTTTTAATTTTTTTTTTATTCCATCTTGTAATGGGGGTACAAATATTGTTTGGGTCAAGGCCAGCATTCTTCATAGGGTGCAAAACAACCCACTGAAATGCAGAAAGAAATTATTGGACTTTCTGCTTAGAATGTTAAGCTAAAATATAAGAAAATAAGTTTTGCTTATATTACTATACAGATTGTCACCAGATCCACTATTTAGGTCATATTAAGAAGGTCCCAGGTCTCATCTGGCATGCAGAGGAGGGCTCAGGACAGGGGTTGACAGCTCTACCCTTTCTTGTTTTCTTGCTTTCAGCACATTACGACATGCTGTAATTTCTGTGGACCAGGTTGAGTGGATGTGTGTATGAAATTATCTGGTTTTAATTAAACCATCATAAAATGGACACGTGGTTTTAAAGATTTTTTTCCAAGAGCTGCAGACTAATGATAGTACTAATGATGCAAATACAAGTGAGCAACTCGAAATGGCAATGCTGACACTTTCCCTTAACCTCATAGTAGCTCTTCTTCAGCCACATGATGAAGCAAAAAACAAAGACAATGTAATCAGTCCTGACAAGGCATCAGCTAAAAACACTTGAAATCATCAAGAAGGTTCTTTGAAATATTTACATCTACTATCATTAAGAATGAACTTTTTCTTAAATGTGTATTTTGTTATAAGCAATCAGCTAATAATAATACAAATTCAGCATGATTAGAGAGACATATTCAAAAACTATTTTATACTATTCCCATGCTTTTTATTATATTTTATTGTACGATATAGTAATATGCTAATTGTAGTTTAAGATTTTAATTCATGGATATGCTTCATAAATATTAATATAAAAACATAAGTATAAACATTTGAGAAATCCATATCCAATAATGTTTAATGATGGAATACTTGAAAGAAAACTGAAAGCCACTGTTTTAATGCCATGTTTTCAAATAGAAGAATAACCTTAAAATCTAGCTTTAAAAAGGTTAACTAACTGATTATGTTGTGGAATGTGGATTGGAAGAAAGAATAAAACCATAGTTAACATCTAGAATGCTATTTTGATGTAGAAGACAAGAATCAAAGCAGATCTCAGAGAATTAAGTAGACTTCTCTTTATTAATAGTTTCTGCACAGCAAAATAGTCCTGAATAGAGATATTTGTCCACAGGGAATATTCTTTTAAAGAAATAATATAACCCAGAGGAAAAACTATAATAGGATAAAGAAAGCAAGAACAAGAGGGCAAAAAATGCCTCCTCCCAAGAAAATAGACCACCCCTCCCCTTTGGCTGTTCTGAGTTAAAAACTAGGAGGGAAAAGAGAAAATTTCCTCCTCCCCTAGTGAAAGAATGAAATAGATATGAAAGAGTTTCTATCTGTTCTCCTTAATTGAATCCTGTGATTTACATTTGAAAGGATTTACAAGGCCAGCCTTCTGTGTTTCTCCAACTGTACTGGGCAAAAGAGTCACCTGAGGATCTAGTGAAAGTGCAGAGTCTGATTCAGCAAGTCTGGATGTTATAAAATGCAACCAAAAAATAGAAAATTGTAAATGCTAATTAGTATTAAGTCATTAAATATGAAATATCTGATTTCAAATCAAAAGTTTAGTTTATTATATCTCAAACAAGAAGCAGTACAATTAAACAAAGTATGTGCCTAAACTATCAACACAGTTTTGCCAATTAATGGTAGCTTGTTTATGCCAGCAGTGAAGAAGCCTGGAGAACCAGTGGGGATGAAATCACAAAAGGCATTTTCCACAGCTTGTTGAGAATTGAGTATTTTTCCTTGCAAGAGGTGGTCCAAAGCCTGGAAGAAGTGGTAGTCAGTTGGTACAAGGTCTGGTGAATATGGTGGATGACAGAGGGTTTCCAAGTCCAGCTTCTGTAATTTGAGCAGTGTTGTTTTATGCGACCTGTGGTTGTGCAAGAGGACCGGCCTGTCTCTATTGACCAGTCTCAGCTGCTTAATTGCAAGCATCCTGATCATTTCAGCCAATTGGTTACATGCACTGTGATTGACTGACCAGGTTTCATGAAGCTGTAGTGGATAATACTAGCACTGGACCACCAAACAGACACCATTAGCATTTTTGGATAAATATTTGGTTTTGAACTGTGTTTTCACACTTCATCTTTATCGAACCACTCTGCCCAATGCTTGTGATTGTCAAAAAGAATCCATTTTTTCATCACATGTAACAATACAGTGTAGAAGTGGTTCACCTTTATGTCATGACAGCAAAAAAAGGCAAGCTTCTAGACGATTTGTCTTTTGATGCTCGTTCAATTCATGTGTTGCCCATCTATCCAGCTTCTTTACCTTTCTGATTTGTTTCAAATGGTCCAATATTGTTGGAATAGTAAGGTCAAACCTTGCTGCTAAATCACGTGTAGGTTGAGATGGATTTGCTTCCACTACAGCTTTCAGCTCATCATTATCCACCTTGGTCTTAGGTCACCCACACGGCCCAAGATTAAAATCACCAGAACGGAACTTCTCAAACCATCAACATACTGTGTGTTCATTAGCCACATCCTTCCCCAAAACTTTGTTGATATTTCAAGCTTCCTGTGCTTCATCGGTTCCACAATGAAACTCATATTCAAAAATAACATGAATTTTTTTATTTATCCATGGTTTCATAAAAATTGCACTGTAAAAAACAAAGTGAAAGATGATCACAATCCAAAACATGTGTTTGAAAGAATGATCATGTACCTTCACAATCAAAAACAACAACAACAAAACCCCCCAAAAATGTCAAAGTGAAGTATCAGAAATATCAATTGTCAAATTTAGAACCTAAGGAAATTGGACATTCCATACTTAATAACATAATAAAAATAAATTTAAATAGAAGTCTTATTCTGTCTTCTTCCTGCATCCTCCCCATAGAGTCATACTTTGTATCCTTGGGCCACGTACCCCATTTTGGAGGCTGTAGGGCTAGAGGATGTGTATTAATTCTTGGTTTTATGTATGAAATTTGGGCGGTCATTCCAGATCAATAATAGTGCCTTGACTCTTGGTTACATAATCCATATATTAAAGCTTTCAAAATAGGAATTAGCTGAGTCTAGTGTATATTTCTAATATATAATTTTCTATAAATGTAATGCTTTTTGAAAATAGCATGATTACTTTTCACTAATTATTAGCACTTGCTAAACATATATAAGTTGAAATAAATAGCAATTTTCAAGTATGTGAATGACTGAGAACAAATCAGATGCTTTCCTAGCTAAGCTGAATTGAAGTAATACAATTTTCTAAACAGTAAAACTTTTTCATATAATTTTGGCTATCTTGTCTTACATTCTGGATAATCAAGTATCTCAGTTTGTGTACATGAGGAACAATAGCTGTAAACTACATATGCAAGGAATCCATCAAAGCAGAATTATCTACCTTCCCAAACTTCCAAAATGGCTCATAAGAAAATAAGGTGAAGTGTCTTTCTCAGGATAATTAGAAAATTACATAGTAGTTATTTTCCCCCTAAAACAAGCAAAGGTTTCTTGATAGCTATCTCTCGGCTATCAATTCACCAATATTACTCAATTAGTACAAAATCTAAACCAGTTCTCAAAATCTAGTGTGTAGAACTTCCTATGGAATTTGTTTAAAATACAGATTTAGGGGTCTTACAGAGATTCTTAGTCATGGATATGAATGAAGTAAAAAGAACACTGGAGAGCCTAGAAATGGACTTGTAAATATATGAAAAAAATTGCTGGAAATAACATTTTTAATCAATAGGTAAATGATGGAATATTCAATAAATGCTATTAGAACAGTTCGTTTTCTAAGTGGATAAAAATGAAAAGGGGCAACTTAGGTTCAGCAGGAAATCAATGGCACATACATATTAGATACTTTGAGAAAGGTTTAATAAAGGGATTATTTACAGATGAAGGCAGGGTATAGGGAAATCACGAAGAGTGTAATATCCTAGGACTGGAAACAGCAGAGCTGATACCACTGCTATACTCAAGGAGAACAAGGGTTACCAGAATCTGAAAGCAGAACTATTGTGTGAGGAGGACATCTTTGATATTAGACGTCACTTTTTTTCCCTTTTATTTCATCATATAATGGGGGTACAAATATTGTTAGGG
>VBSM01002223.1:6628545-6682164 GCA_008086735.1 Cheirogaleus medius | reverse complement strand
AAAAAAAAAAAAAAAAAAAAAGATATGGTCATTACCAAGATCCTAGTTTATATTATAAATGACAGGTTCATGGATGGCTATAACAATATTAAAAATAAACAAAGTGAGTCATACATAGATCAGTAATAGAAGGATTTTGATTAATACTCTTCTGTGCACTCGAGGTTCAAAGAAGCAGTGAAATTGCTATCTGCCTCAGGAACCTGAGACTCTGGTTACAGAAACTATGGCAACAAGGAGGAGCTGGGCAGACGAACAACCAAGAGAGCTTTTCTTTATTGTGCACGAGGGAGGCCTCTGTCCCCTGGGAGAAGTAGTTCCTTGTCATTTGTGGGGGCCTGGAGTTGTCGGGAAGAGCTCCGCCTTTTCTTGTTCTTGCTGCAATGAAAAACTCCTATATAGGCTGTCAAATTCCACATTCGGCTTCTATCACAAAGGTTGGTCGGGATATGCTATGCAGTGCCCTTTAATTTCTGTTAATAGCACTGCTGATTGCTCCAGAGTTCATGCCTGTTGCCCACCTCTGCTGACTCTGATTTTAGAGAAATCCCCTGCTTGGATCCCCTCTCTTACCTAGTTTGCATGTTGAGATGCTCACTTGTTTTATTGCTTTATTATGTTCTCTATGACCATATTTTGTAGCATCTATAGCATAGGTTCTTAAATGTTATGATCTGCTGATGGACAGCTTCCCAGATTTCTAATGCTGCCGTGGATTTCTTTTTTTCCCTGTACTTCATTTTAGGCTTTAGAGAGAGAAGAGGTATAACCTCCTAGACTCCATCAACCATCTTAAACTGGAAGTTCTTGGAAATTAATTTAGAATGAGGACGAGGAGATGGGGCTGGTTGAGTCTCTTCGAAAAGAGAAAACGTTGTTGATGATTTAGAAAGATGTGTTCTAGTGGTTGGAGTCAAGATTCTTAAATTATTTACCAGACTCAGGCTGAGCCACTAGAACTGAACAAAACAAACAGACTGAATCTGAAAGAAAATTGGGTTGCCAACAATTGAGACTTTAAATAGAAAGTCTACAACCCTCAGCACAAGTGCGGAATTCCTCAGACTGCAGCGACTTTCAGACACACGAACCAGATACACATGGTCAGAACATTGAGTTGTTGAAATGATAACAAGCTGAATTTTAAATAATCTGTTAGAATGGCTTTCCCTTTTTAATCCCTTATTTTTTCAAATTGGAAATGGTCACTTATATTCCCCAGGAATAGTCTTAAATTTTCATTCAGTTTTGTTTGCAAGACAATCTAACTTACTGAAATTATTGATAGATATGCTCAAGGAGTGCATAGAGAGTTTAAAAAAAAATATATATATATATATATGATCCCTTAAAATCTCCTGTTGGAGCCATGGAAAAGGGTGGTTTGATTAGGTTACGTATACAACATGCACTAAATTTTTACATATATTTTAGAAAATAAAATTGTGAGAAACCCTGAGGTATAATACTATATTCTGTCTACTGGGCCATCTAAGATTTATCTTCAGTGCTATCCAAAATTTCCCATGAATGCACTTGACCCTTTCTTTTATCTTTTGCTCCTTCAGTCACCTTCTTTGGTTGTACCCTGGTTTTCTATCACATTTAAAATCCAGATACTATCTTATCGATGAATTCCATAGTCCTGATTGTGGCTTGCAATCACCGGGGACTGCCCCCTCGCCCTGCCATTGTGCTGTAATCACATTGCCTTTCATTTCTGAAACAGACCAAGATCTTTGCGCCTGTGCATTTCTTCCCTCTGCCTTGAGTATTCACACTCTTTCACCTCTCCTGACTAGCATCCATTAATTCTTTAAATCTCGGCTTAAATGTCACTTGTTTCAAGAAGGCTTTTCTGACCTTCCCATACAAACCCCTACCTAGCAGCTTGAAGTTTTCCTTCAGAGCAATTATCAGTGTTATAATTTTATGTATGTATAATATTCCCTTTGGTTCCCATTTAATATATTTCCAATACTGCTTTAGGACAGTCATAGTACCTATTTTGTTTACTATATATGTGCAATAAAGGCATAGTGTTTAAAACTTAGTTGGCTTCCAATACATATTTACTGAGTTCCACAAATCAAAGGTAGAGTTTTGCATAAATTAGGGCTAAAGTACACACTTGAACAATAATCAAGTTCCGATTCAATTGATGATATATTTCAGGGGTCCAAAATGCTAAATAATTCTCGGTGTTGTTTTCTATTACTGCCTGTTAGATTAACAGGTCCTTCTTATAGCCATGGTCTTTCACTTCTGGTGTGACCTAGTTTACTATTGATTCTAGCGATGGATTCTTACCGTTACTATCCAAAAAAATTGGAGAGCTTAGTGTCTTCCCTGACCTTAGTATCTTTAGACAAGTCCAAAAACTTTGCTGAGCCACGGTCTCTGCATTTGAAGAATGAGGATAACGCTTCTGTCATAGGTTAATCAAGATGATTAAATAAGGCCACTTAAACATAGCACTCGGTATTGGTCCAAGAGCACCATCACAGATGCTAGTTCTTTTTCCTCACTACTACAGTTGTGTGTGAATTTAGACCAAGCTTGAGGGCACACTGTCCACACAAGAATACTCTAATTTCTGACACCAATTGTAAGTTGTGGATGGTGGGTCTCAAAATAAACCTCAGGTTTGGTAATGTGCTAATAGGATTCACAGAACTCACTGAAAGCTGTCATGTTCATGGTTATACATGATTCCACAGTGAAAGAATGCAGATTACAATCAGCCAAGGGAAGGCACACGTACAGCAGAGTCCAGGAGGGGTCCAGATATGGAGCTTACAGTCCTTACTGTGGAATCACAGCAGGGTTAACTTCTTAGCCACAAGGTGTGACAATATGCATGGAGTATTGCCAACCGGAGCCACACCTGATACACACCTGAGCCATAGTATCCAGAGTTTTTACTGGGGTCTCATCGCCTTGGCATGACTGATTGATTGATTGATTAATTGTTCACATGGTTGAGCTCTGTTTCCAGGTTGGTTGGAATTGTGTGACTGCAAACCCCAACCCTAAGTCACATTGTTACCATCTGGCTTACCCTAAGGTCTGCACCCTAAATCACATTCTTAGATTATCCAGTGTGATCTAATGCCCCCAGACATTAGGTATGATATTGCAATAGCTTAGAGATTACCTCCTGAATATAATCTCTAAGGCAAAGGCCAGACCTGTTTCTGAGCAAGATTAAATTATTTACTACATAATTTGATACCAGGTATTCACCTATTGGTACCTTATACAAACTCCCTGTTTTCACAACTGTCTTCCTCATCAATTCAGAATTCCATCTGAACTTCTCTGAAAAATTAGTTTCTCTTAGTCCCTTTTCCTTGGCGTTTGACATAGACTCATCCACAGGCTGAATGTGAGCTTGTATATTAGTGAATTTGTCTTAGTCTGTTTAGGCTGCTACAAAAAATACCATAATCTGAGTAGATGAGAAGAAACAAATTCATTTCTTATAGTTATGAAACTGGGAAATCCAAGATCAATATGCCAGCAGATTTGATGTTTGGTGAAGCTTGCTTTTCATATATAGCTCTTTCTAGCTGTGTCCTCACATGACAGAGGGGGCAAGACAACTCTCTGGGGCCTCTTTTATAAGGGCACTAACTCCAGTTACAAGGGCTTCACTTTCACGACCTAACCACCTCCCAAAAGGCCCCACCTCCTAATACTGTCACCTTCAAATTTCAACCTGTGAATTTTGGGAGGACACAAATATTCAGACCAAAAAATAAACTACAAATCCTATTGTGTCTTTCTGTATGTTTTCCTTATGTCAATTCTACAATGATATGGCTCAAGACAGACATTGGAGGCAAAATCCTAAAACCTTCCACTGGCTAACTCCATGACCTTATTTCTCTGTCTCTGTCTCTTTTTTTCAAGATTAGTGAGTCTTCACAGATATTCCCCTAACACCTGTACCTATATTGTATATGCTACATATAAGAATCACCTGGGGAACTTGTTAAAACCTGAGATCACTGGGTAAGGCAGTCACAATTCTTCATTGCAAACAATAGAATCTACTCCTGCAAGTTGAAGGAAAAGGAACTCATTAAAGCATATGAAATTGCTCTCAAAATCTCCAAGGTTTCAGAAACAAATTTCAGTCCAGAGAATAGAGAGACAAGAACAGGATAGAAACCACACTACTGGTTTTCTCCCAGACATGATTGCACCACGGCTGCTGTTGCACAATGATGCACTGTTCACCCATCATGAACATTGGGCACCAAATCCTGAACCCAGAACACTGAGTGAAGGATACGACAGGGATCCCAGCTAGAACTGCCTCTGAAAGCGCTATGTCTCTCTTCCAAGCTGCAGCATCCCTACTGATAAAATAACACTTCCCTCCTCACACAACTCTTTCCAGAAATGAAGCCATGAAGGGGAATCTGTTGGGTAGAGCCTAGGATACATGCCATAACCCCAGTCACACGGCAACTGCACAACTGACCATTGAGGGTTTTACCTTGGGAAGGTAGGGTTTGTGTTGTGGGAAATAACTAAAATGTAGGAGTAGCATATAAAATATTCTGACACACACATATATTATAGAGTAGGTGTCATCTGTTGCCTATTGATAGGGGTGCAAGTCCAAGCACTTCTGCCCATTGTATCTTGATATCAGAGCCACTAAGAAAAACACAACACAGTGAACCACTGGATGGAACAATACTTTACTTGTGTGGAGAAGAGAGAGAGCAAGATTAGCTTCAGTAGTGGGTATCAGTCCCCCATGGCCAGTGAGTCCCTTCTGGCAGCCAACATAGACCAATTGGGCCACATTCACCCCCCTTTCACTGCAGTAGAAGGATCTATCTCCTCCCCACAGAGGACAGAGATAGCAGTGGGGCTGGCCAGGTGCCATATGATACACATGCTTAAGTAGAACAAAGGATACACACTGAGACTGAAAGAGGAAAAAAATATTTCTATACAAGGTGAAAAGTCCAGCACACACTTAAGGATCTCTTATCTCTTGGTAAAGAAGTGTTCCAGGCCCAAGGTCTATTCTTATGTAGCTGAGTGGAGGTCAAAAGACTGCCTCTTCCAACACATGTGATGAACACTCGCCCATCTGATTCCAAGACTGCCCAACCACAAGTACAGTGTATGCCCTTCTTCCATATTTCAATTCCAGATGACACCACCATCCTGCTCTGACAAACATAAAGTAGCTATCCATCATAAACGGGATAAACCAAAGTCTCTGTAATCCTTTCCTCCTGTAAGGCTAGTATTTCTACGTGATATCCTTTCTGCTTCAGTTTTCCCATGAAACTATTGACTAAATTAACTGGTAGACTAATGTAACCTATGTGCCATATTTTATAGTTACCTACTACGATGAACACATTCTATAGAAAAATAGTAGAGGGAATGATGAAATAATTTAAATATTATTTGCAACATCAATAAGAAGCTACACATAGGTACTACTTGCATTTATACTATGGATTAAAAGGCCTTCATTGGTATTTATTAGTTTACTCACTCCATCTCTATGTTCCCTTTGCCCTCTGTCAACACTTGAGATGCCCTGAGCTCTTTTCTTGGTGGATGGCCTAAATTTCAATCTTGGACTATCATAGCTCTTTGTGACCCTGCCTATATATGAGGTTGCTTTAGTCTTCAATTAACATTGACCCTTGCACATGGCAAAAGCAAAAGTCATACCAGCGGGCCTCCTGAGTTTCAGAAAAATCCTTTGCTCATACTCCCACACCTAGTATTTATCAACAACCCCATTGCTGCCTGAAAACCAGAATCACTTATCCCATTTAGCACAAAACCTACTTTTATCCCTGCTAACACTATGCCCTGAGAGGCTTGAAATTTCAATGGAAGCAGTATTGAATCCTCTGGTGGAAGCATTTCTACAATGGCTATTAAGAAATCTGAACCAGCAGAACCTAGAGTTAGGGTATGGAAAGCAAAATCTTACAAATACGTCATTAAACATAATAATGCAAAGCAACCTTCTCACTTCCACCCCTCACTTCTGAATTCATGCAAGCTAGCTATGAGGGATGAAGCACCAGTTTTGTCTCCTGGGAGGACTCACAATCATTAATATATTATTTTACTTTCTATAAAGCCAACTATTTCTGGATCATGGGTAGCCATCATAGGACCCCTGAATTCCATGAACATAAACCCATTGCCTTAATCCTTTTGCTGTAAAATCGGTTTTTTGGTCTGAGGGAATGTTGTTGCATAGGGCATTTACTCACTCACAGCTTATATTGCCCATATAAACATGGCTTGTGGTGAAGGCCATTTCTAAAGCCAGATTATAAGTCTGTCCCAGGGAGGACAAATCACTGGCCCTTCCATGATGATAGGGTTCCAATGTAATCAGCCTACCACTGGTAGGTTGATTGGTCCCTTACCATATATACTATGATAACAGAGCTTAGAGTTGGTCACTCACTGCAAAATTGGACACCGAGCCCTGGCAGTTGCCAAGTCACCATTGGAAAAGAGAAGTCCATGCCGTTGAGCCCTTGTATTAATATAATGTTCATCCCTGTCCCCATGAGCTTACTGAGCAAGCTGTGGGATTGCTGATAAAAAGGAATGCTATACACTAGATAGGACAGTTTTTCCACCTGATTACTGATATTTTTCCCTGCTGTATGTGGTTTTTGGTGAATATTTACTTGGAAAACAAGTTATCTCAATCAAGGCTCATTCTGAAGTCCCTTTCATAAAATTGCTACTCAAAATTTTTTATCACCGATAACACCAGCCCCTTATTTCCAAATCCCTGAGCATTCAGCCAAACCAAAGCTCAAGAAAAAAACAAGGTGAAAGAGAGATATTAAATCATCATAAAATAAATGGCAAATTGAAAGCAGTAAAAACAAAAATTGGCATTACTGAAAGCAAAGGCAAAAATGACAAGCAAGAAAAACATCAAAATGAAATTGAAATTAAAATAAACAAACCAAGCTAAAACACAAAATTAAAATGAGAGAAGAAAGTATAGATTTGAAAGATAGACGAATATGATAACTCATAATCAGAGAGAAGAGATTGAAGCATATTGGATAAAATCTATTCAAATATATGAATTAAGAAAATTTTTCAGACTTAAGGAAAATATTTGCGAATTTACAGATTTGAAAGGCTCCTTGTGACTTGGTAAATATACTGGATTTTAAACTTGAAGAAATAATCATTTGGATATTAAGCCAGGTACCAAGTAATCTTCCCTATTAGAGGTGGGGGTCGAGGATTGGTGGGATTAAACTTTCCACAACAGATGCTAAAAGATGATGAATCTATACCCGCAAGTCTCTTAGAGAAACAAAGTTTTATCAATAATTTTCTAACCCTCCAAACCATTGGTAAAATACAAACATTGCATTTAAATATTTTTGACCATTCAAATCTTAAGAAATTTTAGGAGCTCTGCTTGAAGGAACTGTAAAGAGAAAAACAAACAAATAAACAAACAAAACTTCAGTCAACTAAAGGATGAGCAGAGAAATGAAGGCTAAAATACACAAAGTAAGCATGGAATACATTCAGCTTTAGAATGTTGCATTGAATCTATAAATCAATTTGGGTAGTATGGACATTTTGACAATGTTGATTCTACTAATCCATGAGCATGTTATGTTCTTCCATTTGTTTGTGTTGTCAGTGATTTCTTTCCTCAGCGTTTTGTTGTCTCCTTGTAGAGATCTTTCATGTCCCTGGTTAAGTAAATTCCTGAGTATTTTCTTTTCTTTGTAGCTATTGTGAATGATACTGAGTCTTTAATTTGACTCTCAGCTTGACTGTTACTGGTGTATAGGAATGCTACTGATTTGTGTATATTGATTTTGTAACCCAAGACTTTCCTGTACTTATATATCAATTCCAGGAATCTCTTGGTGGAATCTCTGGAGTTTTCTAGATACAAGACCATATTGTCAGCAAAATGCGATAGTTTGACCTTCTCTTTCCCAATTTGGATACGCTTTATTTCTTTCTCTTGCCTGATTGCTCTGGCTAGGACTTCCAGCACTATGTTGAATAGAATTGGTGACAGTGGGCACCCTTGTCCTGCTTCAGTTCTTACCGCGAATGCTTTCAACTTTTCCGTATTCAGTATGGTATTGGCTGTGGGTTGGTCATATATGGCTTTTATAATTTTGAGACATTAATATGTTCCTACTATGCCTAGTTTGTTGAGGGTTTTTATCAAGAAATGGTACTAAATTTTGTCAAATGCTTTTTCTGCATCTATTGAGATGATCACGTGGTCTTTGTTTTTGCTTCTGTTTATATGGTGAATCACATTTATTGATTTAATATGTTGAACCATCCTTGCATCCCCAGCATGAAGCCCACTTGGTCATGATGGATTATTTTTTTGATGTGCTATTGAATTTCATTTGCTAGTATTTTCTTGGGGAAAGAATAAAACAACAGTGGGTATTATGGCTACAGAAAACAATTTAAGTGTTACAGGACATGACATATATTATTTATTATATTATTCAATTTTACTTATAGATTACTTTTTGAGTAATTTATAAGTTTCTATAGGTAATATATACACTTGGTATAAATTTCAGAAGACAACAAGTTTTTTTATTTCATTATCTTTTGTATATGGGAATCAGTAGGCACTGTTCAGATAAGTAACAGAATGGGTATATTTTATAAAATTATCTTCTTAAATTTATACCAAGTGCATATATTACCTATAGGAACTTATAAATTACTCAAGAAGTAATCTATAAGAAAAATTAAATTAATGTAATAAATAATATATGTAAATATACAAATACATAAAATAATATGATTAAAAAAATGAATTAATTACATTAAACTAAGTAAAATGATGGCTCCTCATTGCTCATGATATGCTGTACAGATTCTACAGCATGGCACACCTTGTGCTTTCTTATATAACTTTCCTGACTCTTCTCAAGCCACTGTATATATTATATTCTCTGTTCTCTCAACTGGACTATCTACACATTTCCAAAGAATGTATTTGCTTCCTGATCTCTATGCATGTCATCATGCTATCCTATCTGCCTTCAAGGCTTCCTCTTCCCACCTCTCTACCCTCCTTCACTGGAATGTCTGTAAGAGCCTTCTTTGAAAGTTTTTCGATGCCCTTAGATAAGATTGTTTCCTCTTTTGCTTATTTAATATGTAGGATATAGCTTAATAGTTATTTCCTTTTAGATCTTCCCCCTCTCCTAAATTGTACAGGCCTTCATAGTAAAGACAAATGTTTTATACATCTTTTTATTTCCAACACTTAGCACACATAAAACAAACAATGAATAAGCTAGAATAATATCTATTATATATATTTTCTTTATTGTTGAAATCATGTGTGAATAAAAATATTTATTTATATGCAACAATGCATATACATTATGTATATGAAGATAGATGCAGACACACACATTCAAGACTTTATGCTCCTTGAAGAAAAGCAAAGCAATGTTCTTTTATCCTTGTTTAAAATCCTGCAATATTTTGAATAGTGTTTAACATGGAGTTGAAATTCTATAACTATTTGTTGGAATGAAGAATTAATTCCATTCATGGTCAATAAAAAGAAAATAAAATTCTGAAGACCCTAGCAATTATTTTACTGATATTATATGAATTATATAAAAAAAGGCCCTTCATTTACCCCGTAATACTACATTCTATTCTGAAAGGTAGTTGCTCAAAAGGAAAGCCTGTCATTGCCCATGAGAACTTACTTTGTTCTACTCTCTTAATGATAGTTATGTCGCACACTTCATTTCCAGGATTACTCATCTTCTCTCTTTGGAAGATCACAATTTTTTTTAATCTTCGGGTGCTCCCCCAGTTCTCTATAATTACATTAAATGTAATTTAAATCTCCAGTGATACATTACTTGATCAGATCAACTAACTCATGTTCAAATGTTATAAAATATTCTTTACTGCCTCTTATAAAAAGGATTATTTTGCAAAAGACAGAAGCTCAAAATTACCCTCTAATTATCTCTACTATGTTTCTTAGATTGCAAAAAGGTTGAATTCAAGTTTATTATTTCAACCAGATCAATATACCTTGAAATTCCTTTCCCCCTCCCCACCAAACTGGATCAGATATTCCACCTTGGTGTGTTTCATCATCTCATTCCATGCTTTATTGAGAATCCTATCTATTTCTTTGTTTGGACTAACTCAGTCTTGTTTTCCCTCTTGCTTCTCTTTGTAGAGGCAGACTTTCACCACTATGCAGTCATCACTTTCATTGTGTCCTTTCTTCTCTCTTTCTGTTACTGATTTCCACCTGGCCTGCAGACAAAGGAGCAGCCTTTCATAAAGTCATTATTACCCTTTATGGGCCCAGTTAAAGAGGGTGTTTCAGGAGCTGGCAGGTTATTCAATAACTCTACCCATTTCTATAAAGTGAGCTACATGGAGCTATTCATTGTGATTTACAGATGGGCCACAGAGAAACTGTGCTTCTTGACCTCTGAGTAGACTTGCTACTCAATGTAACTTTCCTTGCTACTATATCTCAGTGTATCACAAGAAACAAGGCCACCTGACTCCGTGTGTTTTATATACAAACTGCCAACACCTCAAGGAACAACCCTTTAAACAAATGTGACTTCAAAGCTAGTATATTGTAAAATCTTAACTGGTTTTATAAAAGGTAAATTAGGGGTTCTGCCTTGTTTTTCACATCTGTATTGATTTTATGTCTTGGAACATAACAGAATCAGTTCCCAAACACTGTTGGAGTTGGGCTCTGTCTTTTACCTTGCTCTGTTTATTTCAAGTAAAAGGGGAAGTGGCTGAATAGGACACAAGCTTTAATATCATGTGATCAAGACAAGCCACTCTTATTTGTCATCCTAGAATATCTACGTCGTCAACATAATCAAGGCATTAATGTGGACTCCTTTTCTCCATAACCAACATTCAACTCATATGTGTGTTCTTAGACCCCATTCAGCAGTTTATAGCAGTACTGAGGGCCACCTACCAGAATAACTCCATCATTATTTCGTGAGTTACTGATAAGCTTAGGTTATAAGGACATAAACTAAATTCCAAGCCAAGAAATCCAAAATTAAGTTATCTACAGTGATCTTATACCGAGTCTAGCTCAAGGGTGGGGAAGCTGTGGCCTTCTGGGTCCTTAAGTGTGGCCTTTGACTGAATCCACATTTTACAGAACACGTCCTTTTATTTTTATTAATACATTTTTGTTCATCTTTTATATTTTTATTTTATTTTTAAAATACCAAAGAATAAAATAAGTTTCAATGAAATAATCCTCTCATATTGACCGGCACAATTAGAACATTTGTAAACTGCGAGGGCCAAATTGGCAGTTGCTACACTCATAATTTAGTTCTAATTTCCCCGGCCAGACTGGTGCCACTACCCAGCAAGGCTGGTTGGTGAGAGTTTATAGGGGTCGAGTACACCAGTCTATTATCAGCTTTAGACAACGGTGCACTGTGTTTTGTTTGAAGTGGAATTTGTGAATAGTTGCACAGCTTGACAGTATTTTTTAATTCTGTCTGCTTAACAGCCCATCATGTCAAAGAAAACCAAGAGAATGCTGAAGGAAGAAAACGGATTTTTTAATGAGGATTGGGAATTGCAATATTATCTTGTTTGTGCTAAAGATAAGATGATTTGCTTGCTTTGTGATACCACAATATCAACATTAAAGAAATTCAAAGCTCATCAGCATTATAACACTCATAAGGACCACAGATATTTTAAATTAGAGGGAGAGGCGAGAAAGGTTGTATTGCAGAAATTAAAAGATGAAAAATAAAAGCAAAGACAATTCTTTCAAGTAGCAATAAGACATGGAAATAATGTCTTATTGTCTGAAGGAACTTATAAAGTAGTTTATATACTCAGGAAAAAGGGAAGCCATTCAGTGATTTAGAAATTGTGAAAGAATGCATTGTCAAAGTTTTAGGATGTTTACCTGGATAACATTTTGAACAACGGCCACTTTCAAGGAGAACCATCACTAATCAGCACCATGAATTAGCCTTCAACTTAACAGAACAACTTCATGCAATACCTCACACAGAAAATATATATTATTCAATTGCTTTGGATGAATCAACTGAAAATTCTGACTGACTCAGGGCAGGTTTTATACTTCATTTGGGTCATAACAAAAGTTTTTCTTTGTTATGAAGAGTTACTTACTTTGGGCACTCTTACAAACAGAATACAGGGAATACTTCAATGACTTTCAAGATAAATGTCCTGAAATTGGACTGAATTCGGTAAATTTAGTGAGTGTGTATACAGATGGTGCACCTTCCATGACAGGAAAACATGAAGGGTTTATTGCACAGATAAAATAAAAAACATTAACAGATCCAGATATTCTCTTTTCTTTTCATTGTATCTTGCATCAGCAAAATCTCTGTGCTAAAGCTACCATTTAAATGACACTTTGCAACAAGTTGTAAGTATTGTTACCTATATTCATGCAAATGCAACATGGCATTGACGGCTTCATAACATGCTAAAGTTGATTGATCATATCATCTAAATGTCATCTAGAATGTCATATCATTCTAAAGTGAGTTGGCTATCCTAGGGACAAGTGTTAGCCAAAATTTTATCTCTCTGAAAACAGAAAGTTAAATTTTATGAAGAACAGAATCAGCATGTGAATTATTGAAAGAAGATTTCTGCAGGAATGCAGCATTTCTGTGTGATATCGTGTCAAATCAAAATAACTTAAATATTTCTTTGCAAGGTAAAACTAAGTCTACATATGATATGTGGCAAAAAAATCCAAGCATTTAGAAAAAAGGTATCTTTTTTCAAAACACTTCTTCAAAAGGACATTTTGGATGAACATTTTCCCCAGTTAGCATAGATCATTGATGAGCAGGTTGATATATGTGAATCATTTAAAGAATACGCAGTTTTTATAGACCTATTAATTGGAGAATACAGTGAAAGTTTCACTGACTTTGAGCATCACGACATCACACTCAAATTATCATCTCAGCTTCACCTAGTTGAAATCACCAAAGCACCTAAAGAACTACAGATGGAATTGATTGAGCTCCCAGTAGATGACATCTTAAAGTCATTGTTTCATGATAAGAAAGATCCAAATGAAATATGAAAAATATAGTAGAATACCCATGCCTTTGGCAACATGCCCGAAATATGCTTTCTTGCTTTTCAACCACTTACTCCTGGGAATCTACATTCTCCTGTCTAACCCCAAATCAAGATGCCTATAGGATCACAAATGGCTGATACCCACCTAGAGGATCAACTGAAACTGTAGTCCTCCATGCTGCAACCAAATATTCAAATGCTTTCCAACAAAAAGCAGATACAACAAAGTTATTAAAGGTTAGTTAACTTTAAAATTAACAAATAATTTTCTTGTTTTGTAATTATTAAGTACATAGCAGTCAAGTATTTTTAAATATATTGAAGTTTCTTGAATGTGGCCTTATTTGATTACAGCTAAATTAATGTGGCTTTCCAACATGAAAGATTCCCCACCCCTGGGTCTAGAGTGTGTAGTTTTAATAATAATTAAAAGATAAAATACAAAACACAGGAAGATTGAAAGTGGAACTGGGTCTGTACAAAGAAAACAAACAGGGAAAAAATTTTGACTTTGTAAAGGTAACTTCAAAAATCTGGCAAACCAAATATATTTAAAGAATTTATAAATCCCTGAAGACAAATGCTGAGGCTATCAGAATAAGAAGATAAATACTCATTGTTGATTCCCCTCTCCAACCCCTTGTTTATGAAAAACATTGACAAGTTAAGCAAATGTTTGGCAAGAGGCCTACAAAGGAAAAAAATAAGGAGTCTTTAAGGATTTCACAGTTGGATTTTTAAAGCCATTTGAGAATAGAATTAGGCTCCATCTCTGGTGACATCTTACCATATTCTTTTTGAAAATGTAATCACTCAAGATGGTTTAAAGTTTTTCATTTCTTGCCCAGGCTATTGTCCAAAGTATCAGTAAAAGACATCCTGCAAAGTGTTTGTGATATAATCACTTGCATGGTTATTTGTCCAAGATTTGAAGAAGTCTGAAGTTTAAAGTTAGCTGAGCTTAGAGAACAAGAACAAATGGAAGGTACATATTAAAGGAACCAAACCCCTCAGAAAGAAATGAGTACAATTAAATTGCAAAACTTCTCCCATTCCCTTCCTTTTAGTGGGACAAGGGTCTTGGCTCAATGTTAATTGAGTTCTCTTTGATGAGTGGATTGTACAATATACAGCAATATCCTTTTTACCAAACTCAAAAAAGTAAGCCACAGATGTATAACTGAGATAATACACTATAATTTTTTTTCTTTTAGTAACTATATATATTTATAACTATAGCAAAAAACACACAGGGAAATTCCAACACATAGATTTGTTCCTCATAAAAGTTCTTTCCTTTCAAGTTGAATTCAGTGTGAAGCCATTTCTGTGAAACCCAGGTAATATTAACCTTAACTCAATACTATTTTGAGCTAAAGATAAGAGAGGAGATATGGACTTGGATGCCTACTTTTTTTTTTTTTAAAGATGAATAAAAGCACTTGAACAGGCATGTCCCCTTTAAGATCAATGACGCTGGTAAGGATAATTGCCTCAACCCTCACACTCTAAATTTAAAAAGACCTTGATAACTGGAAGACCACATGATTAACTGGATGAAAAGATTTACAGTGATAAGAGTGCTTGGATGCTTCCAGGCTTCCCCCTCAGTTACCTATTTGCCAGTCTATTTGCAGAATAGACTGTATGTACCTACAAGCTGCATCTCAAAGGGCTGGGGGATTCTTTTATGGAGATCAATAGCAGTGGTGCAAGGGTGGGGAAAGATATTTCAGGTCCTAATGAGCTTGTACTTCCTGGGAAAATGTGGAATGTCATTGGGCTCCTAGGGACATAGCTGTCACAGACCAGTCCAGGTAACATTGTTCCATTTCTTTACAAATCACTGCCCAGACTTCCTGTTGAAGATGGAGCCATCTTTGGCTTCCAGGAACCACTCCCCATCTAAGATTGACACTCTCTTTACTAAAGTGAAAATTAACGTTAACTGAAACCACTTGTTTTACTGCTTCTCCTTATGCTATTTACATTTGTTTTTTTACATTTTGTTTGTCCCTGTTTGTGACTGTTATTTTATCTTTGTTTCATGAATGTTTTCTCATGCTGCTAACAAGAAACTCTCATCGTCATAACACAATTCCTAGTCACATGCTGCCTTTTATTTTTTGCATTCTTTTAATCCAACTGTCCCCCCCATCTCACAAATGCAAATGTACTTATCACTCGTGCTGGAATAACAAATATATCACACAAGGCAAAACTTTAATTAGAGTTTTTTTTAAATGAAGTTACATGATATTTAATGAAAAATTCTGCTTAGTGCCCATATAAATTGGCACAACTCTTTAGACCCATGAGGTGGTTTATACACTTTGGCTCAGGAATAGCATTTCTGGGAATTTATGCTAAGGAAATAATTCAGCAGATGTGAAAACAAACACTGTGTTTATAAGGTAAACGTTGTTGATTATTTCAAAATTATAAAAAATTGTCCAAATGTCCAACTATAGGAGAACAGCTAAGTAGATGTTACATCTTTGAATAGGATATTTAGGCAGATATTTAGAAATATAACTATTAAGCAATATAAGAAAACAAAATAGTTTATAATTGGGTGTTAATTTAAAAAGTATTATATAAAATAATATGCTATGTTTTATAATTATAATTATATAAAATTATATAAAATATAGCAATGCAGATTAGGAGTAGGTGGTAATGCAGATTAAGAAATAACTTCTATGCTAAAAGATGTTGTTAGTGAAATCTTTTCTTCAGAAATCTATATCATTATTTTCATCTCATTTTTATCTGTTTGACTTTTAATTTTACTGATATTTTAAAAATCATAAACTATGTTAATTTTCATGTGTCAAATTTATTTGTGTACCCTTCAGTTTCTCTGACGAAAGATGGTAAAAGTTGACTGAAATGAAATTTAAATATTTATTTTTAAAAATTCATAAAACTTGTAAGTATAGAAGAAATTTAAGTACTTAACCATTCAAATGATGTTTTTATAAGTTTATAGCATTTGTACTTCTGAAAATTATTATAGCTTAAATCTGCACTAAAGCTTTTGGTTTACCTGTCCATAAGTATATGCACATACACTGTTTTACTCAAATCATTTGAGAGTAAATTAAAGATAATTTGCCTGTCTAGGAAAATACTTCAGTGTGTATATTTCCAGAAAAAGACCATTCTGTTATATAACCACAATACAATGATCAAAGTCAGAAAAGTTGGCATTGTCTATCACTGTCACCTAATCTATCATTTGTGTTTAAATTCCATGAAATGACCCAATGTTTCTATAACTAGGTTATATTTGCTGGTATTTAGGATCCCACTCAGGAGCATACAGTGCATTTAGTGGTCATAGTTCCCTAGTCTGCAGTTGAAGAGTGTCCCTCACCTGAGTGTGTCTGATCCTTTCTCATGACTAAGCTCAAGTGTTCTAGTAGAAATAGCACAGAAATGATGAAGTAACTTTCTATGTTTCCTTTGTTATTGTTAATAAAAAAAAGAAACAGAAAATTGTCCTTAAATTATTAACCATATGCACCTGCACCCATAAACCAGTTAAGCCTCTCGAGGTAAATCACAAAGTCTTACTGAAGATTTGCCCTGGCAAAAGAATGCAAGTGCTAAACTGAGCTTCCTAAGGGCTTAACGCAAAGCACAGAGTCGTGAGGTCAGTAGGGAAAGCGAATCTTTCCACCTAGTGAGGAGTTTGGATGGGTTTAATTTCTAGAAGCTTGTTTACAAACCATATTTATTTTTGGCCCAGAGAGCAATAATGAGGGGCACTGACATTTTAAATACAGTTTTGGACCAGAAAGTAGAGCCCATCAGAAGGATGCTTTCTGCTGCATCTCAAGATCACTCCCACCCCTCTCTGGATGGTGAGCTGGCTCATCCATAGCTCATCAGTCTTTCCAGACTAGCCCAGCCCGAGGCCGGCTGCTGGGCCGGGACATCGGCAGACAAAGCTTTGGTGGATGTACCACTGCAGCGCTGCCACCACCGGGGATGGCTCCAGAGACAACAGAGTCACAGCGTGGTGCTCAAAGCTGAAGAGGCTCCTAGCCTGGCAATTACAAAATGCATCAAGGAGTTACAGGCTGAGAAAATGTGATCTGGATGCCATGGAGAATAAATAAAGAGAAAACCCCAGTCTCTCGTGTCTTTCAGACTCCTTTGTGATTGGAATCACACTCACAATAACCTCTTCGCTTTCTGCAGACACTTCTTGTGCCACATGATGCTACTTGATATGTTTATTTAGGTTCCTCTGCTTTATGCCAAAGCAAATCTCTAAAGCAAGTTATACTTGAAGAGATATGGGCTGGGCAGATCTTTAGAAAAGAAAATTTATTCAATCTTCAAGAACTACTGTTGACTTTTCTGCCTGTGCCTCTATTTATTCCATTTACAACGCGTGTTTGTTCAACAGAAGGAGCACACAATCATCCTTACACATTCACATATGTGACACATCATCTGACCACTTCTAACCTTTTGAGCTATTATTTTTATAAAATCCTAAGTGAACAGACACTGTCTTTTCAGCTGTCCTTGCCACCATGATGCTTGAAGACCTTTTGTGTTCCAGCTGAGCATCACTGAACAAGAACAGGCAATGGGGGTCCGCCGAATGCCAACCCTCTCAGCATCTTAAAGAGGAGGAAAGGTGAGCATGGGAAAATCATGGAAAACACCTGAGGTATAGCAAAGCCACCTGGCATAGGTCAAAGCAGACTAACTCTGCTCCCAGGGCAAAGAAAAAGAGTCAGGATGCGCTCCTTTGCAAAACTATATGACAAGACTTTTCTGGGTAAATGTGTATCAGGTCTTCATCACAGAATTTGAGAGATGGGTAGGAGAGGTAAAGGACAGCCTAGGCAAGGGAATAGCAGAATCATAGGCCAAGAGAAGAAGGAAAAAAAACTTAGGACATTGTATAAGTTAGCTATTGCTAACATATAGCAATAGCAACCATCCCAAAACTTAATGGCTTAAATTAATAAAGTATTGCTTACCAGATCTGAGCTGACTGGAGAGTTCCACTGATCTGAGCCGGCTCAGAGGTCTCCTACACGTGTCTGTGGTCAACAGCCAGTCAGGTTGGTGGCTTGGCTGACCTGGGATGGTTACTGACGTGGGGCCTTAGCTAGAAGAGCTGAGCTGACTTGGCTCTCCTCCCTGGGTCTCATCCTGACACAGGCTGGCCCACACAAAGCCTCATGACAAAAGCAGAGGGGCAAGAGGGAGAACAGAAGTATGCAGGGTCCCTTGAAGTCTAGGCTCCAAACTGTCACACCATCACTTCCATTGCACTCTATTGAACCAAGCAAGTCACAGGAAAACCCAGATTTGAGAGAAGCTCTGCAAAGTCATGTTGCAAAGGGCACAGATTCAGAGATAGAATTAGGACCATTTCTGCAATTGATCTGCCTCATAAATGTTTAGGAAAGAGTTAATGGCCATATGTGGGTAAATACCATGATTATAGATGAAGGGTCATTGTGGAATGAGTCTGGGCTCATAATTAAAGGAATAATGAGGCTTAATGCATTTTCAGCTGGCTGCCGGTGGGAGAATATGAGCACAGAATTGGTAGGATTGGGAACATTAAGCTGGAAAGCCCAGTTATGAGGCTGTTGGAGGTCAACAGGGGGAATTAATGTAGATTGGAGCCCTGGTCTCAGTGGTGGGGTTAAAGAGAGGCCCACCTTTGGGGCACTTTAGATGGTGTCTTAGTTCATGCCAATGAAAGAATCATAGGATTCCCAGGGGCTGAGGAAGGTGGGCATGATATATCAGAAACACACTTTCAGTTACCAATGGGACTGGGATAAAATTACACAAGAAAGATCAGAACAATAGTTTTCAGCAGCTAAAACAAGGAGGACAAGAAACTTTCACAAGAGCTGACTGGATCTAAGAACGTAGACTTCCTAAAATTACTGAAAGAGATAGAGCAAAAGTTATAATTCCTTTTCTTAGGCTGTGCTTCTGGATTCTAGTCCATTTTCCTTTCTATGACATTACTCTGAATTACAGAGCCCACTTTGTATCCTGGGCCCATCAGGAACTCTGTGGCTCCTGGAAAATAGTAAAAGTGACCATTTCTCTATTCCTGGCCCATCCATGCATCGCAAGCAGCACTTCCACTGTTATTGATCCAATTGCCACTTACTCTATAGGTGACAGATATAACGAAATCATTTCTCGTATATGGTGACCTTCTAGGTAAATAAAATCACGAATTTACTATTTAAAACAAATGACTACAGAATAGAAATTAGCTCACCCGATGATCACCATGAACTACAGTTGAACTTGCTAGCTCTCCTTCCATGTTTGTTCTTTTCCTACATAAAAACATGTGCTACTGGCGAAAGCAAGGAATTGTTATTGGTAAATGAGTCTGGTTAGGAGGCCAGCGACCACGCCGAAGGATGCCTTGGGGATGCTTCAAGCCCTGCTTGCCTCCTACCATAATGGACTTCAGTCTCCCAAGTCGCCCATATAAACATGTGCTTTGGGAAAAAAAAACAAAGCATTGTGCTTAACATGAGCACAACATGTCATCCTTATTCCTGTCCATTACTGCCCTTAAGCCCTTCCTCATTGGAAACTCTCAAACTGCCACCAGTTGAAGCCTCCACGACTTCAATCTGTACTTATACATGTACGTATGTGGACAGATGGATAGCTAGGAGATAGAGGATTAAATAGAAAGATAGATGGATGGATAAATAGATGGATGGCTAGATAAATGGATAGGTAGATAATTATACCAAAACAGTTTTGAAGAAACAAATCCTGCCTACCTTTGACCTCACATTCTACTAAACCCCAGCCAGTCACACCACCCACCCTATTAAACCCCTTGTCATGACCCGTCTGGCTCTTTGACTTCCCATCCACTGTACCTCTGCCTATAATATTTAAAAATCTTACTTAGTCATGGTTTTCTGCAGGGTCAGTATTGTCCTCTTATGGTGTATCCTCACCAGGCCTTCTGGGACCATGTGCTCTATTGATTGGATAGATTCTTGCCCTCCCACCTTGAAGGTGCTCATAGTGTAAGACTATATAAAGAAATTCTATTGACTAATCGAATATGTGAAACTATGAAGTCAGCAGATTTGACGTAAAAGCTGAATATACAGCCCATTTTTTGATGGGAAGCAGCTTGGCACAGGAGAGAGAACACAGTCTTAGGAACCAGAAGACCTGGGTATAACCTCTGGCTCTGCCGCTTACTGGTTATGTGTCCTTAGCAAGTTACTTATTCCTTTTGAGCTCCTTTTTCTTTAACTGTAAATGGGTGGACAATGACAACTACCTTATAAGATTGCTGTGAAACTTAAATAAGATAAAGTCTGCAAAATGTTGAGCAAAATACCTACTACATTTTGGTTACACAGCAAATGAACATTTCTTTCCTCTTAATTACGTGAATGTATTTCTAAATCGAATGTAAAATATAGAAGAAAAGATTTCCAGTGCGGTGGGGGGACTCTCTAATGCAAGATACTGTTCGACTATTTCCCAATAAATTATAGCTTCTAGTTTGCAGAGGTCTTCGCCATTGGTGGATCAAGAGTAACATTTCACTTTTTGTTCCAATTGCTTATTGCTGCATAACAAATGACCCTAAAATATAGTGATTTAAAACAACATCATTTGCGTTGCTCACAAATCTGTAATTTGCGTCCAGATCATCAGACACATTTCCACTGTGCTTCACCCAGGCATCAGCTGGGGTGGCCCCGAGGCTGGGGCCTGACATCTAGTTAAGGCTCATTCACTCACGCGTCCAGCAGTTGTTGATGGCTTTTGGCTGGGACCTCACACGGCCTTTCCACATGGTCTCTTCTTCACAGAATGTGGCTGGATTCCAAGGGTGAGTGGTCTAAGAGAACCAGGTGGAAGTTGTACCATCTTTATAATTCAGCTTCAGAAATCATATAGTGTCATTTTCACCATATTCATGGTTGCACTGAGATTTAAGGTTAGGCAATATAGACCCCACATCTCAATGGTCACCCCGTAAGAAAAACATGTGGTGGGGGATGTATTGCTACAGCCATCTTTGGAAAATACAACCTGCCATAACTGGACTCTGGGAGGAAGCTTCGATTCTGCCTTTCTTTTTGGGCTCAACTTATGCTTTGTGATAAAACCCTATTGGGCTAAGGGCATCACATATACTTTTAGTTTTTTTCTTCCTAGTGTGAGAAAAAGAGTTCAAAAATTGATGAGATAGTCAATCAAAACCAAAATATCTTTTTGTTTATTTGATTATAAATGTAACACATTTTCCTCTTAAAAAAAAAAAAATGAAGGGAAGGCAGGAAGGCAGGAAGGCAGGAAGGAAGGAAGGAAGGAAGGAAGATGTAGATATGCATTTATCTATCAAGTCTCCTAAATAAAATCATACTGTACGTAGCCCTGAAAGCTGTTTTTTTTTTTAATCTTTCCATGGCATAGTGATTCACTTTATGGATGTATTAGAATTTGTTTAACCAATTTACCACTGATGTAATGCCTACATTGTTTGCAAATCTTTACTACTATAAAAAGACAAGACAATGGACTTTCTAATTAAACATATCCCAAAACACTTATCTTAGTATTTTCTTAAGCCTTAAATTAAATTGTCCATGAATTTTAAATTAAGTTTTTTTTTTAAAGGAGAGTTTAAGGTTTCTGGCCCAGTTGCTTCTTCAAGAAATTCGCTGGTAACACCCCATTCCCCTAATTACTTCAAAGTCTTACTTATTTCAAGCAGCCTTGGTTAAAATTATAACCTGTATTTTGTTGCTATATATCTGTATATAAATTTATATGAATATAGCTATACATAAATTAATTTGTGTATGTATATCAGGCATGATGTTTATGTGTTTATGTGAATTATTTTATTTAATTCTTAAAACAACTGTATAAAGTAGGTATTAGGTGCCAAGTGTGGTGGTGCACACCTGTAATCCCAGCGACTCAGGAGGCTGAGGAAGGAGGATCACTTGAGCACAGGAGTTCAAGGCTACAGTGGGGTATAATCACACTGCACTGTACAGCAGCCTAGGCAACAAAGCAAGACCCAGTCTCTTATAAAAAAAATAATATTTTTTTTAAAAAGCAGGTATTAATATCCGTATGTTAACTGTTGATAAAACAGGAAAACAGGCCCAGAGACATTACTCTGGGTTTGATCCTGACAACAGAGTTTAGCCTGACTCTCTTTGCACTGTATGACACTGTATTCCCACTGAATATAGTATACCAGGCAGAAGCAAATTTAAATAACATTATTATACACAGACCAGTCTTTCATGCAACTCTCTATTACTCTCCTAAATTTTCCCAATGGCTTTTTAAAAAAAAATTATTACCCAGTCAATGGTAGACTGTCCATGTCTGCTCTCTTTCATCACTCAGCTTAAAGGACATAGCGGATAAGGCTGCCTGACCTTGGCCCTGACCTTGGCCCTGTCTTTCACTGGCTTTCTCCTACCTTCAACCTGCACCTCCTCTTTCTCTCTTTGTTTCCATCATTGATTCTCTTCTTCCCTCTAGCCCTCGGCAGTGGGTCTTCCCTTCCAGATGACAGCCCTCTCTCTGCCTTTTATTCCTATAATATTTGCCCTGGAGGAGCTCACCCATTCTCATAGCTTTGGACATCACTTCTATGCTAATGATTCCTGAATTTACACTTCCAGCCCCATCTTCAATCAAGGCAAACCCTCATCAATCACTGAGCTCCTGTTCCCTGTCTCCAATTGCCTACTGGACATAATCCACAACAGTATCTTACTGTTACCACACCCTTAAAACCAAATGCATCACCTGCTCACCAAAATTGAATCTTCCCAACTCCCTTTGGGGTCAGTGGCACCATCCTTCCGCTCCTTGGGTGACTCTTGCTGTCTCTACCTTAATTCTGGAAATATACCATAAACTTGATGTTTCTTTGAATATAATTTGCATTGTTACACAAAGCTAAAGGGAAAATATTTAATGCATGCTCAGTGGTGTTTGTAGAATCTTCAGCTGAATTCACAGGATAAATACTGTTCAGCTTCTCCTCCTGTTAGAGTGATGATGATAATACTGGCCAATATTTATCATCCACTCTTTATGAATGAGGCACCGTCGTTAGCACTTTGCACATGTTAAATTGTTTAATCTTCACAGGTCTGTGAGACGGCCGGCCTCAGATTATCCCCATTTTGCACACTGGGCATCTAATGCTAGATCACAGCGGAATGATTTCATTTCATCACCTGGGCTCTGCTCACATATTAACTCCATCCAGGTTTCCTTTTAGCTTCCTCAGGAAACTGGGGCACAAAATAATCACTCAATGTATCAACCAGCTTAGCTCTCTTTTCTCTTCCACACCTTCCGTCTCCTCTTCTGGTGGTCACCAGCATGCACCCCTGACCTCCCAGTCTCCTTCTTCTGAACGGTGGTCAGCCAGGACACTTGCTCCCTCTCCTTTTCAACCACCACCATCCTGATGCTGGCCTTTGTCCTTTGACCTGGCCACATTGTCCTCTTGGCTAGGCCTCCTGCTCCCCTTGTCCCTCGGTCATAGCCCAATCTGTGAGCTGTTTATCACACAAGTCCTCCACGCACAACCCATCACCTGATGGTCCACTTCTGCTGGGACCTAATAAATGGTTACATGTCTCTACCCTCAAATTATCATAGTGCTGGTTATGAAAGTTTACTCCCCTTCTACTTTTTATTCTTTTATCTGAGGCATTTAAAAATCTATACACATGATAATATTTCATAGTACTATTTATATAAAAAATAAAAGATGACTGCTTGTAAAAACTGGTGAAATCTAACAGTTGATTGTACCAATGTCAGTTTCCTGGTTTCCATGGCTCTGCAAGATGTTATCATTGAAGGAAGCTAGCTGAAAGATATGTAGGAACTTATCATGCTATTTCAGCAACTTACTGTGAGTCTTATTTATTTCAAAGTAAAAGTTAAAAATACCTTCAGGCATTTTTATAGAAGTATACCTTCCAAGCTGTTTATCATTGGGATGCACCGCAAGGAAAAGAAGAGAAAGACTTTTCCTTTCCACACTACATAGTTCTGGGTTGTTTGAATTATTTACTAGATAAACATATTCATGTATAAGTTGTACATAAATAAAATCAAAAACTTCTAGAAAATCTAAGATATTTTTAGCATAAATGTGTATGTCTGTTTTTCAAATTTCTAATTATTCATTTTTTTTATTGCAATCCAAGATCGTTTTGTATTAGTCACAAATATGGTCCTTTTCCTCTGGTCAGGTAACCACTTTAAAATCCCACGTGTATATTGTGTCCACCCTTGTCTTTCTCTGCTCTCTCTGTCGGCAACCTCGTGAATTTGGCCATGCTGTGTGGGCAGATAACTTCCAAGCATGTCTCCTCCTGGAGCTTTTGTTTCCCACAGCTCTGCTCCACTCCTAAATTCCAACTGCTGTGGGCCTTTGCATGTAGGTTTTTTGCTGGTAGCTCAAACTTTACATTTGTTAAAAATTTGAGCTCTTCTTCCTGCAAGGCTATCTCCTCCCTCGATGCTGTGCATATTTGTTAATGGCATCATCATCTTCCGAATCACTCAGACTCAAATCACCCTAGAGTCATATTTTATTCTTTCCTTTTCCTTCCATCCTGTTAGCATCACTTTCCCTTTATGCACACTTGGGTGTCCCCCTATCACAGCATTCAATGACATATGAAATCTGACTCAGCATATTTTCCTGTGTCTCCCATTCCTCAACACCACACTTTCTACATTTTCATGGAAGCAAAATGCTCACCATTTTCATAACAGGTATCTTTTTCACCTCCCTGGCCCACATAACTAGGTGATAGTGTTGTGGAGGGAAATAGTTCTGTCTTCCTTATCTTCATATCACGTATGTGGTGTTATGACATGCTCAATAGGCACTCAAGAACTATTTGTTGAGGTGAATTGATTTTCCTAATCAGATTGTGGTGAGTTGAAAATAGACTCCTTTGCACAAGAAAAATGTTGAACACATAGTAGGAGCTTAATAAATATTCATCAGTTGATTAAAATTGGCTAGCCTGGCTTCATTATTCAGGCAAAATGAAATATGGAAAATAAACTGCCATCTCGGGCTAGCTTCTCCTCCTAGAAATGAGTGGAGATGAATGACTACATTGAGTTATATAAGATGAGTATCTGCCCTGCCGTCCACAGAGAAGAGTAAATTATATTTTTAAAATAGTTTCGGGGTTAATAATGTAAGATGTTATTAGTAATACAAGTAAGGAATCATTTTTAATGTAGTCTGTGACCTTTATCTTGATGTACTGGAATAAGGGATTTATACATCAGAATGGGATGAATTGTTCATTTTCATCAAGGATTTGGAAACAAAGGGCAGAAGCTCAAATTAGGAACATTCAGGTTCGACTAAGAACCAACTAGGAGAATATACTGCAATTCTCCAGACCCTGGGCAAGGCCCTTAGAAACTGAATCAGCCCAGAGGGAGACGGTAGTTAGGAACAAGAAAGCTACTCGTTACACATAAATGTGTTAAGTCGTAATCATCAATAATTTAAGAGGAAATAAAGGAAATCCAAAAACCACCTATGTCAGTTTAATGAGATTTGGGAAAATATATGATATTTTTTAAAGTTTGCTTCAATACAGCAAGGCCTTTTTAACACATCCTTCATTGAATTTAATAGAGGTTAAACAGATTTAACCAATTTTAACCTAGATGTATTAAATATTATGTAGATTTTTATAAACTCACTAAAGATTCAATACTAGTTATTATAGAATTAGTAAATCTTCTCTCATGCTTGTTAGTACTCTCTTAATTTAACAAGGAGTTAGGTATAACCAACACTAAGACTTAATGTTTAGAGTTTTACTGAAAAAATAAACAATTCAAAGATTTATTCAATATACTTAAGACTTAACAAATATTATCTCAACTCAGGGAAATAAATATGGAATAAAAATAGCCCTAATTGCTAGCTCTGAGATAAGTGTTCAATTTACCAATCATTTTTTATGTATTTAATAAACAGATTATTAAATCAAGTGCAATGCTCATTAAGGATTATATCAATTTAAGGAATTCATCTCAGCTATGATTTATTCACTTTAATGCCCCATTGATTAAATGTTCTTCAGATTTTAAAAGTCCACTTCAGGTTTAATAGGTATCAGGTCAATTTAGAACAGCATTCAGAGCACATGAAAGCTAACCAGCGTGGAAGTGATTTGTACACTGTGTTTGCTACATGGATGCCATAAGTGGGAGGGATGTTGGAAAATAGTGTACTCAGAAGCATTTCAGAGGGAAAATACCGCAATTCTATAAGCTCCATAAGTGCCTCTAAATGGGACAGATGGCAGCAAATGGCATAGCCCAGGGAAGGGGTGGCAGACGGGACTTCTTGGGAGTAGCCCTAGAAATATGACTTTTTGATGGACCTGCCTAATGGCTTAAGTATCCTCTTTGGAAGTTAGGTGAATTAAGGCTGTAACCATTATCTCAAGGTTTTAGTGATATGTTTTAAGCTTCCATGTATGATGTCTCCAGGACATCTCTATAGAATTAGAGCTTTGTAATATGGAGTACATTTTTCCTTGGTTAAATTCCACAGTGATGTGATATTGTTATTCCAAGAATTGATTCCTGCTTGGTTTCAATACTTTTGGTGTGATTTGATAGATAATGGACAGATTTGTAAAGTAGATTATATTTTGGAGCAATACTTTGGATACTGCATCCAAATTATAACTATATGTTTATGGACAGAAACATAATATGGCATTTTCTACCAAATTTTTAAATCAAAAGTCCCTGGATACTATAGTAGGTCATTAGTGAGCTCAGGCACAAGCCTTTTATATGCCCTTTTAACACTAAAACAATAATACACTTTCTCCTATTTATTTAGCAGTTTCTATACACTGAACATTATTTCTTTGACCTATTATAAATATCCTAAAATAAGTTCTATATTTCTCCATATTATAGATGAATAAACTAGGGTTTAGTAATTAAATAATGCACTCCAATTCAAGTAGCTCGTGAGTAGCAAAAATGAGATTTGAAATCAAAATTATCTCATTGCAAAGTCTACAATTTCTTTACTACCCTATACCTCTTCTATGTTATATCAGGACACTCAAATTTAATTAAAATCATAAATTGAGTGGCTATCTTTTTTTGCTGTCACAGTGATGAGTATGAAAGATATGGAGATAAAACCACAGGCCTGTTTTCAAGTAAATCACTGTCTGGTTGGGGAGACAGTCAAGTCAAGAGAAAATTAGCGTACCATAAGACAAATATTTTCATAGAGCAATTCACTGTGCTATAAGACACTCCAAAAGAGGCATATAGCCATACCATATGGGAAAAATCAAGGAAGGTGTCTAAGACTAGTAAGTAGTGTTTTGGGTAGTATTTAAAAAAATAAAAATGGTGTTGTGGGCAGAAGAAACTTTATGTGCAAAGGCATGGTGAGGGGACCCGTAATATTTTCAGTATGCATGAAGTCATATAGATGTCTCAGAAAATGCATGGAACACCAGCAATACCATTTCCCAATACTTTAGATGAGGTATTCAAGTGCCAAAAAAAAAAATAAATGGAGTAAAGATATTCTTTCAAAAAATGGTGCTGGAACAAATAACCAACATAATTTTTGACTTCTAATTCATGCCAGACACAAAAGTTAACTTGAGATAGTACGGAGTCTGAAATGTGAAAGTTAGAACCATAAAGCCTCTAGTAGGAAATATATGGGAGTATCTTCACATATTTGGGTTAGGCAAAAGTTTTTAAGATGGAACACAAAAATCGCTAATCATAATGGAAAAATATGATTGATAGGACTTCATCAAAATTAAAACCATAAACTCATCAAAGAGCACCGTTACCAAAATAAGTTGGCAAATCACAAACAAGAAGACAAGATTTGCAATATATAATATTGGACAAAAAATTATATTCAGAATATATAATGAATTCTTATAAAGCAATATCAAAAAGACAAACAATTCAAGAATTGGCAAGACTTAAACATATTTATTACCCAAAAGATGCATAAATGGTCAACAAGCTCATGATAAGACACTCATTTAGTCATCAGAGAAATGTTGATTTACACCACAACAAAAAGCCATTTAATATCTTCTGGAATGGTTTAAAGAAAAAATACCAATAATATCAAATGGTGTGGAGAAAATGAAGTAACCCAAACTCCCATACACTGCTTTTAGACGTCACTTTGAAAAAATCTGGCGATTTTTAAAATAAATGTAAAGATGGGTATAGCCTATAATTAAACAATTAACAATCTTGGCTATGTACCCAAGAGAAATCAAACTATAAATTCACTTTAGACTTATTGAAGAAAGTTTATCACGGCCTTATCATAACAGCCCCTGAAAACAGCCATCAGGAGGTAGACGAATAAATATATTGTGACATATTCATACAATGAAATATTTCTCAACAACAAAAATGAATAAACTAATGACGAGCACAATGTGGATAAATCTCAAAAATACGATGCTAAGCAAAAGAAATCAGACACTAAAGGATATCTACCATCAGAAAGCAGTTGCCTCTGTGTGGTTCCGGGTGGCATTGAGTGGAACGGGTCATGAAGAAACTTTGCGAAAGACAGAAATGTCTCATATCCTTTGGGGGGTGGCAGTTACCTCAGTATATCCAAGAGTGAAAACTCATCAAACTTAAAATCTTAACATTTTTGAAAATTATACCTCAATAAAAAGAAAGAGGTCTTCAGAAGCCACAGTAAGAACCCTCCTTTTAAATATTCCTACTCAGTGGCATTGAACTACTCAGGAGGATGAAGAGAGAGGCCAATTTTAATCTATTCACGCTGGAAGAGCATCGTACCAACAGGCTTTCAAGTTGGAGTGTAACATATGTTCTATGCCTCATTCAATGTTGCAGGCCATTGAATAGTGAAGCCATGCGTTTTCCTCTCCTGAAATAACAGAAGTTGGAGATCAAAATCATCGTCTAATGTACAAAAAGCAGATGAAGATTTAGAAAGTGTGGGAAACTGTGTCCCAAGTCAGCAGTGGTACACGTGACTTTGGGCAAGAAGTCACGAACCACCTAGCGCTCAATTTTCCAATGTAGATAATGTGTGTATTGGGGGTGAGGCCAGGGGGAGTTGTAACACCTACAGATGAGCAAATGTTTTGTGAGGCAATATAGTGAGAGAAGGGAGTACAAAGAAGAGAGTTTGATCTTTCAAATGCCGAGAGGGAAAGAAACCATCCTCTTTTAATTACAAGATGCATTCTGGTCAAATGGCATCCTTACGATGTCCTGAAATTAGCAATCTGGAATTAAATTCTCTAGTGGGGGCTGAATGTATGGAGCTGAGATGCTAGAGCCTGAACTGTCAGAAGAGGTCTTCCAGTGGGAAAGGCAAGAAAGGAAAGTCTTCCCTAAAAATCATGAATAACATAAATAAATAGCTGAAAATTTAGAGTCAGATTTTGAAAAACTCATGTGCATATTTAGCATACACATGCTCACACACTTTTTTTTTTTTTTTGAGACAGAGTCTCACTCTGTTGCCCGGCTAGAGTACAGTGGTATCAGCCTAGCTCACAGCAACTTCAAACTCCTAGGTTCAAGGGACCCTCCTGCCTCAGCCTCCCGAGTAGCTAGCACTACAGGTGTGAACCACCATGTCCAGCAAATTTTTTGTATTTTTAGTAGAGACTAGTCTCGCTCTTGCTCAGGCTGATCTCAAACTCCTGACCTCAAGTGATCCTCCCACCTCAGCCTCCCAGAGTGCTAGGATTACAGGCATGAGCCACCACTCCTGGTCCACACACTTTCTAAATATGAACTCTATTTCTATAATTTTGTATTAAGAGTGTTTGAAAATTGGGGTCAGAATAGAGCCAACTCAGTATACTAGATATTCACAAGTGTGTTTGGCACACTAAGTCATACATATAGGGATGGCTTCTTAAGAATAATGTGGAGGGATAATATTTTGAAGTATTAATCAGTGTGATTTGAATTGCATGCCTATTAATAGTATTTTTCTGAATCCTCATCATGAATAATGACTGGTATGTAGCTTTTAAGTGATGGATTTTAATGCTTTCTTGTTGCATAACTTGTTTTAAGAATCTATGAGTATAAGTAGTATTTTACTTTGGAAATATTCTCTGTCAAGAAGCCGAACATATTATTTTGGATATATCATTAGTCTCCTCAACCAAAAATTTTTACTATTCTTTGTTATGTATTAAAGAAAGTTTCTCAAGGTGTTGCAAGACTAACTCACATTGCACTGTCACAAGTTTATTAGGATATTATCACCACATCAGCAAGTATTTTCTTTCAGAATATTTAACGAGCTACTGTGTTCAAATACTGCTAAGGAAAGTACAGTACAAACATTTATGTGTGTGATGCTTCACAAATACCTGATATTTATGCAAGTAATTAGAATCTCTCAATAATTTATCAGATAAGAGGGCAGGTATTATTACATATATTTGACAGATAAGGAAACTGAGGCTCAGAGGTTTGGTAATTTAACTAAGAAACCTGGGTACCAATAGGCATGATAGGAATTTGACCTTGGTCTTCTGATTTAGATAAAGGACTTTTAACAGTCCCAAATGGCCTTTCTCACTTGTACTTTATTTCTGGAATCTTATATACTTTTTGCTATAAAAACCACAGAGCTTATCTTTCACATGAAAAGTAACAATGACTCATGTCCTTGATTTCAAGCTGCTAACCTTTAGCAGGATAGGAAAAGGGACTTCAGAATTTAAGACAAATAGACCTGGAGGGAAAGTAGACTCAATACAAATAAGCCTAGTTATCCCTAGCTAATGCTCTTTTAAAATAGATCAGCCAAAGGGATTTCTGGGGGGGAAAAAGGAGAAACCATCACTCAATGGAGATAATAATCTTAATTGAAATCAGAAAACCTTCAATTCTCTTTGTGTATAAATGTGTGTGCTGTAATAGTGAACATTTAGAATCCCTTTGGGATTTTAAAAATTCTGGACCGTGTTTTATCATTCTTTTTTTTTTTAATTGGAGGTAGATAGGGAGGAGGAAGTTCAGGGAAATCAGAATCCCTGAACAACACTCTGCTTCCTAAAAGTTCTTTCCACAGTGCCTCTCTGGGCTGTCTGGAACCAAGAAAGGATCTTGAGGATGGCAACGATTTGTTATTTTAAAGGAAACAAGAAAATAAAGGATAGTAATTTGGTATATTCTTAAGGAAACAAGCTGTAGTTACAGGTATCCATGGATTTCTTTGGAGAGTGGAAATGAAGTTAGTTAAAATTCTGCAGCTTAACACAATAAAGAGAGAGATAGTCATATGAGAGTGTGGAGCAGAGATGATTCTGCTATGATTCAGCTCGTGATGTCCTTTGAAGATACAATTATAATATACAAATATAATGGTGACATTCTGTGATGTTGTGATAGAATAAGAAATATATATTTGGTTTTTGTCCTTGGTTTCTGGCACAGAGCTCCTAACACCCTTGGAATTTCCTAATAGGAGTGAGAGGAGCATTTTTTTGTTATCCATAATAAGCCCCATTCAACCAGACCTACATTTATGCTAATGAGGTAACTCTTGCTGGTTGGTGCTGGTTGCCTGTGGGCCCAATCACGGGATTAGAGGGAGGGAAATTTCAGCCCCAGTCCCTGACCTCTGGGGAGAGGAAGATGGGCTGGAAATCAAATTCAATCACCAATGGGCAACAATTTAATCAATAATTCTTAAGTGATGAAGCCTCCATGAAAACCCTATCTGAAGGAGTTCAGAGAGCTCTGGGCTGGTGAACTCATGGAGGTGTTGAGAGGATGTTATCACCCAGCTGAGTTCTTTCTGCCAGCAAAAAGAGCCAATGCACTGAGACAGCAGAGGTGCAGCAGAGAAAGGGTTTAATGGTGCTGGACAGCTGAGCACCGGGATAGGAGAAGGTCCTCAAATCCTTCTCCCCAAGAAGCTATAGTATGGGGTTTTGGAGGGGAATGTGGTGGGCGGGGGGCTAGGGAATTGGCATTGCTGATTGGTTTGGTCCAAGGTGAAAACATAGGTACATAGAATCTGCATTCTCATGCTGAGTCTGTTCCTCAGCAGAGGCCATAGGACCTATTGAGTCAATTCCATGATCTGAATCACTGATCTGGTGCCTCTGTGTGCCCATAGGAATTCAGGGTCTGGAAAACATCTTAAAAGGCAGTCTCAGGTTTCCCAGTACAGGTGTTTTCTATAGAAGCAATTAAGGAAAGTTATAAATCTTGTGACCAAACTCCTAAGTAACAAGCAATTATAGGGAAGCAGGCTAGGGGGCAGAAGCTGGTTGATTCTTAACTACAGCTATACTTTGTAAAGCTGAAATCTCTAGCAAGGTTTTAGCCTTGAGCATGATATGTTTTCCATCTGTTTACATCCTCTGCAATTTCTTTCCTTAGTGTTTCACAGTTCTCCCCATAGAGGTCTTTCACCTGCTTAGTTAAATATATTGGTAGATATTTTATTTTCTTTGTTGCTATTGTGAAAAGTATTGTGTCACTGATTTGATTCTTAGCTTGACTGATATTGGCATATATGAAAGCTACTGATTTTGTGTACATTTGATTTTGTAACCTCAGACTTTGCTGAATTTATCCATTCCAGGAGTCTTTTAGTTGAAAGTTTGGAGTTTTCTAAATATAAAATCATATCATCAGCAAAGAGCAATAGTTTGACCTCTTCTTTCCCAATTCAGTTACCGTTGATTTCCTTCTCTTGTGTGATTGCTCTGGCTAGGACTTCCAGCATTATGTTGAATAGAAGTGTGATAGTGGGCATGGATTGGCAAAATAAACATTGTTAAAATATGTATACTACCCCAAGTGTTTTACAGATTCAAAGCAATCTGCATTATAATACTAATGTTATTTTTTGCAGACCTAGAAAAAGTAGTTCTACACTCATATGGACCAGAAAAGAGCCCAAATAGCTAATGCAACATAATAAGAACAAATTGGGAGGCATCACATTACCGAATTTTAAACTATACTACAAGGCTATAGTATCCAAAACAGCATGGTACTGGCACAGAAACATAGATCTATGGATCAGAATAGAGAAACCAGATATGAATCCATCTTCATGTTGCTATCTTATCTTTGACAAAGCAAACAAAAACATGCACTGGGGTAAAAAATCCCTATTCAATAAATAGTGCTGGGAATATTGGATAGCCACATGTAGAAGACTGAAATAGGAACCACACCTCTCACCACTCACAAAAATTAATTCACAATGGATGACAGACTTAAACCTAAGCCATGAAACTATAAGAATTCTAGAAGAAAATATAGGAAAACTCTTTTAGATATTGGCCTAGGCAAATAATTTTTAAAGAACATCCCAAAAGCAATCACAGCACCAACAAAAATAAATAAATGGGACCTGATCAAATTAAAAAGCTTCTGCACAGCCAAAGACACAATCAATAGAGCAAATAGACAACCTACAGAATGGGACATGCTATACATTCGATAAAGGGCTGATAACCAGAATCTATAGAGAACTCAAGCAAATCAGCAAGAAAAAAGAAATCAAACAATCTCATTAAACATGGGCAAAAGACATGAACAGAAACTTTTCAAAAGATAGACTAATGGCCAAAAAACACATGAAAAAAGCTCAACATCTCTAATCATCAGGGAAATGCAAATCAAAACCACAATGATATATCACCTAACTCCAGTGAGAATGGCTTTTATCAAAAAGTCCCAAAACAACAAATGCTGGTAAGGATACAGAGAGAAAAGTGCACTTATACACTGTTTATGGGACTGCAAACTAGTGCAACCTTTATAAAAAAGTAGTGTGAAGATAACTCAAAGAACTAAAAGTAGACCTATCATTTGGTCCAGCAATTCCACTACTAGGTATTTATCCAATGGAAAAAAAGACATTTTATAAAAAAGACACTTGCACTTGAATGGTTATAGCAGCACAATTCACAATTGCAAAGATGTGGAAACAACCCAAGTACCCATCAATACATGAATCATTTAATAAAATGTGGTATATGTATACCATGGAGCACTACTCAGCCATAAAAATATGGTGATCTGCTGTCTTTTGTAACAATCTGGATGGAACTGGAGACTATTCTTCTTAGTGAAGTATCACAAAAATTGGGAAACAAAACACCACATGTACTCAATACTAAATTGGAACTAATTGATCAGCACTTACATGCACATATGGAAGTAGAACTCAAGGGAAATCAAGTAGGTGGGAGGAGGGAGTATGGGATAGGTAAATTCACACCTAATGGGTAAAATGTACACTAACTGGGTGAAGGGCACACTTATACCTTTGACTCAAATTATACAAAACCAAATTATGTAACCAAAACATGTGTACCCCCATAATATTCCGAAATTAAAAAAAGGTTTTAACTTCTTGGTTTCAGTTGATTATATAGGGACAGTTTCAAGGATGACATGCCTAGAGACAGAGCATGGAAACTTCATGCTACCCATCACTCCTTGAACTATGCATCTTTTTAATTTGGCTGTTCCTGAGTTGTATCCTTTATAATAAACTAGTAAGCATAAGTAAATATATCCCTGAGTTTTATGAGCCATTTTAGCAAATTATCAAACCCAATAAGGGAGTCATGGGATCTCTTGATTTATAGCTAGTGGGTCAGAAGTATGAGAAGTCCAGACTAAATAATTGGAATCTGAAGCAGGTGGGCAGTCTAGTGGGACTGAGCCCTTAACCTGTGGGGTCTGTACCAACCATGGGCAGTTGATGTCAGAAATGAATTAGTTGTCTGCCAAGCACTGGAAAATTGATTGGTGTGGGAAAAACTCGTAGATATTCGGTGTCAGAGTATTCTGTGTGAATGTAGAGGAAAAAAGTTGTTTTCCTTTTTATGTTATTAAATAGAGCCAATCCATGAATGCTCCTACTCTCTTCTGTTCTCACGCATCTTATTAAATAAAGATATCTCCAGGCCAAAACCAAATTAAAGAAAGTTATTGATACAATTCCCCAGCTACAGGTATGGAAGACAGACACATTCCAGATGAAGAACTTTCCTATACTGACCCTAATAGTTTACTTTAAAATTGCAGTCATCAGTCTTAACCTATTTTTAAGACAGAAGCAAGATGTAGGGTCCTCTTAAAAATAGACAAAAAAACAAGCACAACACCAGGAACTTCTGATTTTAATTCTGACATGTAAAGGACTTGGAAGTCATTACTCCCATTTATCCAACAAAGAAAAGCTGGCAAAATTGAAAACTAGTGACTTTTCTTGGACCCATCAGAGGGAATAAATTTGTAAGGCTAACCTCCAGCCTGAAATCTGGAGAATCCTGTGAATTCAGAATCATAGCTGAGATCCAATTACATAAAGCAGAAACCACTAAGGGCATGGACCACTCAGGGCATAGTGTAGCAACACTTAAGGATAATTTTGACAAATTCCTAGATTGTCAGTGTGTATTAGCTTGACAGTAAAAATATCCTGGTACTGAGCCTTGGGGAGCTCCTACACTTTCGTGAGATTTACCTCCAGGAACATCCAGGAATCTCTGAGTAGTGAAGATCTGAGAAAGATCCTCTCCTGGCATCAGCAGAAGGAGTGAACTAGTAATCCTTATAAAATATGCCCAGAGCCTTCCCTATAATAGAGACTGACTCTTCAGGGGAAAAGAATTTACTAGAACCTTGTCCCATGCAATGGGGAAAGGACATTCCTTTCACTTCAGTTGCCTCTAGCCTGCCTTTCTCACCAAAAGGGTAGACGGATGGTTTGGCTCTACAAGAAGAAACACTTCTGTAAATCACATGCCATAGAAATAGGCCACTGAAAGACTGAGATTCAATTAAAATTTTATAGAACTCTCTCTCTATGCCTTAACATCACATCAACATGACCTCAATATATTAATAATTTTATTGATTATAGCTGAAATAACTACATGACACAGACCGTCTCTGAGGAAGCCAAAGTCAAGGAGAGACAAAATCAAGGACACAAGGAATTTAAAGCCCCTGACACCTCTGATACAAGAAACATCAAACATATAAAGTCCCAACTGCTAGTCAAATTAATATAAAATTTTATAGTAAGTTTCTATTTATCATAGTTCCTATTACCAAATATGTCACATCCAGCTTTCAACAAAATAAGACAAGAAATGCCAAAAGCAAAAAAACAAAATGAAACAAAACAAAAAAGCACAGTCAGAAGAGGTTATGCATCAGAAACAGTCTCAGATATGACACAGATGTTGGAATAATAAGATAGAAAATCTAAAATGATCATAATATGTTAATGGCTTTAATGGAAGAAAGTAGACCACACGAGAAAACAGATGGGTAAAGTAAGGAAAGAGACAGAAACTCTAAGAATAAAATTTAAAAAAAGAAGTAGAAATTTTTAAAAGCATAACAAAAATAAATGATGTTTTCAATGGGCTCATCAATATATTGGTCTCAGTTTAGCAAAGAATCAGCAAGTTTGAAGATATGTCAATAGAAACTTCATAAACTAAAATGAAAGCAAAAAAATAGTTTTTTTAAAAGAATGTAACATTCAATAATTGTAGGATAATTTCAAAAGATGTAACATACACATAGTAATAATTGTAATACCTGAAGGAAAAAAAGAAATAGAGAATGGAACAGAAGAAATGTTTGAACTACTACTGGTGGAGACTTTTCCAAAATTAATGATAGCTACCAAATTATAGATCCAGGAAGCTCAGAGAACACCAGGCAGAATAAATACCAAAAGAACTACACCTATGCATATCAGATTTAAATTTCAAAAAAAAAAAAAAAAAAAAAAAAAAGAAAAAGAGAATACCTTGAAAGTAGCTAGAAGGAAAAAAAACCCACCTTACCTATAGGGGAATATAGATAATAATTATAGCAGACTTACCATGAGAAACCAGGCAAGTAAGAAGACACTAGAGTGAAATATGTAAAATATTGAAAGAAAAAAAATCTCCACTAACTTAGATTTCAATATCCAGTGAAATCATCCTTCAAGTATAAAGGAAAAACAAAGACATTCTCAAGCAAAAGAACACTGAGAGAATTTAGTGTCAGCAGATCTCTCCTGCAAGATGTACTAAAATAATTTTTCTTGAAGCAGAAAAGAAATCATATAGGTCAGAAATTTGTATCCACATAAAGAAAGGAATGGTATCAGAGAAGTAATAAATGAAGGAAAAAATCTAAAAGATACCTCTTTATTTAAAGTAATAATAGTAACAGTGTATTTAATAATTATAGCATAGTACCAAAAATTGAGAGTAATGGAATAAAAAATGGAAAAGAGCAATTGGGAATACTCTGCTTTGGTTACCTATACTACAGCTGAAATGGAATTGTGTTATTTAAATTAGTTAGAATGTACATTGTAAACTATAGGCCAAGTATTAAACAGTTTTTTAAAAGAAGTATAATGGATACACCAAGAGAGGAGATAAAACAGAATCAGGTAATATGCTCAATTAAAACTAGAAAGTCAGAAAAAGGATCCATTGGCAATATAGAAAAGAGTTACAAACATGGCTTGTAGTACTCCAAATACATCAATAACTACTTTAAATGGCAGTGGTCTACGTACACTAATTAAAGGAAGGAGATAGAGTACACAGAAAACCAAGACCCAATCATATATTGTCTAAAGAAAATAATTTTAAATATGAAGATTCTGATGGGTTAAAATTAAAGATATGGATAAAGATAACTCATGTTAACACTGACTAAAAGTAAATTATAATAGCTACATTTATTTCAGACAAAAGAGACTTCACCAGAAAAGGAAAATTATTAGAATTAGGTTTGGGCACCTAACAACAGAGTCAAATACATGAGACAAAACATGGTAGAACTGCAAATTGAAGTAGAATAATCCACTATTATGGTTGGAGACTTCACTACTCTTCAAGTAACTGATATCTCAAGCAGGCGGAAAATCAAAAAGAATACAGTTGATCTGAACAGCAGCATCAACTAATGGGATCTAATTGATGTTTATAAAATACTCCACCCAACAACAGCAGAATACACATTCTTCTCAAACTAACACGGATTATTTGTCAAGATATAATCACATTTTGTGCCATAAAACAGACCATAACAAATTTAAAAGATTAGAAATTATACAGAGTATATCTGCAAACCACAATGGAATTAAACTTGAAATCAATTACAGAAAAATAGTTAGAAAACCTCCTAGATTTGGGGGAATTAAACAACAGTTCTCAAAATAATGTATAATGAAAGAAGAAGTCTCTAGAGAAATATTCAAATATTTTTAACTACCTAAAATGAAAATACAACTAATAATAGTTTGTTGAATGCAGTGAAAGCAGTGTTTAGAGGGAAATATATGCCATGAAATACATATATTAGGAAAGAAAAAGATCGAATATCAATAGTCTGAGCTTCCCCCTTAGAAAATTAAAGAAATAAGAGGATTTTGACCCAAGTAAGCAGAAGAAAAGAAATAATAAACCAATAGCAGTAATCAATGAAATTGAAAATAGGACATCAATGGAGAAAACCTATAAACCAAAAGCTGGTTATTTGGGAAGATCAATAAAATTGATAACCTCTAACTAGTCTAACTAACTAACTAAATAAATAAATATTACCAAAATTGCAAATGAAAGAGAAATCATAAATAGTGGTCTTATGAGCATTAGAAATGCTACAAACACTTCATGCCAACAAATTTGACAAGTCAGATAAATGGGATCAACTTCTTGAAAGACACAAACCACAAAACCTTACACAAAGAGAAATAGATAACCTGAATATTCTTATGCCCATATTAAATAGAATCAATTATTAACAACATTCCAAAATAAAAATCACAAGGTCCGGATGGTTTCACTGGTAAATTATCTCAACTGGATAAGGAAGCAATTGTACCAATTCTCCAAAGTCTCTTACAGAAAATAGAAGCAGAGAGAATACTGCCTCACTTACTCTATGAGGCAGCATTACTTTAATGCTAAAACTAGGTAAAAGCTCACAAAAAGGAAATTAAAGACCAACATCGTTCATAAACAGGTATGCAAAAATGTTGAACAAAATGTTAGGAAATTAAGTTAAATATGAAAATTATGATATACCACAACAATGTGGGATTTATTTCAGGTTGGTAAAGTTGTTCAACATCAGAAAATCAATCAAGGTAACCCACAACATTGATAGACTAAAAAAGGAAAAGTTTGCGATCATATCCAGTGATGTAGAATGAGCATTTAACAAAATCCAATACCTAGTCATGATAAAAACCCTGAGAAAACTAAGAATAGAGGGGAACTTCCTCAATTTGATAAAAACATCTGCCAAAAACCTAGAACATTATACTTAACTGTGAGAAACTCAACACTTTTCTCCTAGTATCAGGAACAAGGATATCACCTTCCACCAGCCCTATTCAGTGTTGTACTGGAAGTCCTACCCAGTTCAATAACTTGAGAAAAAAAGAATAAAAGGTATATAGTTTGAAAAGGAAAAAAATAAAGCTCACTGTTTGCAGATGACATGATTATTTATGTATAGAATGCAAAAGAATTAACAGAAAACTTTCTGGAACTAATAAGAGAGCCTTGCAAGTATGCAGGAACAAAAATTAATATATAAAAGTCAGTTACTTTTCTCTATGTAAGCAATAAACAATTAGAATTTGAAATTTTAAAAAATGCCATTTACAATAGCACTCTTAATACTTAGATCTAGATCTAACTAAATATATACAGAACTTATATGCTAACAACTACAAAACTGATTAAAAATAAAAGGAAATCTTAAAAACTGGAGAGATATTTCATGTTTGTAAAGTAGAAGACTCAATACTGTTAAGATCAATTTTTCCCAAATCGGTCTACAGATTCAACACAACCTAACCTAAATCCTAGCAAATTATTTTGTGCACAACAAACTCATTCTAAAATTTATACATTAATAGAAAAGCAAAAGACATAGAGTAGCCAATACAACACAGAAAAAAAATAAAGTTAGAAGACTCATACTACCTGATTTCGAGATATATTATAAGGCTCAGTAATAAAGACACCATGATATTAATGAAATAAAAGATAACTAGATCAATGAAACAGAATAGAGAGCCCCAAAATAGATCCTGAGGTCTGAACAGGTGTAGCACAGGGGATATTTTTTCAGTGTGATGAAACTGTTCTGTGACACTGTACTGGTGAATACAAGACATTAGGCATTTGCCAAAACCCATAAAATTTTACAGCACAAAGAGTAAACCTTAATGATCTTTAACAAAGGATCAAAGGCAATTTAGCAGAGAAAGGCTAGTCATCTCAGCAAATGGTTCTGGAGTAATTGGAAGCTAGATGCAAAAAATGAATCTAAACACAGACCTTTCACAAAAGTTAACTCAAGATGGGTGACAGAGATAACTGCAAAACGCAAGACGATAAAACTCCTAGAAGATAACATAGGAGAAAATCTAAAAGGCATTAGACTTGACAATAAATTTTTATTTAACACACCAATAGCAAGATCCATGGAAGAAAAACTACTAGGTGGGACTTCATTAAAATTTTTAAAATTCTGCTGTGTGAAAGTCACTTTTAAAAGAATGAAAAGACAAGACACAGAGGAAGAAAATATTTGCAAAGTGTCTATGTGATAAGGATTTACATCTATATATACAAAGAACTCTTAAATCTCAATAATAAGAACATAAACAACCCATTTAAAAACTGGATAAAAGATATGAGCAGATACCTTGTCAAAGAAGACATACACACCATAAATTGGCATATGAAAAAAAATGTTCAACATCATTTGTCATTAGGGAATTGCAAATTAACATTACTATGAGATATCACTAAATACTAGAATCCCTAAATTAAAAAAGAAAAGCTGGAAAAAAACCAAATTCTGACCAAAATACAAAGCAATAGGAATTCTCATTCATTGCTGGCTGGAATGCAAAATGGCACAGCCACCTTGGAAGATATTTTGGCAGTTCCTTACAAAGCTAAATATAGTCTGACCATATGATTCAGTAATTGTACTCCCAGGTATTACTCAAGTTATTTGAAAACTTATGCCTACACAACTGCATAGGAATGTTTATAGAAGTTTTAGTCTTAATTACTGAACCTGGAAGCAACCAATATGTCCTTCAATAAATGAACGGATAAATAAACTCTGTTACCTACATAAAATGGAATATTATTCCATGATAAAAAGAAATGAAGTATTAAGGCACAAAAAGACACAGATGAATCTTATATCCATCTTGCTAAACAAAAGAAGCTAGTCTGGAAAAGCTACATACTGTATAAATCTGACTATATGACATACTGAAAAAATTATATAGGTGGTAAACAGCTTAATGTTCATCAGGATTTTGGTGGGGGGGTCTGAATACGTGTAACACGGGGAATATTTTTTTCAGTGTGATGAAACTCCTCTGTGACACTGTAATGGTGAATACAAGACATTAAGCATTTGCTAAAACCCATAAAATTTTACAACACAAAGAATAAACATTAATGCATGCAAATTTTTAAAAATAATTTAGGAGATTGGGAATCATAGAATGGAATGCAAAATGTAGCAAAGTAATCTAAAGGTATTCTAAATTTATGAAATAACCTCTTTCAAGGGGTGGGGAAATAAGGTTTTGATCTAAGCAACTTTGGAGATGAGTGGAATCTGTAACACTGAAGGCGAAAAGAACAGTATATCAGTACTGTAATCTAGCTGATAAAGTTGTTTGCCATGAGGGTACAGACTGGCAATTTGGATACCGGTATGCCTGTAATGGACTTGAACAAATAAGTAAATGGGTGGTAAAAGCCACGTTTCTCACTGTTGGAGTGAACATATACAAATGTAGTAAATGGATATAAATATACAGATAACTAATGGCTAGTTGAGCTATGTTTTTCACTGTTGGAGTGAAAATATATAGATAAGGAGGAGGAAGAGACTAGAATTACCCATGTGGAAACAGATCAGAGTTGGAGACATCAGTATGAACTCATGTTTAGCTTAATATAGGTACAGACTGTTACATATAGAAATAGTTATACATATGTGTCCACACACTATGGTAGTATCCTTGCTTTGTCAGATAAAAGGGCCTAGAAGCAATGACGCCCATTAGCAAAGAGCATAACAGCTCTTTGTTTTTAACACTGATCTCCAGTTAATGGAACTGGAGACTCCCTGGAGCAATGGCTGATTCTGGGATTGAGGCAGAAAATATACAATATGATCTTGGAGCATGTTGCAGTGATAGACAATAATACCACACAGTGATGATATGTCAAAAGAATATGAGATTCAAGTGAAAGAGCTTCAAATGGCCATAACAGAGACAATTCAAGTAGAAAAATAAGTAAATTAAAATTATAATATAACCTAAAATATAAAATAAATACCCATGAGTTCATACAGTTGTAAATAAATGGTGAGAATAAATAAATAACTCTCACTTGCTAAAGAATTCCAAATAATTCATGTCATATATAGGATATACAGCATATATATGACATGCTCTATATATGCCCATTCTTTAAGTGTGGGCAGTGTATAGTGACTTTCATCTAAAGAGCACAGTATGGCAAATGAGCATACAAACAGTAGAGAAAATTGATAAACACTACAAATACTAACTCAAGCCTGGGGATCAGGTTAAAATCAACAGAGATAAGTTTTATTGATAATATAGATCCTTGATATAATGTGATGAAAATGGCACTTACCTTGTGGTCTTCCTTCCAAAACCACATTACCCAAGTCTAATCATACACACACACACACACACACACACACATATATATGTGTGTGTATATATATATATAAAAATAAATGAATGACACACATATATATACATACACATATATGCACATGTATGTATGTCAGAGACAAACTTGAGTTCATAGGCATTCTATGGAATATCTGATCAATAATATTCAAAGTTGTCAAGGTCAGTAAAAACAAGCATCATCTGAAAAACTATCCCACCCAAGAGGAGCTGAAGCAAATATGGCTGTTAAATGCAATATGGTGTTTTGGATTATATATTGGAACAGAAAAAGTACTGTTTAAAGAAAAACCTAAGGAAATCTGAATAAAGTGTGAACTTCTGTTAATAACAAGTTATTGATATTAGCTTATATATTGGGACAAATGCAAGATGTTAATGAAGAGGAAAATGATTGTGGAGTATACAAGAACTTTCTGTACTATCTTCAAAATAATTCTGTAAATCGAAATTGTTCTAAAATAAGCTTACTTTTTAAAAAGTAAATACAGTTATTTTAAATGAATTATATTTCTTTCCTATCATCATTGTTATGTAATTATAACAGCTTTATGGAAAAGCAACGCATCTCGACACCATGTATTTCTGCTTGTTGTGCTTTCTGATACATGGGAAGCTTCTCATTTCAATTCTCGGCTACACACATCTTATCACAAGGTCTTGGTTTGCAGAGGAGACAGTGGCTGTGGGCAACATTTTGGGATTCTTAGAGGGTAGGCTTGACAGGTATATTTCAGAGAATGAGTAATGGAAGGAGACTTTAAATATCCCAAATATGATTCATTTATTTTGAAAATAAGGACAAGGGTATCCAGACAGTCTTCCTCCCATTAAAACAAAGGTGTCAGGACAAGGACCTGAACTCAGGTTACTCAACTTTTTGTTTTGTCTTTTTCCTGTTTTTTGTTATTTATTTCTTTTATTAATTATTTACACTACTTAGAAATTGTATGTATATTACTTTGAAATTGTTCAAAAATGTTGACAAAGTACCCCATGAAGACATAATATCATACCATTGTGCCCCCTGAATCAGATAAGTCAATGTCAGCATTGTTAGATTATCAGCCAGGTGTGGCTATCACACCCATAGTCCCAGCTATTTGGGAGGCTTAGGTGGGGCGATCACTTGAGCCCAGGAGTTCGAGGATGCAGTGAGCTATGATTGCTCCACTGTACTCCAGCCTGGGTAACAGAGCAAGATTCCATCCTTAATAAAAATAATTAATTAATTAATTAAATTCAGAAAAGAAAAAAATGTTAGATTATCAACTCAATTCAATGCACATTTACTATGTGCTTGCAAATACATCCTGTGGACAAGGTCATTTTGACAAGTGGAAGACACCTGAGTAAAGCTAGAATAAGATGCCTGGTATGACCAGAGCCCATACCACTGGCTAGGAGGAGAGAGGTAGGGTGCCCATGTACCTTAGAAGGCTCAGTTCAGGCCTGACTTATGCCAGTTGACCCATCAGTTAAATGATAAGTTATTCATGTGTCCTTTCAAAGAGCCTTGAACATGGTCCTGGAGCTACATGAATCAATGTCTATCTTCAGCCCTATCCTACTCCATGGCACTCCCAGTTAGCCACTCTGGTCCAGAGTCTTCCTATGCTCCTACTTCTTTCCTCAAACATACAACTTGGCATCCCTGCTCTGCCCGACTCTATTGTGGGCACAGGACCTTGCTCAAGTTACATAGACTCCGTATGCCTCAGTTTCCATCTATAAGATGGAGATAATACTTGTGTCTTCCTTATAAGGTTTACATGAGGATTAAATTTAAATGTGTGTACCACACAGTAATAGTCCAATAAATTTAGCTATTATTATTATTACATTCAATTAGTAATTTTTCAAATGGATACATTTTAGGGTTTATTTTTTACTGCAAATTTTTAACATGTAGTTAGTCCCATTGTTTATTGGACATAACAAAAACAGAGCAATCAATTTTGGAAAAGGAAAAATTTATTCTATTATTTATTTCACACATATCACCGAACGCCTCCTGTGTGCTAAGCACTGTTCTGAGTGTGGGAATACAGTGGCAGATGAGACACAGGGACCTGCTCTCAGGGAGCTTTCTTCAAAATATAGAAGAGGCTCCAGGCTAATTTGCCTGTGTGCATAATTAAAAAAAACGTGCTTCTTGTTGGAGGACACAGGTCCTTGAGTACACCACCCGGTAGGGAGTTGGGACCTTTTGGTGAAACAGACGGCCACTTTCACTTTAGCAGGTGATGTCTCACGAGGGGCACAGAGCGTCTCCATGAGAACTGGGGCTGGGTGGCAGGTCTTCTAACACTCTCCACTGAATAATTCTATGATAAACACAATGGTTTTAGACTACTAGGTCAGGGCAAAAATAAGATAAGAAGTTGGATATGCCATGTTGGCTTCTAGGGCCAGATCAGGACTAGACATATCCACTTGGGAGTTGTGGAATAGATAATATTTAAGTCACAGGATGGATGGAGAGCACAGACTCCACCCAGGAGTACACTTGCAATTAGAGGATCAACAGGGGAGGAAGAAGAGCCAGAGATGAACATCTGGGAAACTGCTAAAAGGAAGGACTAGAAACCAGAAATTAGGGTGCATGGAGAAGAGGTTCAACGAAGCTGGAGTTATGAACCGGAGCCCAGCCGTCAGAGTTTCATATGCTTGTTGAGTATTTGAATGTTATACTGGAGGCAGTAAAGGGTAACTAAAAATGTAAGCTCCTAATGCCCATCAATGCATGAGTGAATTAACAAAATGTGGGATATGTACCAGGGGAAGGATAACTTAATGCCTTTTGCAACAATTTCAATGGCACTAGAGACCGCTATCCTAAGTGAAGTATCTAAAGAATGGCAAAACGAACATCACAGGTACTCACTATTAAATTGGAACTAACCGATGAGCACACGTGTGCACAGAGGGAAGTAAAACTCAGTGGAAATCAAGCAGGGCGTAGGCGGGTAGGGGATAGGCAAAAACCTACCTAACACACACAGTGAACACTATCTGGGTGACAGGCACACTTTAAACCCTGACTCGAGCATTATAAAAGTGATTCATGTAACCAAGGTAACATTTGTAGCCCTGTAATATTTGAAATAAAATAAATAAGTAAATAAAATTTAAGCTCCTAAAAGTAATGTCATTCCCATGAGTTATCTCTGAAAATAATGCTTTGGGTGTCAATGGTGATTGAGCATGTGCACCTTCAGTGAACTCAGCATTGCAATTACTTAAAAGCTTACACAAAAATACAATAGACAGGAGTCCTCCCTCCTTCTAGAGAGCAGAGAATTGGAGGGGCACAGGCTCAAGTGCTAGAATTCAGTCTTCACTGGGAAGATCCACTATCACAGATAAATGGCTGAGGCGTCCCATGATGGGGCAGATTATCAGGGTAAATATAAGCTGGAGTTCTTTTTTTTTATTTCAGCATATTATGGGGGTACAAATATTAAGTTTACATATATTGCCCATGCCCCCTCGCCCCTCGAGGCAGAGCTTCAAGCATGACCATCCCCCAAACGTTGCACATCTCACTCATTATGTTTGTATATACCCATCCCCTCCTCCCCCCTCCCACCCGCCCGACACCCGATAAATGTTATTCCTATATGTTCACTTAGGTGTTGATCCGTTAATACCAATTTGCCGGTGAGTACATGTGGTGTTTGTTTTTCCATTCTTGAGATACTTCACTTAGTAGAATGGGTTCCAGCTCTATCCAGGAAAATACAAGAGGTACTATATCACTATTGTTTCTTAAAGCTGAGTAGTACTCCATGATATACATATACCACATTTTATTAATCCACTCATGTATTGATGGGCACCTGAGTTGTTCCCATAACTTTGCAATTGTGAACTGTGCTGATAAGCTGGAGTTCTTGAGAGAGCTAGACCGACCATTTGATACAAAATTTAGCAGCAGCAAAAACAAGATCAGAACAAGTAAGAGAATTCAGAGTCAGGAAATACACTGGATAAAAGGTGGAACAAGTTGTCAACTAACAAGTTAAGATGGGGGCAAAAACTATGAATACCAGTCATGCCATAAATAGTTGTCTAAGGTCGATCAAGTTTATTAACCTCTCTGTCCCTTAGGTTTCTCCTGTGTAAAATAGGGAGAGTAACTGCACCTAACTCATTAGGATACTATCAGGCTTAAATGGAATAATGTACATGAAGAACATTATGAGAAGACGGTTTGGTACTCAGCAGGTGCTTAATATATGTTAGCTCTTATTATTTTTTATCATTGCTGTTACTTTTGTGGACCTGCTGAGGCATGGTATGGAGAACTCATTAAATCAGAGAGAATGAGGGATGAGAGAGAACACTTCTAGGCTGGCTGAAAGAGGAGGGTCGAAACGACATTTTAATCCATATGTTTATCTAGATGTGCACGTGGGGAACAGAAAAGGGGCCCATTGCTAACGCTTTTGGACTATCTGTAGATTGCCAACAAAATCATCATTCCTCCCTTTCCTAAGAGACCTTCCATGCAGAGTCTAGAATGGCTTTGTTTGTAGAATCAGGCATTACATCAGGACAGAGAGTGAGACAAAATCGTCTTCCCTTCCAAACAAAGCTGTGCTAATAAACAGGTGCAGAGAGAGTATACAACACATTCCTCCAAGCAGTCTCTTTGATGTGCTCAAACTGTCCGCCCTTTCTGTATTTGTTTATGGTGTGCTAACTGTAACTTTGCTTGTTTCTCCCCAGATGTTTGGACATCCATTAATTAGCACATCCTCTACAACATATTTGTGGATGCTTTTCACCAACTGAAAGGAAAGGCTGATTCCAGCTGGAAAGAAACTGCAATTAAGAAAACAAACACACACACACACACACACACACACACTCTGAGACTGTCTTCAGGACAGCTTGCGGGTGAGACAGGAAGACTAGAGGAAAATGTGAGCGCTGAAGAGTCATGATCCCCTGGGCTTATGTCTAGCTTAAACATATTTAAGCTCACATCATCAACAAACATTTAGCTAGCCTGTGAGTCCAGGGTCAAATTAATTCAGGAGGAAAACTCTTGTCAGAGTGAAAAAGGAAGGCCTTTATTTCCTAACATGAAATTAAGCAAAGTAGGACTCCTCGAAATTCACTATTTTTCTTGACCTCCGTTTTACTATTTTCATCCTGGTGGAGGAACCATCAAGGTAACTGGTGAGTTCAGTGCAAACAGGGCAACGCTGATTTTTAATCCATTAATCACGCTATTTGGTTGAGAGTTTGATAAGCTGCCTCAATTTCCCTGCTATGGCAAACCTGTCTTAAAAGGTACAGAGTAGAAGGTGAAAGGAATCTTTGGCTTCTTTTCTGCAGTGACACGTCCCTTCTCACCCTCCACCCTCCTTATCATTTTTCCTGGAGAACTGGCCTGCCGTAGTGGTCACATTCCCTCCTATTAGATACGATGTCATCCATTCCTTCATGGAATAATGCTGCGAACCTCTCTTGGCTCCCGGATTTTACCTAAAACTTTCATTTGTCAGATATTTTTCACCTCTTTAGAGGCTACTTTTTTTTAATATTTTAAAGTCAAGCCTCCCTTCCTCTGGCCCACGGCACTCCCCTTTTTATAGGCAAAGATACAACAGCATGCAAAAGGCCAGCCAGCAGTACCAGGGAGATATCTCATCTAACCTAGGAATACGTCTCTCTGGAAAATTAATATTCTTTATAACATCTCATCCCTGAATTTCGGCAACTAATTTTTAATTTTTAACTGGTCAATTCACATTTAGCTAAAGCCGTAATGTTAGACTACGGTTAGCAAACATACCTTCAATTTTCATAGGAATTATTCATCATTGTTTTAACATTTTACCGCTGGTTGTATTTCTTAGAAGGAAGCCAGCCAAATACCCACTGAATCTTAATAAAACCCATTTTGTACTGAGACTCTACAAAGGAATTGCAATAAAGCAAGCGAAATCCCTCGTAATCATACTCTTCAGCATAGAGCATAGAAAGATGCTCCCGATTCTTGTTGGCACTCAGAGCAAGGATAACCTACAGGCTGGCTCCTCCTGGTTCCTGAAGAATAAAGGAACAGAGTAAAGGAGAGAGAGACAGTCCTCACAAACAGCGGGGAGGAGAGCGTTGTCACTAGTGGAGACAAGAGAAGGAATAGATCTGCTTTATGTCCTATCTTTGCACCAAGGGGTAAAGTTTCATGAGAAGACCATCCCTAGAAATGGACATTAGCGAAACCAGAAAAAAAATGATCCCTTTAGCAGAAAACGAAATAAAGGCACACGTACAAACACAAATGGGACCGTCAATTTCTCCCTGTGATGATTCTGAAATGGGGAATCCCCAAGCCAGAGCAGCCGGTCCTCAGAAGCTCCCTGCGGTTCAATGTGCCGCTGGATCTAGCCAGCCGTGGCGCAAGAATCAACACCCACAACGCCCTTGTGTAGACAAAGCCAATTACCTCGAAATGATGGGAAGTGATTAGTCATGTTAATTAAAAATAATTTTCGTTCCCACTCCTAAAAAGGTCAGACTGTCAGCTGTATGGAAAATTGAGCCTTCACGCGTTTTCGTTTCATTTCGTATTCAAAGTCTAATTAGTCTCAATTCCTTGTTAAAAGTGATAATTTTTTTGGATAATGTAGTTGTTTTTGATCGTGTTGCCTTCATTATCATGGCAGCCTTATTGCAACTACTGTCACAGGGTGGTGTTGTTTCCTCTTCTGAGCTAGTGAAATAAGAAGCGGATGCTCCCTCCAGCACTGCTGATCAAATCCAGAAAAATCACAGGACTCTTGCACCGGAATGAAAGAGACAACTGTTTCCACATCTGGACTGCATGCTTTTCATGTTAAAAACAAACCCTTAGCTAGGGTCAGAGAGATCTGTGCTCAGTCCAAGCTCTGTCGCTACATAACTATGTGCGACACACTTTAGCCTCTCGGACCATGAGATTCCCCAATTTAAAAATGGGGATAATATTAATAACACTTATCTCATGGGTTGTCAGGAAAAAAGTAAACAAGTGTCAAATGCTTTGCATAGTGCCTGGCCTTCCAGAGGTTGTCAACAAACGTTAGTGAAGAGAAGCCCACTGTGAGACAATGAGTCTATTTCCTCTTAACTAAGGTAGAGTCTAAATGATAGTATCAAAAATAACCTATACTCAGAGCTTTACAATGCACAGTATTCTTTGACATACATTATATTACTAAACTTCCTGGTGGCCGATGAAGTGACTTGTCCAATGTGACATGGTAAAGCTAGGCCACATACCTTAACTGTTTGGACTAAACCATTTTTTAAGGATCTGTTACCACTCTCCACAACAGGCAAGCCCTCTGCAGAGTGTTGGTTGCCGGTGGTAACAAACCACTTGCAAAATCACAATTCCCCTTTAGTATTCACTGGTGTTTTCTCTGTTCTTTGGATGGATCCGAAGACAAAACTCTTCATGTTAAACAAGGGCTTGAAACAAAGGCCTTATCTCAAATACCCACCCACAAAAACACTGGAAGAATCTGTAAGTCAAACTATACATCATCCAATCCTGGTCTTCATAGTCATAGGAGGAATTTTGGAGGGCTTACTCTTATTGTCTTTTAATTCCAGATTGTTCCCATCAGGATCTGAGAAAACAGAAATGGTGAACTGAATTCTGCATCTAATGTGTTAATAAATGTATTGTGGTCATGCTTGACATATACTGACGTGGTTATCCTGTGTAAGTGAATGCGTTGTCACTTAAACTTAAAAAGTAAAATAAAAGTGAATAAAAGAACACAGTTTTGATTCAATACAAAAGACAGCATGTCTTAATAGTGCCTGTCAACAGGGAAAGTCCATTCAATATTGCCAGTCAGTGGAGAAACCACTTAGGAAAGTGGCAGCGTGGTGGATGAAAAAGGCTTTTTGTCAAATAGAAAGGTCACTGAGGCAGTAAACTCCTTAAAGGGAAAGACAATGCATTTCATGCATGAGAAGCTCAGGCTAAAACCAGACACGCTGACCATACAAATGGGCAATCCTATCTAAGTGGAAATGGACTCAGAGACATCATTTGGAGACTTAATGGCATAAAAAAAGCCACCATCAGAGAGAACAGGCAAGTTCATGACTGACTCAGATGCCACCCACTGACACGTGTCCTTGGTAGTCTCTGAAAGTGAAGTAAAATTTTCTAGATGACCTTGTCTAAAGCTATGGCCTAACCCTTGTGTCTTCTAGTTTCGCATCACACAGGTGAACGGCCCACAGGCCAGGAGCTTCCCTGGGTCACACAGAAAAACCCCCACTCCCTCCCCTTCCTTAATGGGCGTTGTCAATTTTGGGACAAGTCCTCCTGCAGGGTGGACCTGCCTGCCCTCCTGGGCCATGACCTCATTAGTGCAGTAAAGCAGAGGGGATTGAGGATGCTCCAGTTGACGATCAGCAGCCGTCACTGAGTGTGCTGTGCAGGCCGACGCCATGACCTTTTAGAGAAACTTGATTGTGTTTCAGTCCACTCTCCCAGGCCTCCCCAGTGTTCCAGTCATCAGGCCCCACTGCGTATGGTAATCTTACAGGTTGACTAAGGGCACAGGGCTCCAGGAGGGAAATCTACCAACTGCCAAATTGCTGATAAAGGGTCTCAAGGCCCAATTTGCTCCTCCTGCTCTATGGCAACAGAATCATTACCATCCTCTAGCTTTGGAACTTTCCTACTTGGATTGGTACCCTTCCAAGCTCAGCCAAATTATCCACTTGCAGCTGGGACGTACATTTTGGCCCTAGTCCCATTTGCATCTTCTCTGGGCCTGTCCACTTCTGTAGCTGCACCCCTGAGTTGGGTTGCATGCGAGCTGCTTTCAGTAACGGAGGGGACCTTCCAGCCTGCCTCTTATGGTTGTGCAGGTTGTATACTGCTAAGAATAGTTGTGCACTGCTTCAATATCTCAGTAAATGTTTCCAGATGAGAATATGAAATCATCTGGATTCAAGCAAACTGGATTCTCAGATGTGTTCGCCATACCCATGTTGTGGGCAGATTTGTCTTTGCTGGGGCACCTAACGCTGGGATATAAAAGATAGTTACAAAAATTGTCAGGGTTCTTTGGTTGTCAGCAATAGAAACAGTCTCTGGTTATAACTTATGACAAAAGGTATTTACCGTATTGGGAACAGGTAACACAGAACTGAAAGCCTGGTGAACCAGAAGAAAAATGGGACAGAAAGGGACAGGAAACAAGGCAGCCCCAGGGTTAAGATAGGAGTCACTTGGTAAGCATTGAAAGAGCACCATTCTTCCTGACCAGTGGCTGCTCGACTCCATGAGAGCGTCCGATCAGCCCGGCTTAGATCACATGAGTGTTCCTTGGCTAGGGTTGGGCAGAACGCCCTAATTTGCGGCCCCACCAAAACTGCACACATGAGAGAGAGAGAGAGAGAAAATTCTTCAAAGAGATAAGAGTGTGCTGTTCCCAAGCCAACAGGGTGAAGGCTGAGCAGCCAGAAGCAAGAAGAGTCCGCCTCAACCCCCCGAAGTCTAGTTGCTCTTTTTCAAGAAGGCGCCGAGTACTTAGTAAGCACCTGCTACACAGAGTGCTGTGTAAGGGGCAAAGAGGAGACAAAAGCAGGATGTGGTCTCTGACTTTGCAAAATAAAACAAAAACATGTGCAAAGCATATATTTCCCCATCTGTCCTAATTTTATAAAAAGTTAACATAAAACATGGCAGCATGGATCATTTTCAAACGTTGATACTTGAAGCGTGTCATTAGTACTAATTTACTTTTAACATACCTCACAAGTCCGTGGTTGTAAAACTTTGACCTAGAGAATTTGTGGACTTAAAAAGTGACCTTCAAACTCTGTCCTCCACAGCCCCTCCCTGGGGAGAGAGGGGTAACCGCCACTTTAAGCAGAGGGGTGCTTTTATCCACTTGTCATTTCCAGGGATGTTGTCAGAGGAATATAATATTTTCTGGAAAAACAAACTTATGAATCGCTGCTCTTCAGGGGACTCTGAGGTAGAAACCTTCACAGAGAAAGTGACTTAGGAAAAACAGCGTTTAAGTGAGGTTAGCGCCAAGGAGAGCGCTTTAGAAGGGGCGGGGGGACCTTGTGCAGAGGAGTGGAGGTGGGCACACGTGTGAGCTGTTACAGAAAAGTGAAAGCGCAGGCCTGGCTATGGCAAGCAGAACTGCATCCTCCAACATCTGAAAACACAGCGGCAATCGCGTCTTCGTGACGGGCTTGTTGTGAGGATTAAATGACATCATGTTTGTGGTGTTCTCAGGGTGGGAGTACAGAGACCAGCACTTTAAAGAAAGCCCTGGGACTGGCACAAGAACAGAAGCATCGATATTTGGAATAGATCTGAGATACCAGAGATGAAACCATCAGTTCACGGTAACCTAATCTTTGATAAAGCAGACAAAAATATACAATGGGGAAAAGAATCCCTCTTCAATAAATGGAGCTGGGAAAACTGATTAGCTACATGCAGAAGATTGAATCAAGATCCCTACCACTCACCTCTCACAAAAATTCACTCAAGATGGATAACAGACTTA
>VBSM01002223.1:6612796-6628445 GCA_008086735.1 Cheirogaleus medius | reverse complement strand
CAATATATGTAACCCTAACAATATCTGTACCCCCATAATATAATGAAATATAAGGAAAAAAAAAAGAAAGCACTCAACAAATGCCAGCTGCTCATTGACTACTTTAAGTTTTTAAACAAAGGACGTCAGTAGAGCTTGGGGAGACCCTGCACCGATGGCCACTGCACTGCCACTGGACGGGGCAGGTGCTGGCCCTGTCGTGCTTGGAAAGGCTGCCTGTTCGGGAAGGTTCTCATGCTGTGGGCACCTGGAATAAGGCTGGAAGAGTCAAAGTGACCAGGACTTGATGACACAGTGGTATGTCAGCGTTTAACTTCAAAATTGTAAAACAATCATCAGTTAAAAAAATGTGTATTTAAATCTGAGGGAACCATATTGAAGGAAATTCGTTACACGTGTGATGGAAATTCTGCCAAGCCAATGGGGGACTTGAGGCAACCCAAAATTTAGTGACAGGCAGGTAGCACCTGGCAGCCCTGGCTGGAGGAAAGGGAGAAAGTAGGTGTGTTCCAGAGAAGGCAGCTGGGAGCATCCAGCAGGGGACTTTGCAGGAGGAAGTGGAAGCCCCAGAGGAGTTGAGAAGAGGTGGCTGCCACTGAAGGCGCTTTCTCAGGTAGAGAGTAAGGGCCATGACACCTGGCTCCTTTCCTTCCCGCTCTGCTCTCCCAGAAGTGCCTCCCAGAGGCTGACTCAGCTGAGAATGCCATTGAGAGCCTGAAAAATGATGTAGGTGTGTGGGAGGAAGATGGAGGTGGGGGGGAGGTAGGCGGGGATCTCATGACTAGAGCAAAAACAGGTTTTGAAGACAGTATCAATTGAAATGGATATGACTATCTAAAACTGTTAAAAGATAAACTTCAGCACGCTAATGTTTTAATGAGTTTCTTTGAGCATTCAGAGGTTCATGAATGGGGCAGGACCAGAACACAGGCAGGTCTATGCTCCACGGGGGGTGCAGCGTGGGGACAGAGAAACTGGAAACCGTTACAAGGTGTTTACAGAAGCAAGACAAAGATCAGTCTTTGGTTAAAGTGGAAAGTCCCTAGTTAGAAGTTAGTTGGTGGTTTCTGATGGGCTGAGCCTAAGTTTCACTTTATTATTTACAATGGGCTTTCCTTTACTCGCCTAGGAACCCAAAGCATTGGCGCTCTCTCAGCCTAATGTCCTTCCAATTACATTTTTTTAATAAAACAAAGAGAGAGGGAAACAGGTAACCCCAGCCTGACTCTTGTTTCAGACACAGGTGATTGAGGCAAGGTGTTTTGCCTTGATGATGAGGAGGAGGAGTTGTGAAGTCGGTGGAGATGGGTGGCTGAAGGGATACAGCCTCACTGGCATTCAGTCTTTCCCAAAGAAAGTCCCCTATCCTGGGCCTGCCTGTGTTCCTCTTTCTCTAGGGTCTTGCAGTGAGTGGGACTGAACCCTTCATGGGCTCCGTGGATCTCGTCGTGTGTGTGTGTGTGTGTGTGTGCAGTTGAGTCTCACCACTCACCTGGTTCAGCTGGCACGTGCTTCCTTCAGATACCTGAGTGGAACTGATTTACCTGCTGTTGGGCGTTCTGCCTTCAGCTTCTGTCTCTCACTTAACCTCAGATCTTTCACTAGTCAAGCACTCAGAGGCGAGCTTGCCTTACTGTAACCACTGTGAGCTCCAAGCAACCTCGTCAATCCCAGCAGGAAATTTGAAAAAAAAAAAGTAACCAGTTCAGGGCAGAAAGGGAAGAGGAAGAGGAGATGGTTAGAACCACCACAAATATATTTAAGATTTTTTTAAAGTAAATCTTTAGAGGATATGCTAGGACAACTAATTAATTTCTCTTAGATTTATTTTCTAATTGAGCTAACAATGAATTGGATTAAATTTGGCTGTTCATTCAAGTTATGACCATGTGGCCGTATCTTAGAAAGCTTGTCGTCCTTGGCGGGTGAATCAAGAGCTGGCACCGGGAACATTGTGGTCTGTCTCATTTCTCAGGTGTGACGTTTCTTTGCCAGCTCTATGACTTTTCCAGCCCTGGGTGAATTGTACATCTGCGTTCATACATCCTGTGATCACATTTCCTAATCCTGAAGAAATATTGGCAGAAGATCACCGGTTTCCTTTACACTTGTAGAGGGAGTTTACTAAGGAAGGGGCATGAACCAAAATAATAATTTATGAATAATATATTATGCTGAATAATATAGAAGGAATAAGAGAAAAAGAGCTGATTCGTACTCAGACACTTGTGTGTTCCTTTGTGGATATTCGAGGGCAATCTGGGATGAGGATATCATTTCAACCTAAGAACTAGTTTTTCACCCCAAGGGTAAAGGGCATATGTTTCTTTGGCTCCAGGGTTGAGCTCAACAATGTCGTATGTTCCTTTTAGCCACCTGAACACCTACAAATTATGATTGAGTGTCTGGCCTCAGGTTGGCCTGGCTCCATATTAATAACGAGAAAATTCTTCTCAGCTTTCTCCAAACCACAGGTCTCAAAATCAGGCTACAGGTCTTTTCAGGAATGAATCCATCTCAATGATATTTATGTGCATATGTTTATGTGTGTGTGTGTGTGTTTGTGGTTACATACATCCTCTAAAAATGTAAAATAGCTTCAGCAGTAACCTTACATTTGCCATGTCTACTTCAATCAAAATCAGAAAATAGAATGGTCCAGAAGGGAGAAGCAAACTCACCCTCACTGCCAGTTGAATATTTAGGTCATCTTCCAAGTCACTTTCTAACATAATGATGCTTGAATGGGTTTCTTTTCTGCTGTGCCAAGTGTTTTCCTTCAAGCCCCTCTTAGCTTGGTTAGGGGAACACTCTCCCCAGTTGCTTTAACTCTCCTTTGTCTTGTAAACTGTAGAGGAAAACAGCATCCAGATGCCCCTCCATCTCTACCTACTCAACAACAACAACAAAACAACAACAGGAAAACAATTTGCAAAGGCATTCAGGAAGCAAAATAAAACCAGTGCTGGTAGACAATGAATGGACCACAGCAGCTCAATATTTCATACTCATGTTCTGTCTGTTTGAAGAGCTTCATGAGAATCTTGTTTATAATCCCATTGAAAATAAAGTGCCCCAAAATAAAAGCTGTTTGGTCTTTTCAAGCTAACTCTCCTTTGTTCGTGGCACATTAATGGAGCAATTTTTAAATAACGACTTAATTTTTTTTTCTTTGTGAAAGATGCTTTCTGCAATCAAAAGAGGGTTCTTTTTTTCCTTCTAGCCTGGCTCTCACATTCATTAGGACTAGTTGCATCCAAGTTGTAGAGGCTTATTTGTTCAGCTGGAAATGGGACATTAACATTTTAAGAGGATGATGCATAAGCTTTTAGAGATAATATTCTCGCTGCCCTATTCTGTTGATGCTCTCTTAGAAAATGCAAAATGCAACATAGTTTTTTTCCCCTAAGAAATGACGAATTTATAATAAATGGTTTATCACAGAGGGCATAATTTTTTGCAACCCTCCATTATTTCAAAAAATCAAAATTTGAGTTACAAATGGAAAGTTTGCAAATATGAGGGATGCCCAGAATTAATCAACCAGGAAGTCCAGATCAGCAGTGAATATCTCTGTGTGTGAATATCCACCACAATGGATCAGTGGCTCTGCACTGTCTTAGTAGGCAGGCAACTGGGTGGCTGAGTCCTACCCTCTCTGGCTTTCTTCTTTCCTATTTTATGGTTGTTTCTGCTTTTGTTGAAGGGCTTCTCTCACCTCCTCAAGGGTTTCCTCCCTCAAGTTCTCCCCTCTGTCCTGTACCACCACTCTCTTCCCATCTGCTGCCTGGATGACTCCCACCAGCAGACAGACAAGCCCAGTATCCCAGTGTAATCTTCCCTTCCACCATCCAAACTGCTACTTTGTTTCTCCCCTTTTTAACAGCCAGACTTCTCCAGTGTTGTTCTGATGCGCATTGTCTCCAATTCTTCCTTTCCTACACTTTTCAATCCACTCTCATCTGACTTCAGTTTCTGCCACTCCAAAAAATCTTCTCTTGCCAAATTTACAAAGAGCTCTAATATTCTGGCAAATCCTACAATCATTTCCCATTATTTTATTTTATTCTATCTCTTAGCAGGATCCCACAAAGCCAACAGCTCTCCCCTAGGGGAGAGAAGGACAGAATTCCCCTTCTCTGGAAGACAGAAAACAAAGGACCCCCCCCCAATAATGCCCATTATTTGCCTTCTGCTCTCACCCCAGTTCCCCTGCTCTTAAGACCCAGAACACAACAGTCTTGATCTGCACTCACTCATAGTTATAAAAAGATAAGGAGAAACTGACCAGAGTTTATTCTCTTAGAATTTCCATTTGAAACTGCATTGTTCAGTTTAAAGTTGGCTTTGGGCCGGCACTCTATTGGAATCCCAGTGGTTACCTTTTGAGTATCACAAGGAAAAACAATGCAATCAACTTATTTCTCCCAGACTTCTGGTCTTTCACTCGTATTTCATGTACTGAAAAAAAAAAAAGTGAAAATTCAAAGCAAATTTTGTCCTTGAAAATACCTTTGATTCTCCAGCTCTTACCCTGTAGAGGCTGCTGGGAAGGTTATGCCAGGAGTGAATTCTGGTTGTTTGTCGTAGGCCAGTTGCTCTGTTTCTTTGCTAATTTTATGGATTTAAGTTAATTTGTTAATGAAACAGATGGGGACATGGGTGTTTGAAGGCACTTCATACCAATGGGGAATAAACCAATTCATCACTCTTAGTGGGAACCATCTCAGGACGTAATTGAGAATTGTCTTTAGAGCTCAGAGCTGTTGTTTTGCTGGGGTATGTTTTCAAGGTGTGCTAATTGTCCCCTGGGGAATTTCTTCTCTGACATTTTCTTTCTTGCTTGCTTGTCAGTGTTCTCCGCCAGCTCAACAGCATAGCGTGCACGATGTTTCCACCTGTCATCTACCTGCCCATCCACCTGTGGACTTCTGTCCTGCATAGCAGCAGGAATGGCAGGGCCAAGTTAGCATCCACAGTAAACACAGGGCACTGCAGCCTCCTTGTGACCAGCTATTTTGCTGCCCTTGGAGAGAATCACCAAAGAGTTAACAAGGAGAACCACCAAACAATGAAAGGCATTGCCATGTCTCCGGAAACCGGAGTGTGGGGAGACCAGAGCCATTCAGGCCCTGGGGCATATGTCAAACCCCGAAGCCTGGCATTTCATTGCGAGAAGAGTTTTTATTTTCCTGTGGCCACTGCCCAAGAGGCTTTTTAAGCACGTGCCTGATACTGCAGGTGCCTGTTTTGATGGATTGCTAGCGGCACGTCTCCTCTCTAAAGGGTCCCCGATGCAACACAGCCAGCTGTGAAGTCTATTTAACCACACTGTGGAAGCTTTCAGCCTCCAAACCACCAGCGGGTAGGTCAATGGGTGCCTGGCTTCATCAGTCAATGCAGCTTTGCATGAATTTATTCAGAGCCCACCGTTGAGTGTTAAGGGGAGCTCGTGTGTGGGGAGTGACGCCCATGCTCCCCAAACCTCCCCAGTCCCTCTCATGGTTGGCAGAGGGGAGCCCTGCACACTGAGCAACTCCCCACTCCCCACCAGCGACCAAGACTGACCTGGATGCACATGGACTAATTCTATGCTTCCCCCTGACTCCTGGCCTCCATCCACACAGATCTAGAAGGATTCCCAGCATGCAAACATGCCTACCCGCAATATTCACATTGCGACGTTGAGTCCACTGGGATTAATTCTGCGTTGCCCTTATTCCTGTTTATATCACAGGAAACTTCCGAACCACAGGCCATTGTCACCCACCTTGCTCCAGTCTCCATAAGGCTCTGCGTGTCCCCTCTATTCCCTGCCTCCACCCAGCTTCTGACACCTCCCCCTTCACCCCCAGAATCCCTATCCCTTTGGCAGCTGAACCTACTATACTCTCCAACATCTCTCTGAGTGTTCCCTTCAACGTCTCACTCTAACTGAAACCCGAGTCTGCCCTGAGAGCGGCTTTCCCTGCAGCCCTCCCAAGTGGCGGCTGTGTGTCTCCCACCCCTTCTGACCTCCTCCGGGGCTGGCAGTGGGAGGGTATCCTCCTCCATCTTCATTGCCCACCCAGACCTTTCTCCCTCCGCTCCTCCCTTCTCGCCCTAAAACCTCCAGCTGAGAGTCTCTTGCCATCGGATGACATCAAGAACCACCCCTCCTTGTCTCAGTCACCCCTGACTCCCGTGTCACTGCCTCATTTTGTTGTCTTCCACGCTGTGCCCTTCTTCCCAGCACAACTCTATTCCTTGGTGACTTTGCTACACATGTAATGACCTTTCCAACACTCAGCATTCAGTTCTGGGGGCTTCTCTCCCCGTTGATTTTGTCCTTCGCCCTATGTCAGTCCCCACATCCAGGCTCATCGCATAGCCGTTGTCCTCACCAATAACCACGGCCCTTCCCCAGCCGTAGTTCTATGCACTCCGCTCCGGACCACCGCTCCCTTTCTTCCCAGACGATTATTTCCGGTAGCCTGACTCCAGTACAATCTTGACGACACCTTCTCACTGTCTCTTCCCTGTGTCCCCATTTCAATCCCACTGTCTTTCATTGCAATCACTCCTCCTGTAGACCCCCCATTCCCTTCCTCATCTTCCCTTCATCACACACAGTTCGCAAAACCGGAACCCTAGTTAAGTCCAACTCTGCCTACTTCACGCCTGTATCCCGACTGTAGAACTCTGCTGTGGAAAAACACACAAACACACCAGCCTTTATCCTTTTAAATATATAGTCACCTGCTTCAGGTGGGCTCTAACTAATGTCCGGCCATCTAACGCCAAATCCGGGGGCCGTTCACACTCTCACTCTCCAAGAGAACATTTTCATACTTCTTCACTTTTCTTCAGGACTCCAACATCTTCTAACTTTTACTCTCAGCTTACATCCTTGACTCCTACGTGATGGAGACGATCGTACAACCCTAAGAGGACTCCTCCGCCGTCTCATCCGCCCACCCTAAAGCATTCATGCCACATCCCCCACCCTCACTATGGCAGCGAAATTTTTTGAAGTTGTTGCTGATGCTCATTTTCCCTAGTCCCTTGCTCCAATTATCTTCTAAGTAAGTGTCTCCGATCTAGTGAGGCTCATGGCCCTGCCACTCCACCAAAACCAGGCTTGTCAAGGTTGGTTTACATGATCAAAGTCAAAGGCCAACTCCCGGACTCAATTTTCCTTGACTTGTCATCAGCATTTAGGATGGTTGATCGTTCCCTTCTAATTCAAACACTGTTTTACCTTTTCACTTTGCTTCCAGAACACTATGTTTCTTTACTTTTTTCCCATTGATTTCTCAGCAACCTTGGCTGGTTTCTCCTCTTTTCTCTAATCTCTTAATTTAGGGGTGATCCAGGGCTGCATTCTTGCTCCTCTTCCTTATCCATGCTCACTTCCTTGGTGCGCCCACACAGTCTCATGCCTCAGGTGCCATCTGTATGTCAACGACTCCAGAATTTGTATTTCCACTGTAAGCTTCTCTCTTGGGCTCCAAACACCTGTGGTCACCTTTCTATGTCCCCATTAAGTCTTTCAAGACAAACCTCAAACTTAATACGTGCTTAATACGTGCTCCCCTGTGCCTGCTACACCCCAGTCTCCTCATCTCAATTATCATTTTTTAGGCCAAAGTCCTTGCAGCTGTCTTTGATTCTTTCTTTTCTCTCACACCCCATGGCCTTGCTATTATTCAAACGCACCTGGCGGATCTCCACATTGGAGTCTTGCTCTTCTCTTCCCTCCACTGAGGAAGCGTTTCTCCTGTAGCTTTCCCACCGCTAAACATCACCGCCTTGGTGATTTCCCCATTACGAACTGTACATCATGCCTTCTAAAACTCACTATTTCCTACCCTGCTTTATTTTTCTCATTTATTTATACAGAATACATTCTGTATACAGAATTATAATAATAGTATATTATATTCCCCAGGGGTAGGGGAAGATGGGGAGCACGTATTAAGTTTGAGGTTTGTCTTGAAAGACTTAATGGGGACACAGAAAGGTGACCACAGGTGTTTGGAGCCCAAGAGAGAAGCTAACAGTGGAAATACAAATTCTGGAGTCGTTGACATACAGATGGCACCTGAGGCATGAGACTGTGTGGGCGCACCAAGGAAGTGAGCGTGGATAAGGAAGAAGAGCAAGAATGGAGCCCTGGATCACCCCTAAATTAATTATACAGCCTGTATACAGAATACATTCAATTCCTGTAAGTGTCATCATAATATTAACTCATTTAAATTTCATAACAACACTATGAGGTAGATACTATTATTATACTATTATCACCCTTATTCTATAGATGAGAAAATAGGGGCACAGAGAGATGAATAACTTGCCCAAGGTCATACAGTTATACAGTTGGCAAGAGACAGAGTTGGCATTCAATCAGAGTCTGGCTCCAAAATCTGCATTTACCCACTGCACCATGCTACCAGGCTGCCTTTCCGAAGTGCTTATAGCCGTCTGACGTGTGTGTGTGTGTGTGTGTTTGTGTGTGTGTGTGTGTAAAACTATTCATACATATAACCATGCATTTGTTCATTATCTCTCTCCCTCCTTTGGAATCTTAGCTCTATCAGGACAGGAATCTTTTAATGTTTCTGCCACTGCTGTACTCCCAGAGCCCAGAACAGCCTCCGATACATGGTATCAGCTCAAGAAATTTTTCTTGCACGTAGGAATGGGAAACTGCACCAGCAGAGAGCAATGCGACTCCAGAATGAGCAAACCGTCACTCAGGAGGTCTATACAGCACAGGGCACTCTGAGGAAATGGGCTGCCATTCGAGGTTTTGTTGTTGTTGTTGTCGTTTTCTAATTGACTATTATTATTAAAGTTCTTTCTTAAAAATTTGGGATAATGTGCATGTAAATAAGAGGGCAATGTGTCATTCATTCAAGCTAAAGGTTGCCAGAGATTTTAGCAAAAGCATAAGTCAATTTCAGTTTTCATGGAGTAGGACACAAGAGCTGGAGACTAGGTGACAGGCTGGATGGGAATGGGAAAAGGTGGGGCAATCCTTTGTAGCTTTGGTTCCCAACCCCCAGGCCATGGCCTATGAGGAAAACAGAGCAGCACATCATTCCCTGAGCCCCGTCTCCCCCCTGCCCCTCCTTACCAACCCCCATCTGTGGAAAAATTGTTTTCCACAAAAGTGGTACCTGGTGCCAAAAAAATTGAGGACTGCTACTTTATAGGAACAGGGTCAGTTAGTGCGAAGTCTGATGACTAAGTAGTACCTGGCTGTAAGGGCTGGAGATTACGTAGCAAGTGTGTACCTCAATGTCAGTTGGAGGTGGATTCCAGGTGTGGGGCAGTAGGTAGGATGAGTGGCATTGATAGAGTCTACGATACTCATACTGATGGGCTGTGCTGCATTTTATTTGCACCAATTCTTCCTTTTGAAATATGAGGTGAGTCCCTCCTGCGAGATGCCAGCTTGGGGAAGGGTGTGACTTGCCCTCAATTTGAAACCAAAATAAAATACTGTTATAAACTACCTCCTGTAAGACCCATGCTGTGCTAGATGCTTTAGGTAGCAAAGCCTGACACTTGGGCTTGGGAGTCAGACTGCCTGGTACTACCACTAAGAAGCTGTGACCCCCCCGCCCACCCACCCCCAAACCAATCACTCACCTTTTCCGATCCTTATTTTCTTTGTCTAGGAAATGGATGTCATAATTGTACCTGTAACATAGATTTGAAGAGAGCGTCCACTTAGTTGATGCAGTAAAGTTATCAGTACCTGGGAAGTCAAAAGTACTCAACAAATCTGAGCAATTAATATTCATCACACACCTGGCACTCGAGTGAGGTAGACAGACTATCATCCCCTTTCTACAAGTGAGAGAACTAAGCTTCTAAGAACTCAAGCAATTTTCTCAGAGTCACTTGGCCTGTGAGTGACAAAGCTGGAATTCACATCTCAGTTGACCTGACTCTTTATCTGCCAGACTACACAGTTGTCCCTTGGAATACTTTCTAGAATATGATGTTAACAATATTAATAACAAGATACATCTCATGCATCATGCACCTGGAAATTACTGTGTGCCAGACTGCCAGGCTAGTTCTGATGGGTTTACATGTATTTTTCTTTTCCTTTCTTTTTTTTTTTTTTTTTTTTTTTTTTTTTTTTTTGGAGATAGGGTCTCCCTCTGTCTCCCTCTCTCTGGTTGGAGTGGTGCAGTGGTAATCATAGCTTGTTGCAAACTCAAATGCTTTCCTGGGCTCAGGAGATCCTCCTGGCTCAGCCTCCCAGGTCGTTGGGATAAACAGCTGGCACCACCACGCCTAACTAATTTTTTTTTCCTTTTGGTAGAGACAGGATCTCAATATATTGCCTAGGCTGGTCTCAAACTCCTGGCCTCAAATGATCCTCCTGCCTCAGTCACCCAAAGTGTTGTGATTACAGGTGTGAGCTACCACACCTGGCCGGTCTACATGTATTCACTCATTTAAACTTCACAGAAACCTCATGAAGTGCACCCTAATATTACCCCGCTTTTACAGATGGGGAAAGGTAGACACACAGAGAGTAAGGGGTGGCCAAATTCACATAGCTGATATAGGGCCAAGCTGGGGGCGTCGAACCTAGGTACTTTATTTCCAAACCTTCAGCCCTTAGGGCCCAGGGAACTACCAGAAGGTAACTCCTTGATAAAGAACAGTCATTCCAATTCCAAGTTTTCCTGTTCATAAACTTTGCAATAATTAAACCTTGATTTTTCCATTTTTAAGTCCAATTGTCACATAGGCTCTTCGACTCAGTAATTAGCAGTAATAATAGTAATAACATCTTGTCCTGCACTGAAAAATCTGACACTCGCTAAAGCAGCAAATCTAAATAATTGATATTAATTACATGAGGTTTTTAGGAATAATCTGCCTGAAACAAGTCTGAAATGAGAGGATTAAAAGGCTGAGATAATTCTCAGCAGCTGCTGAAGAGGCACTCCGCAGCGGCGACACCAACCCAGCCTGCCGGGCTCCGTGTCTTCACTGCCCAGGACACAGCTTGTAACCCCGACGGTCAGTGAGACCATGCACTTTTCAGTAAACAGCATGTTTTGCCCCTAAAATCTCCCTTCGTGTTTCTAGACTCTGGTCCCTCCATAACCAAAAAATTTCTGCTTTCCCCTCCCACGGCTGATATTAACTTTATAATTAAAGGAATATGGATCGTAGATTCCTGGTAGAATTCATTTCCTAGGGCAGCCATAAAAAAGAACCACAGGCCGGGTGGCTTAAAACAACAGAAATTTATTGATCTTACAATTCTAGGGGTCTCTCCCAATTTATCACAATTGTGTGTTTGTTTTATTTTATTTTTTCTGAGGCTGTCTCCTTTCTGTGTCTTCCCACGGCCTTCCCTGCCTATAGTTTTGTCTGTCTTAATCTCGTCCTCTCAGAAGGACACCAAAATTAGGGCCCACCCTAATGACCTCATTTTAACTTAATTACCTCTCTGAAGACCATTATCTCCAAATACAGTCACATGCTAAGGGACTAGGGGTTAGGACTTCAACATAGGAATTCAGGGTGGGGGTGCATTTCAGCCCTCAACATTGCTAGATATCATTTTCCTGAAGCTGATCTTGTTCTGTCACCTCCACCTCAGTGTCCCCTCCCCATCCAGGCAGTGGGCGCATCTGAGCATGTGGACAGTTACCACTGAGTCACCCTAATTTCTGTTCCCATAAAGATTGACGTGTCAGGCCACAGCTGTCCCTGTTCATAATCTGCCATGTGACTTTTGGGAAGGAAGAAGGAGAACAGAATTCCCAATAACTGAGCACCTATATTAAACCTAGGAGCAATGCCGGTCTGTCTTTTACATACAGTATTTCATTTAAAACTCTCAACAACCATGTTAGATGGGTACTATCTCAGTTTTAGAGATCAAAAAAAAAAAATGAGCCTCAGAGAGTTTAATAATCTGGTCAAAATGTCACACAGTGAATAATGGCAGAACTAACAGGTTTAAATTTGAGGCTAAAAGAAAGAAAGAGAGAGAGAGAAATAAATGAGTAAATAAATGTGGGGTAATAGCATAGGGGTAAGAGGGAGAGGGAGCAACTGAATTATGTTGAAAACCAACAGGACAACGGATCACAGCAGAAAAATTTAAACTCACATTTCTCCCCAAATGAGCCATTTTATAGCGCAATAACAGCGGCGTCTGATCCAATCTAGTGCCACCCGTTCGTATAATCATGATCTCCTCGAAGCCTCCCCAGGAACCCATCACACAGGCCCCAGAGCACTTCACAAGTCCAACCGCAGGCCTTACTGTCACCTGCCACTTCAGTGCAGCCATATGTGTGGGGAGACGGGGTCTCCATTCCCCTGGTCCGGTTGGAGTACTTGTATACTTGCATCTCTTAGCATCAACACTTTGTGCCAATTAATTTTTCTTGAAGATAAAGTGCCACAAGTACCCACTGGGAGGCAGGGGCTGGAAGGAGTGAAATAGCAAACATCAAGGATACCGGGGAAGGGGACTGTAGGCAAAGTTCCATGTCTGATTTCATGACTCTGCTAGCCTTGGGCAGGAAACAGCAGCTCACCGTATCTGCCAGGGGACATGAGGATTATGGAGAAGGTCATTCTTAGGAATTTTGAGACATGCCTGTGTCTATAGGCTGATTTGGGGATTCACTGGATATAGAAATACTGATCTCACTGGTCCTCAGGTTTCCTGATAATTTCAGGGTGACGGGTCCCCTACATCCCAGTGGATCCAATTTCCTCAACAGCCTCTGGATTGCACCTGCTCGGCACACATGGTCATGTGGATGGGAGGTAGGTACATGAGGATGAAAGACAGATTAGTGAACAGTTTTAGCAATTTCCAGGAGCAAAGGTTAGTTAAATATCTTTTCCTAATGTGAAGCTGAGCTCATATTATGGGTCAACTTTAAAAGGCCCCAGTGGAATTATAAATAAAACAGATGGGCCAAAGATTGGATCATAATAGGACACAGATGTGGGTCCTGGAGGCGGGCTGTAAAGACAGACGCCCCTTCCAGGGAACAGCACCTGCCCTCCTCTCTCGCTGCCACTCCCCAAAAATATAGAGAAGAAAGAACTCCAGCCTTCCTGAGGACCAAGCCCCAAACAAGACCTTGGTTACTCTGTTTGCTATTTCTTTTTTAAGTGAGGAGACGAGAGAGAACGCATTTTGAAGACATAATCTCTGAGAACACAAGCTGGGACATGCTTTGGCTTGCCCTAAATTTAATGCACTTTTTATATATAGACATAAAAAACAGACATTTTTGGAGCCTTCCTCAGATAATTACTTGGTAACCCCCACTTTTGGATTCTAGCCGATCTGTCTATTATAATGCTGCTATGAACTTTATTTCATACCACACCAGGGAGGGCGAGAGAGAAGGACTGAGAAGTTGGAGTACTCAGATATTACATGCAATAAAGGGGTCATAAAAATCAATGTAAAATTTAATGCAAAAGGGCTGTGGGCACCCAACCATTCAAGTTAGGAGGTAAGGCAGATGGGAAGTAGGGTTGAGCTTCCAGAAAGTAGTATAGTATATTTTCTCTAACTTTACTAAAAAGTGTACAATAGTACTCCTGCTTGCCAACCCATCTGTGAGTTAAACATGTTTTTAGCCATGTTTTGGAACCTATTTCTTATTTGGAGAAAATAGCCATCATCATAATAAAGTAAAAATAGCACTTATTGAACTTGTTCTATGTGGTAGGCATTGTGCCAGGCAGTGATATTATCAGTAAATTCCTAGAGCAGTCCGGAATGCTTTTATTGTTCATGTTGCATAGATGATAGTTGATAGATGTTAAGATACTAGTCCATATCACACATGGAATTCATGACTATTTGCCTCCGAGAGCCATGATTTTTCCCAACTATGTATACAGATCTCGTTTTCATATACAGAGCACTGTTGTGGGCACTTCCATTCACTGATTTAATGAATCCTGTGCAAAGAAATCATGGTTTCTTCTTTGAAATCCTAGAGTAAAACTCAGAATATTAGCTTTTTAATCAGTTTCAATGGTTTCTCCTTGTTTAATAGGAAACCATTCCCTTTAAGACCTAGGCTTCTACTCACTTGAAAGCCATGAAGTGGTAAGAAAATAAACCCAAATCAATTACTTCGGTAAACTGGTGAATTTTTGACTATGTAATGGAGGCTAGAGTATGGATTGATAGGGAAAACTATAGAGCTATCCTCTAGCCTTAAAGCCTCATTTCCTGGATTAGTGACAAGTTTCTTAATTTCTCCGCATCACTTTCTTTCATTTCTCTTTTTCTTCAGTAGTACCAATATGGGCAAGGTGGTTGTGAGGTTGCATGAGACAATGCATGCTTAAAATAGTACACAGTGCAAGGTAGGTCCTCAAAGCTGACTATTCTTCTCATCATCATTATGAATACCGCTTGTCTACTTTAACTCTTCGATTCCTTAGACACCTGGAAGATCTAACCAGGTGGGCTAACTAGAGGCCAGCTTTGTGACACAGGGCTCTGAACACAGGCAGCTCTAGGGAGACCTGATTGACCTTTGGTCCTATGTGACCAAGTTTTGTCACCAATAGTTTCTTAGATGCCCAAAACTTTCTATGTCAAAAAGTAAAAACAGAACAAATCACATTTACAGTCAATTGATTTTTGACAAGGGTATTAAGATGAGTTAATGAAAGAAAGAATCATCTTTTCAACAAGTGGTGCTGGGACAACTGGTATCTGTTAGGTAGATAGTCAGGATCTCCAGCTCTTCTAGGGACAAGGGTGCCCTGCTTTGGTGCTGTCTTGAGCAATTGCTCCACCTGGGAAGAAGGATGAGGGTGGGCACTCCGTTTTGTCATTGCCCCACCCTTAATCCCATCCAGAGCAACTGCTGGACCTGGGGAAGGAGACCATGCTTTTTCCATCTGGGAATTCCCCAGCACAGGCATAATAGGCTTTAGAAAGTGACCTGAAGTAACCTAAGGGTAATGATTATGCCATTAGCTTGCATCTGCATTGTGGCTCACAATCCTCACAACCCCCGCAGGTGGGCTTTTGGAGAGGGAACTCTCATATATGCAGGTGGAATTTTGAGGACACCTGTTGATCATTTGATAACATCCCACATCTCCTGAAAGCTCTCCCCTGGACTGGGCTAATAAAAGAAAACAATCTGAGAATTTAGAGAGAGAGTTAGTAAGAGAGTGTGAGTGAGAATGAGAGTGAGAGTCGGTCTGTCTCTCTCTCTCTCCACTGGCCCGTTTTGTTCTACAATACAGAGCTGGTGGTGTGAAACTGCTTCCCGCCTGAGATCACTCCATCATATTGGCCCTGCTGGTGATGTTTCCAAGCAAGGAGTCAGAGGACCAGGATAATAGTCTGGATTTGACATTTTGGAGCATCTGGTCATTCTTCGGCCCAGAGCATACCAAGAACTGACGGCCAACTCCCGCCCTGATGTTCTTGGTGCCATGACTCAGCTGCTCTGTTTAGGTAAGCCAGCTCGCCTTTTTTCATGAAAACACCTTGACTGGGTTAACCCTGTCTAAGAGGTGCCTTCTTTATCGTGGCTGGCCACCCACTCGAAGGTGACACTACTTTCAGAAACAACCAGGCTGTTATACCAACAGATATGATTGTCCTGGTGCTCAA
>VBSM01002223.1:6570293-6610778 GCA_008086735.1 Cheirogaleus medius | reverse complement strand
CATTATTTGAAACCTTAAAATTTGTACCCCCATAATTTGCTGAAATAAAATAAAATAACAGAACAAATGATACAGACCAAGTTATCACGCCACGAAGGAGAGTCACAAGATATTAGTGGGATATTGGTAAAGAAGTAGGAAAAATAATATCAAAATTAATAACCTGAGAAATAGGTACAGTCCAGCTCATGTTTCAAATTAGAAATCAATGTAGTCCTCAAATCTTTATAGAGAAATAAATCCTACCAGAACCCTTTTCTTCTGGGTAATATTTTGTGATGACACCTATGGATAAAATAAATGCCTTGTCACAGAACGTTAACACTTAGGATTATACACTAACAGTCTACCCACATAAAAAAAAATAAGAAAAATATATGCAGGGCAATTGAGTTATTGTCCTCACAAAACTCTGAAATAATTCTCTTCCTTGATATGTTTCAGACCTAAAAAATAGCCAACTCCGTAAATTCTTCATCAGTAATATTTCTTACATCTGTCTGTTCTTCCCCCGATCAGCATCTTATTACCTCATACCTGCACAGTTGCCATTGCTGCCCAAATACTCCTTCTTTATGTAATTTACTTCTTTCCAATCTATTCAATATGCTGCTGTCAAATCATTTTAAAACATGTATTTTATCAGTAATTCAACTATTCCAAAATATTCAAACGGTTCTACTGACTGTAGAACAAAAGTTCAAATTCCTTATTTTAGTACCCAAGGATATTCTTTACCATATACCAAACTATTTATCCAAAATTATTTTCTAATTCTCTTTTAATGGGACATTCCCTAAATGTAAAATCTGTTTGTATTTACCTTTTCACCTTGCCTTTCTCTCAGCATATCCAAATTCTACCAACCCTTAAAAATCCAATTGCTTCTTACTTTACTACTTAATGCTAAGATCAAATTCTACATTGGATAAAACTTGGAACATTCTCTGACTATTCCAGGCTACCATGATTTCTGGCTTACCTGCTTCTTTGTCCTTCATTGGGTATTCATCATATCCTGCTTTGTCTACACAAATGGATTTTAGGCATTTCAATAATATCAGTAACTTAAGCTTGTTGGAAAAGTTTCTATAGACATAGTGCTCAATAAAAATAATTCGTGAGTAAATCAAGAGAACAGAACAGAATCATAGAGTTGAAGAAGAACAAAAAATGTTACAGGAAGACCTTACAGATCATCTAGCCTGATCATTTTATTGCATAATTGGGGAAACTGAGGGGAAACTGAGGTCTAAAGATGGAAAGAGATAGGCACATGATCCAAGTTTGTTCAATGGCAGAGCCAAGACTAGACTCTGTTTTCTTTATTCCTACTCTTCACTGCTCCCCACCCCCCACTTAGAACATGTTGCCTGAATCTCAATGCTTCACTTAATATGGTATCATCTTAGAAATGACTAAATTTCTCCAGTTTGTTCACAGGTGAGCGTGTGGGGATGGAAGAAGGGTAGGCCACCCCTCATCTATCCTGAAATCTAGACAAGAGGCTCACTGGATGTGGGTACATGGTCTGGTCCATTGCAGTAGTAGTTATCCAAGGACAAAGCTTGCCCTGTGACCACTGGAGCTTGTGCCATCTGAAATACCTCCAAGGCCAGACAACTTTCACCAAATAGTTTGAATGAATCCTGAATTCAAAGGGTGTGTGCATCCTGGGCACAATTTCCCATAGACACCCTTGCTCTGGCTTTCCTTGCTTTCAATTTTTAAGTGTTGAATAGCATATGGCCAAGAAGATCTCGGAGCAAAAGGCCAATTACCTACTTGGGTGATTCTTCTCTCACACCTCTGCCCAGTTTGGGAACAAAGTAGACACATTGAAGACAAATGCACTCTTGGGCCCATATCACAATTCCAAATTCAGATATCTCCAGGGATTAGCTTTCCCTGGGGAAAACACAAGGCTCAGTGCTTCTCAAGGCATCTTCTGAGTAGGAGAGGAAATAGCTGATATTTACCACCATATTACAAATGAAGGGATGGGAGGATGCATGATTTAGACGGGTAACTACATGAGCCACTGTCTCTTGTCATTACTGTGTTAACTCATTACAATGGCATTTTAAGTCTCAATCTGCTTTCAACTAACTTTGTGACCTTTAGCATATATCTTAAGCTCTCTGAATCTTGGCTTTCCCACACAAAGGTGCTGGGAAATAACAATGAGCTTCTCATTCTAAAATTTTATGGTTTTAATGACTACCATGTACACAGCACTATAGCATTTATGAGTTTATGAGCCTTTCACAGCATCTCAGGCCATCCTTACGACTTGGAAGCAGGAAGCACAGGTATCATCAAACCCATTTTACAGCTAAGGTTATGGAGAAGTGAAGACCATAGGCCAATTAGTAGCGGAACTAGAACCCAGGTCTTCAAGATCAGGAGTCAGCAAACAATAGCCCAAAGGCCAAAACAGGTTTGCCACCTATTTTTGTAAATAATGTTTTTTTTGAAACACAGACACTCATTGTTTTATGTATTGTCTATGGCCATTTTTGTACATGTAAAATAGCAGAATTGAGTAGTTGCAACAAAAATTATATGGCCCAGAAAGCCAGAAATGTTAAGTTTTTGGCCCGTTACAGAAACATAATAAAACAACTTGTCAACCCCTGTACTATTAAGAGCATATAGGTTTGTGATTTTCCACCATAATATACAGCTCACAATTCTGCAAGGTCTCTCTAATTTTTCTCGACATCATTGTAATCAGACATTTACCACTGTTCTGTGGCCCCTGTCTCCCAAGTCTTAATTGGGTTAGAAAATCACTTGCAGAATGGGGTACACGAATTAAATTCATCTAATTCAGAAATCAGCATATACATTATACGTTTCTATTTTAAATGCAGTGGTGGAAAAAATCAAAGAAGAAGAAGAAGAAGAAAAAGAAAACCTTTAATCACTTATACACCTGCATAAGAAAAGAGAAACACTACAGTAGAAATACACTGATATCATTAGTATTATTGGGTTGTTGAACACTAGCAGCAGTAAAACACATAAAGCCACAATCACTAGCCTAAAGCCTTTCAACTGAAGCAAAGCACACAGCTTAAAAACAGAAGCGAGCACTAGAAAACCTGGCAAAATCTCTGAGGTGTGATTGAGCTCTCAGATGTAAGCATTGAATAAGGATGTTCACTCGGTGTCACAAACCCCACAGTTGCAGAAATATTCAGTGACTGAGTATTATGGGGTTTTCTGATTCGGTGCACACATATGTGTGTGATATTTCAATTGTTACAACTCCATTGCTTTTGTAACTGTTTTTAATTACTCATGAGACCATTTCTCAGTACGAGCTGAGCATATGGGCACTTTGCATTTTTAAAATCCTACTTTTGGAGTTATCCATGGGCTGAAAAAACCTAGCTTTTTTTTCAAGTGTAAACAAGGTATTTTGAAAGCCTTCACCCTAGCAACGTGAGGGAATCAGGGTACCTGTTCTCAGTTGGGTCACTACCTTGAGAGCTCTACCCTGGGAAGGTCACACACGATGCTGTGTTTCTGGTTGCTGGAAGCCATTCAGTCATTCATTTGACAAAGATTTATTGAAGAAACACTGTGGACACAACTCTGGATGAGGAAAAGAAAATGAATGAACAAGGATCCTTGCTTTAATACTACCTGTGCATGATGAGGTAGTCATTAGATCATTCATTCATTTTGCAACTCTTTATTGGGGACCAAGTACAAGTTGACAACTATTCCAAACACTGCAAATAGAATGTTTGATATATTTTCCTGCTCTTTTTGAGCTTAAACAATTTTATAACATATGCAAAAATTGACAAGGCATCTAACCAACAAAGGACTAATACCTAGAACATATAAAATCCCTATCATGAATTTTTAAAAAAGATAGAAACATCAATAGGAAAATGGGCAAAATACATGAACAAACACTTTACAGAAGAGGATAGATTTTCACTTCATCAGTCATTAAGAGAATTGCAAATTAAAACTATGATTTGATACCACTAAATGTCCATTTTAAAATGGCTAAAATTAAAAATCCAGAAAATACTAAGTGTTGGCAAGGATATGGCACAACTGAAAGTCTTGTTTATTGCTGGTAGGAATGTTGATTGATAAAACCACCTTGGAAAACTGTTTTGCATTATCAACTAAAGTAGAACATGCCCCATGACTTTGAATTTTCTATCTTAGGAAACATATTCCTATGTTCACCAAAAAATGCAAACTAGAATGTTCATAGCAGCACTATTTGTAATAGCTACAAGTTGGAAACTATACAAATACCCTTCCACAATAGAATGGAATAAATAGATTGTGGAATATTCACCCAGTGGGGTACTATATAGCAAAGAATGAATGATCTACAACTCTATGTAGTAATGTCAGTGATTCTCACAAATACAATGTTGAATCAGAAAGACAATAGACAGAAAAGAGTAATGATTGTGTGATTTGATTTATTTCAGATAAAATCTAAAACCGATTTGTGGCATTGGAAGTCAAGATGGTGGGGGCATACAGGAGTTGTAACCAGAGGGAGGCATAAGGGGGCTTCTTCTGGGGGCTACTAGAGCTTTCTTTCTTCATTGGTGTGCCGGTTACGTGGGTGCACTCACCTTAGGGAAACCTATTGAGCTGTACATGTACTATTTGTTTTATTAAACATGCATACAAGACCTTCCGCAATACAGAGTTAGAATAAATTCCTAAGTGAGTTCATGGGAGGAGGCTAAACTTTCCGTGCAGGAAGCAGTCTCCAGAGGTTGCATTGGTACTAAGCTCCAAAGAATAGGAATGGTCTCAACCCACAGAAAAGGGATACTGCATTCCATGATAAGCAAAATGTTCCTTATAGAAGAGAGAACATAAGGAAATACGGAGCAATTAGTGGAACACGAGATACGTGGACGAAGGATAAACAAAGCTAGAAAGGTAGGCCAGAGCCAGAAGGAGGGCCGCCTTGCTAGAGGTGCTTGGCTTTGTGAAATAGGCAGTGGGGAGCCATCGAAGGTTCTAAGCAGGGCACAGATGAGCAGAGTTGTGTTCAGGGAAAATTAACTTGGCAGTTGTATTGCAGAATGAATTGGAAAGTGAAGAAACTGGGGGAAGGGAGACCACTTTGGATGTAATTGCAATTGTCTGGGTGATATGTAATTAGGCCTAAACGAGGGTGGTCATGTGAGTGGGAAAGAGGAGATGTGTAAAAGGCATTAGAGGTGACAAAACAACTCATCAGATTTTTGTGTTGAGGGAGAGGGAAGAGTCCAAGGAGATCAATCGGGCGATTGGAAGATAAATCATGTCATTAACAGAAATAGATAAATTAGGATCTCTTTCTTGAACTCAAGGGCTTGAGCATTGGCGGTTTTTTGTAACCTAGACACCAGAGCTTTCCCCTGAGTACTGGAGCTCAATGCAGCCCAAGGTGAGATCTTGGGGCCCCCAGGAAAACTGCCATGGTACATTGCCAGCCAGACATACAAAACATAGATTTTGACTTTCTTGTAGCATGGAAGCTGCCCAGTGAAAAGGCACATTTGCCAACCTTTGCAGGTGAAAGTGGCAGTATGAATGGATTTCAAGAGGAAGTAAATTATATAATGTCAAGACAATGTCCTTAAATGCGAGAACAATGTGATTTTCCTCCCCTTCCCCTCATCCTGAAATGCATATTTGATACAGGAAGCTGGAGCAGCCCCCTAGGACCATGAGTAGAAGCTGCAGGGCAAGACCAACAAGGTAAAGGCAGCCCGAATTCTTGATCATTGTAGAACATTTCTTTAGCCCAGATAATCTCTTTGGATCTCTATGTGGCAGAGAAATGAATTCTTGAATGTCACTATTAGTTTGCATCTCTCTCTATTACTGTAGCTAAATTGATGTCTTAAATAATTCAGATCCCAAGCGTGTGGTTTTGATCCCTGAGATATTTTTCCTTCTATTAAACTGTAATTTTCTGAGCAATTATTAGATACACTATACTAGGCACCAGTGATAAAACAATTCATTAATGCTGAACATACTCTCCAAACACCTATGACCATTCCTGAAAATGTGTGGCAACGTCCCAAACAAGCTTAACCACAGGAAATGTGTATTTCAAAGCAGCTAGAAGAGAGGACTTGAAATGCTCCCAATTCACGGAAATGATAAATATGCAAGGTGATGGACACCCTAAATACCCTGATGTGATCATTGCACATTTTATACAGGTAACAAATACCCACATGTACCCCACAAATATGTAAAATATTATGTATTGATAGCAACAAAATAATCGCCACGTATGGGGCACTTTCAAAATGCAAACACTGAGTTTATATGCACATCCCAAGAACATTGTAAACTAGGTCCTACTTTTATCCTTACAGATGAGGAAAATGAGCCACCAAGAAGTTAGAAAACATCCTTCAAGGTGATATTGCTAATGGCCAGCATTTTCTGTCTACAAAGACCAGTCTTAGTGACCTGACAGTACAAACAGCCTCACTGAAAGAGCATGAAGATAAATCAATCTGAATTTATCCCAACCACTGACAAACAGAATTTGAAGCCAAGTCGCAGAAAAGATCAAAGATCCTGCTTCATGGAATGCAGGCTTTTGCTCTGATTTCTCGTGAAGAAAACTGACGGTTCCAGAACCTCTCTCTTGCCTCACTGTTGGGGAGGACGAGTTGAGTGAAGCAAGGAGGAAAGGACGGAGGAAAAGACAGACAGTGTGAGAGGAGCGTCTTCACCTGAAAATCACAGTTGTGCCCTCCTGGGGTGAGTAATCTAACTCAGGAACAACAGGAGAAGCAAGCTCTAAGATACCTGTGACAATATTAGTTGCCATCGGGGTAAGAGCCCAACCCATGAAACAGACAAACTCGAAGTCATTGTCATGCAAAAATGCTGAATTATTTTTAAAGAAAATGGTAATGATAATAAATCTTCCCATTTCTAGTCAAACAAGATGTTCAGTCATCCTATGCACTTGTTGAAAGAAAGAAGTTAGCTGATATTTTTTTCATGACCATAGGCCAAGAAGCGTGTTGTGGCTTGGGGTGAAAGGGAATTTTCACAGTGTGACGGTGGAAAGAAAGTTCTGCAAGGCTTCTTTGGCGTTTGGCCCTCGTTCAAGTGGAAGTGCTGAAGCACTTGACATTCCCACGTCATCACAGAGCGGAGTTTGCAAAGCTGATGGACCTGGGGTAGACCGGGGCCCGTGCCAATCTGTAAAGGCAGGGGTGACTTTTGCTGCATAAAACACGCCCCGGTAAAGGGAGAGCCAAGGAAGAGGTTTCCCAAGGGACCAAAGAGGACAATTAGAAGGAGATAAAAGTACAAAAGAAACTTACTGTTTGCAGTGGGCTTGCCCTGGGGGCATGTGGAATGAACTAAAGCAGGTAGCAAGGAAAGAAACCACCGTGGTCTTCTTTGCTTTCTCTCTCTCTTCCCCCTTCACCTGCAAAGCCATCGAAAGAGGCTAAAACCTCCTCAGAAGTCTCCTGGCTGGTAAGATCTTCCTGGAGAAAGCCCTCTGAGCCTTGGGAAGTGTCCCCTCACATTCTTGTTTGTCATCAGAGTGAAATACAAAGATAACACGGATTCCCTTGGTATAATTTGAAGCATTTTATTCAACATTATAGAAATTAAAAATAATTTCCAGATCATTAAATAAAGTGCTGGTCCTCATTTTTCTTGAAAAATAATGAAGCAGATTTGGGCACTCTGCCCATTGGCCAGAAATATAACTCCAAGTTCTTATTGCATCCATGGAAAACCCAATTCAAATTATAGCATGTTTTCCTCCAACATAATTCGCCATAAATATCTGTGTATCTGTATCTAAATAATATCTACAATCTAATCTAAGAAAAAAATATACAAATCAATATGGAAGGAATGTGTAATTTCAAAAGGATTATTATTTTATATGCTCTTTCCGGAACCTTGAGAAATGACCAGATAAATAAGTGCAGAGCTAAACCTTGCAAATGTAAATAAAGACAGCGCACTAAAACCTTCCCATCCCACCGCACAACAATTTACAACTTTGGCAGCCACAGAACATTGTCTATATGCACAGATGACATGACACACATCACCTAGGCAAATCACCACCCACACAATTTGGAAAACAGGGTAGGGTTAAGTGTTATGAGAGCTGGAATATGAGCAGCAATTGATTATTATAAAAATAATGCAGCCTTCTATTTATATAGTGCCTCACTCCTGTGTAGCTCATGGTACAGCCATATCTTATTGTGAATTCTATTCATATGTTAGGTTCAAAGTCATCTTTCATGCACAGATCATTACTGGTATTCCTTCTCACACAGCCCCTGTGTGGTTACCTAAACTTAATCCTGTTTCAGCAGCAGAGACACTGGCTTTGAAATGCTATGGTCATGCATGGCTACTAGTCACCAGGGGAATAAAAACTAGGTCCTAGTTTTGCATTATATCACAATCCTGCAATTTCCCACTGCATGCCTAGGACAAGTAATCTGATGGCCTCACAGCTCTTACTCTAGGATGCTAATGTTATGCCTGTCAGCAGAAAAACGGGTGCCACCTGCTGTCCCCATTGTCCGCTTCAGGTGAGGTACCAGCAAGATGGGGCCACAGGGAGGTCAGGTGGTCTCTATACACTACCTGGGCACACTTCTGAGCCTCTCTGAGCCAAGGTTTACTCCTTCTTAAAGTGAGCACAGAAATTCCTACTTCACAAGGTCACCGGGATGATGGGGGTAGGTGACCTTCATTCAGTACAGTGCTTATTGAATGAATAAAAGAGAGAGAGAGAGACTTTGAACAACAATGAGAAATACTTGGAACTCTCCTCTTGCACTTTAGAAAGAGATAAATTCAACCTTAGAGAAAGATCAGTAAATGGGAGGTTTTCTATTATTATCACAATTTAAGTTTTCAAGGGAAATTTTTCAAATACACACTATTCTCCTTCATTAGTTTGCCCTCTCCATCAAAGAGCACATTTTCTAATTAAAGAATTAAAATACTCCAGGCCACAAATAACTTGGAATTTGGTGTCATGGGTGATCTCCCTGCAGCCATGGAAGTCCAGCCCCAAATGTGCCCTCAGCTCAGTTTAACTCTGTCACATGTCCTCTTACGGTAACACGCTCGTCACACTTCCGACAATTGATATACACTGGTCCTTTTTCCCGAAATGCCCTTCACCCCCACATTTACTAGAACAACTTGAACTAGTCCCTTCTCACTTTGCATGGTTTTGATGCAGGACTGACGACTGAAGGGGCAGAAAAAAATTACCTCCCTGGCTTTTGTTAAGGAAACCAAAGAAAGATCGCAGAGAGGCTAATCCTGGAAGGAAGTGAATGAGGAGAGAGATCTGGGGGAGGGTCCTCACCCTCACCCAAGCACACACACAAGAGAGGGAAAAGGGTTTTCCAGTGACTGAGTGGGAGGACTTGGGGGTGAACAACTGGTGGGACTCCTGCCTTTTCCCCAGGGAGGTGGCATGAGAATAGTGGCTGTGTCGTCCCCTGCAGAGGCTAGATGGGCACCCCCACCTTCTGCAGAGCATCCTTGGGGGCTTGGAGCCCTCTCTACTGGCCTGCACTGCAAGCACCTCATCAGCACCGGTCGGTGTGACCTGAAGACCAGAAAGGCATTCTGGAAAGTTCTGCTGTACATAAGAAGGAACCTAAGCCAAGTCCTGGGGTAAGGAGAAGAAGCCCCTTAGGAATTCCTTTGTAAGCCAGAAGAAAGAGGTTTAAAGCCAGATTCAATTTGGTCTTAAAACCTGATGACAGCATTTACTACTCTACTGATTTTTGAGGTGAAATTTCGTACCTCTTAAAATGTTGTGTCTCTAGTGTACCCTTCATAGAAAATTAATTTAATAAGGAAATGGGGATTCATTTTGGTACAGTGATGCCACTAACTTCCTCAGGGGCCTAAGTGAGAGTGTGTCGTGTAAATGTTCACAGTAATCACATGCTGCTGTTATTTTATTTTTTATTTCAGCTTATTATGGGGGTACAAATGTTTAGGTTACGTATGTTGTCTTGACCCCCGCTTCTCCCCTGGAGTCAGAGCTTCAAGTGTGTCCATCCCCCAGATGGTGCACATCGCCCTCATTATGTATGTATATGCCACTTTTATTAATACGATTAACCCAAGGAGGAGGGCACAGGTAGCGTCACTCTTGACCACCTTGGAATAGGTCAGTCCCTAGATAAAGGTTGCTTGTCCTATAGTCTAAGACAGAGTCCTCAGCTTGTGCCCCTCTCCACACGCCACCCATTTAACAACCTGAACTCCTCCTCCATCAAGCCTAATAATACCTCCCTCCCTCCCTCTCTCCCTCAGCAGTGAGACAAGCAGTTTGTCAGGGTGGGGGTATGAACGGGATGGTACCAACAAGAGTAAGACTGGGAAGAGTACGTGCCTTAAAATAACTTCCTGCTTTTAACCCCTAAGTGATGGTTTTCAAGCCATGAGCCACCAACTTTACCGAATCTGCCGCTGCTCTCCCTTCTATGTAATCATAGTGTTGTTGGGAAAATTAAGAGTAATGTTTCAAAAGGGTGTGAGATCTGTGCAAGCTTCAAGCACAAGCTACAATTATGTTGAATATTAATAGTGCACTTGTTAAAGTCATTTATATTCCTTCGCTCATTTTTTATTCTTTTCTCCTTCCTGTTATTATGCACGATTCTTTTTTTAAAGCTAGACATTATATTATAAAAAATGAGATGCAACAGAAAACAGTCTTTTATGCAAATGCTAAGAGACGCACAAGAGTAAATGAAAACAATTTATAATACCTAAAGTTCTAAATCAGCTGGTGTTTAATAAAAAAAACAAAGTTTAGACAAATGTTCCCATAAATCACTTTTGATTTTATTTAGCATCGGTTTTCTTCACAACACAAGAGCTTCTTAGTTAAGCTAAGGCAATGACTTAGTAAAAGTGTTGACAGTCACTCCCGGGTGAGTTACATGTGTCTTCTTTGCTGACATTTTAGTATTTTTCTTATTTTATATTATTTCAACCAACCTGGACAGGATTTTATGCATGTATGTGTGTGCATTGTGTGTGTGCACAGAAAATTAATTTTTTATGTAAACTAAATCTGTATTCATACTCTTGTAGAATAATTCTAGTTATCAGCTTAGCTACTCAGCAGCTAAGGTCCAAGTCTTCAGAGAGCCCCGACTCTTTTATTTTTCTCACACTCATAGCTTGTCCATCAACAAGTACAATAAGCACTATCTTAAAATATAACACAAATTCAACCATTTCTCTCACCACAACCTCCTCCACCTGGCCCCACTCAGAAGCATCTCACCGATAGACCATTACAAAATGGTCTTCCTTCCTTCACTCTTGTTCCTGTACTATTGAAACCCCATGAGGCAGACTGAGTCATACGTATAAAACATGTATGAGAGAGGATCTTTTTTTCTTGCTTCTTATTAGGCACATAATTTTTTTGTTAAGGCCAGACATATTATGAAAAATGCTATGCGACAGAAAAGAGTCTAGAATGTAGAGAGCAGCAAAGAGTGTCAATCCCACCTAACATCAAGAAAAAGTCAGATAAACTACAAAACTACAACTTTATCAGAACACATCAGATGGCTGAGGTCACAGGGCAATCAAGCAAACCGAAATCCTGGGAAGAATGTCACTCTACTTCCCCGCCCAAAGAGAGATGCACAAGCAAAAGAGGAAAATGGGCTTGCCCTACTAGCAGGGAGAAGAAATGAGTTAAAATGTAAAGGAATCACTCATGGTCAAGTGTGGGCTCAAATGTGAGTTTTGCATCCCTGGGAGCACAGACTCAGGGAAAGTTTGCATCCACTCTCAATCTCTTTGTCTGTGGACCTTCACCAGGTACATTAAGAAAGAATGGAGGCAGGGTAGGAACCTGGAGAAAACAGCCCAAAATGGTAATGACCTCGAGTAGAGGATAAGGGGACAGGCTGCTGGAAAGGCATAAAGCCTCATGCCCCTGCTCAGACTTGTCTGTCACATGGACCGAAAAGCATTGACCCAGAGAAGGAATAGCTGCAGCACTGCCATCCCCAGCGTGTAACCACAGACCCACTGTTACTGGGGAAGATACGAAGGGGAAAAAGAATCTAACTCTGCAGAAAGGGTAGCAAACTGTTTCAAGCCCAGAATCTTACATTAATACTTAGAGGTTTCCTACCACTGGGGGAGGGGCAGGAAACTCTCTCCCGCACAAGACCTGGAACGCAAACGGGACAGAGTTTGCTATCTGGCATAGAGAAAATGGAAGAAACGATGAGAAACTATACCTCTAAACTTCAGGCACGTAGAGCCTACCTGACTGAGAAAGGACTAGATCAAAATAGACCCCCTTCAATTCATAATATTAACCTAGCAAGCCAAGGCAACAAGCAAAACAACATGTAGAGGAGAACAAAGAGCATCTACCTCCTCTGTGGTGCAGCCACACAGTTGTGGCCGGAAGCTCAGAGTGGAGAACAAGCGCCGAGAAAAACCTTCTGGCACCTCAGCCTCCACTCTAAGAAAAAGGCATCAGTGGAGCAGTTTGCAGCCTGTGGTGCTTGAAAGTGACCATAATAACAACAATCAACAAACCTTGTTCAACTACTGACTACGTTGACTAAGTCTCCTATACTAATTACCGCAGAAGAGGCACGCCCACATGTAGGGAGAAATACTGTTCACTTCAGTCTCTGCTATTCTGTATGAGATGTCTGTTACTCAGTGAAGTAGTATGGAATACCCAAATAGTCAAGGAAAAAAAACTATTTTAAGAGACAAAGAAATCAACACAATCAGACTTAAAGATTATACAGGTGTTGGAACTAGCAGACAGCGTCTTAAAATATCTGTGATTAGTATGTTAAAGGATCTAGTGTAAAACATACACATTATGCATGAACAGATGGGAAATTTCAGCAGAGAGATGAAAATTATAAAAATAAGTCAAATGGAAATGCTAAAAATAATAATACTTGAAAAAAAACCTATCATGTCAGAGATAAATTACTTCAGTGGGTTCATCAGCAGACTAACACCAGCCAAGAAGAAATTCAATGAATTTGAGGATAAGTCAGTGGAAACACAGAGAGGAAAATATATGGGAACATCCGAGAGTGGCATAAAAACATGAATTCATCTAAAATATGTGTAATTTTATTCACAGAAATAGAAAAGAGAAAAAAGGGCTGAATAAATATATAGAGAGATAAAGACAAAGAATTCTCCAAAAATGATGAAGGATATAAAAAGTACAGATCCAAGAAATGCAAAAAAAATCCCCAAGCAGGGAAAAAAATTAGACAAATAAACACCAAGAGATATTATTCAACTGTTGAAAGCCAAAAGGAAAGAGAAAATCTTTAAGGAAGACAGTGAAATACAGCACATTTCATACAGAGGAACAAACATAAGATTATAGAAACTTTCTCAGTAGAAACAATGCAAGCTAAGAGGTAAATATAATGACATCTTCAAATTTCTGGAAGAGAAAATTTTCAAAACTTAAAATGAAATAAATACTTTGCATATTTCATATATGAACAAATATTGTAGTAATTGTGCTTTAAACCCTAAGTTTTAGTTTCTGTGACTTAATTGACTCCAGAACATGTCAAATTTCAATTAAGATTGTATAATAATTGCAAATAATTACATCAAGTACAGACTCTATTGCCAGATCTTCAGTCTACAAATTACTGTGTAAAACATAAGAGATGTGCATCATGATCAGTGACCAATGAGACCTTTTCTTTCAAAATCTGTCAGAGCTTTGACACTGCACATATATTATTCAGTTTCTGCACAGATAACAAAGTATATAGTTTTGCCGCTTCCTTGTTACTTAGTAATAAGACCACATAACATTTTGCAAAAATAAAAAGGTCATTGAAAGAGAGAATTGTCTGACACAGATGAAAATGCAGCAAAGAAACAAAAAGTGATGGTGCTGTAAGTAAGCTTCAAATTGAACATAAATCACAATACGGAAAAAAGTATCTGACTAATCCCCTGAACAATGCCATCATCCAAGAGACTCTAGATATGCAGCCAGAGGAACTTAGTGAGGACAAACTTATTGACATAAATGAGGAGGGGGGTTGTGAGGGAAAAGATAAAGATGTCCCAGAAGAAGTGATGCTGGCAAAAACTTCACATTAAAGGAATTCTCAAAGATAGTTCATGACATTGAAAGTGTAAAGGACAAAATGTTGAAAGCCGATCCAAACTTACAAAAGAGTATGACAAATTGCCAAGACATAGAAAAGATATTTGCTTCATATTGTAAGTTACTCTATACAAAGTATACCTTCACTGTTCAAACTACTCATGATAAGTATTAAAAAAAATACCCAAACACTTGATTTTCAATGGTTCTAAGGTTTTAGATTACAATATACTACAGAAATAGTATTTTTTCCTAGTTTTTATTTTTCTATACATTTATAACAAACAATAAGAGAGTTTTTCATGTTTTGAGAAAAAAAATTGTAAAGGTCATGAAACAATTTTAGGTCATTTAATTGACTTTTAAGATTGTTTCTCATGGTTTCAGCTTACATGGTCATTTTTATAGCATCATACTATTGTGCTAAGCAGGGCTTGTTATCAATTCATCTCAAATCAGGCAGAAAAGTAGGCAAAAAATGAAGAAATAGATGGAATAAATTTTAAAAATAACCAAGTGATAAATTTTAAACAAACCATATCAATAATGTCTTTAAATATAAAAGTTCTAAACATCTCAATTAAAAGACACATAGCAATTAAAAACAGAAGTTATTTTGGACTAAAAAAGCAAGGCCCAATTATAAGCTGTTTTAAAAAACACACACTGTAAGTATAAAATGTACATAGAGTAGGGGAAGAGTATAGAAAAATAACAGAGCAATATCTAGTAACCCCCCCCCATTTGGTTATTAAACACACACTTCTAAATAACGCATGGGTCAGATAAGAAGTCCCATGGCGTTTGTGCCTCACAGCTTGTAGGAGTTCCTCTTTCTTGTGACTTTAGCAAGTATGATGACTCTATGACTTGGTGATGCTTTTTTTTCAATGAATCTCCCAGGTGTTCATTGAGCTTCTTGTATCTGGATGTCCATATCTCTAGCAAAAATGGGGACATTTTCCTCAATTTTTCCCTAAAATAGGTTTTCCAGGCATTGTGTTTTTTTTTTCCTTCTTCTCCCTCATGGATACCTATGATTATTATTATGATTCTTATGTTTGGCCATTTTACATGATCCCATATTTCTCATAGACTATGGTTATTCTTCTTGATTCCTTTTTCTTTATTTTTGACTGACTGGGTTAATTGGAAAGAGTTATCTTCAAGCTCTGAAATTCTTTCTTATGCTTTGTCTACCGTATTAAAACTCTCCACTGTATTTTGTATTTTCCTAAATAAATTTTTCATTTCCAGAAATTTTATTTTTTTTAAATATATCTATCTCTTTAGTAAGTTTTTCATTCATTTTCTGCATTTCTTTTGTGGTTTCTTTGAGTTGGTTTTCCATTTTCTCTTGGGTCTCACTGAGTTTCCTTACAATCCATGTGTGGGATTCTTTATCTGTCACTTCAGTGTGTTCATTGTGGTTGGGATCCATTGCTAGGGAGCTGGTGTGATACTTTGGAGGAGGTCTTTCACTCTGATTTTTCATACTTCTAAAGTTCTCGTGTTGAATATTTCTCATCTGGAGCAGCTGTTGCTTCTTTGTTTTGGATTTTCTTTTACTTAGATGAGACTTTTTTCCCCTCTCTCTTAAGTGTGTGTCTGTAGCATATCTTGGGTAAGGACTTTTGGCTTTGTTGGTGAATACTGTGGAAGGGGTGGACCTACCATTCGATCCAGCAATCCCACTACAGAGCATCTACCTAAAGGGAAGGAAATGTTTTATAAAAAAGACACCTACACCTGAATGTTTACTGCAGCACAATTCACAATTGAAAGGATACGGAATAAACCTAAATGGCCATCAATTAATGAGTGGATAAAGAAAATGTGGTGTGTGTGTGTATATATAATGGAGTACTACTCAGCCTTAAAAAGGAATGAAATAATGTCTTTTGCTGCAATTTGAATGGAACTGGAGACCACTGTTCTAAGTGAAGTATCTCAGGAATGGAAAACCAAATGCCAGATGTTCTCATTTATAAGTGGGAGCTAAATCATGGGTATATATGGTCATAAAGTGATGTAATGGACATTGAAAACTAAGACGGGGGAGACCAGTGGTAGATGAGAAATAAAATCTACCTATCAGGTACAATGTACATTATTCTGGTAATGGGTACACTAAAAATCCTCACTTCATCATTATACAATTCATCAATGTAAACAAAAAACACTTCTACACCAAAAATTAAAAAGATGTCACATGAGATCTTAGAAAATATTTTGAATCAAATGAAAATGAAATTTATTAAAATTTGTGCAATGTAGCTAAAGCAGCACTTAGGAAGAAATAACACCATTTAAACATAAAGTTATCCAGAAAATAGAAAAGGAAAAAACAATTCCCAACATGTTTTATAATCCCAGAATTACCCTGGGATAAAAGTTAAGACATTACAAGACAAGAAATCTACAGAACAATATTCCTCATAATCATAGGAACAAAAATCCTCAACAAAATATTAGGAAATTGAGTTAAGCAAGACATAGAAAGATAATATATGATGAAAGATAATATATGATAATAATATAAGATAATATACGAGGGAGTTGATCCCAGGAATGGAAGTTTGGTTCAACATAGAAAATCAATCAGTATAATTCACCATATTAATAGACTAAAGAAGAAAAAACATACAATCATCTCAATAAACGAAGAAAAAGCCTTTAACAAAATTTGACATTCATTCATGATAAATACTCTGAGCAAACACAAGTGGAAGTGAACTTCCTCAGGGTGACAAAGTTCATCTATAAAAAACCTACAGCAAATAGCACGGTTAATGATGAAAGACTGACTCTTTTCCCGGTGGACTGAGAAGAAGTCGAAGATTCCTATTGTTACCAATCCTATTTAACATACTGGATGTCCTATCTACTGCAACAAAGTCTGGGCTTAGGGTGGGGGGATGTATACAGATGAAACAAGAAGAAATAAACAAGAATAAAACCATCCCTATTTGCAGTCTAATAATTATCTAAGTAGAAAATCCAAAAGAATCTACAAATAAGATGCAGAGATATGTGAATTCAGCAAGGTCACAGGATAGACGGTGAGTAAAAGAAATCAATTGTGTTTCTACAGCTTAGCAATGAATAATAGAAGTTAATTTTTTAAGATATCTTTTAAAATAGCATCAAGACATGAAGTGTTTGGGCATAAATCTAAAAAACAATATGTGTATAATCGTTATGCTGAAAACTGCAAAGCAAAGAAAAGAGGAATAAAAAAAAGAGCCTACATAAATAGAGAGATATATTGTGTTTATGAATTGAAAAACTTGATATTGTTAAAGAGTCAATTGTTCCAAAACTGATCTATGGATTCAAGTAATTCCAATCAAAATTTCAGCAAAATATTTTGTTGAAAAGTACAAGTTACTTTTAAAATTTACATGGAAAGACAAAGTATAATAGCCAAAAACAATCACAAAGATGAAAACGAAGTTGAAGTATTCACACTACTTGATTTCAAGACTTACCGTAAACTTTCAGTAGTCAAGACAGGGTAGTATTAGTGGAAGAATAGACACAACAGACCAATGAAATACAATAGTGTTAGGTCCGGAGCTGAGAGAGAGACACAAGGAAGGCTCATGTGTAGCAAATGTTTAAGTTGAGCATCTGGGTACAGATGGGTGGAGGTTGAAAAAGGCATCTGAGAGAAAATGGAAGAGACTTGGGTTTATAGAGAGTTTTTCTGGGAGGAGTAAATACTTTTCAAACAACCAGGAGGGGTAAGAAAAGTGAGTTCTCCTTTTGCATTTCATTCTTGTATCTCCCTAGGGGTCTGGCAAAGGCTACCTGTCTAATATAACCCTAGGAAGGGGAGATGGGTGGGTTCTATAGGAGGTTTGGATGGAAGTTTGGCCAGGGTGAATTCCTCAAACCTAACAAATACAGTCCCAGAAAATAGATCCAAACAAATTTAGTCAACTGGGTTTTGGCAACGATGCAAAATAAATCAATGGAGAAAGGACAGTGTTTTCACAAATGATGCTGGAACACTTAGACATCCATAGGCAAAAGGAAGAAAGTGAGGATGGAAGGAGGGAGAGAGGAAAAGTAAACTTGACTCAGATCTGAAACTATATAAACTCTCTATTAGATAATATAGGAAGAAACTTTGTAACCTTAGATTATAGAAACATTTCTTAGGTACGACACCCAAAGTATGACCTATAATAGAAAATATTTATAAGCTGGACTTCCCCAAAGCTATACACATTTGTTCTTCAAAAGACACAGTTAAGAAAATAAAAAGATAAGCCACAGATTGAGAGAAAGTACACACCTGCAAAACACGTATTTGATAACAGACTTATATCCCGAATATATAAAGAATTCCCCAAATGCAATAATGAGAAAAGAAATAGCATTAGTTTTAAAAGTGAGTCAAAGATTTGAATATACACATCACTAAAAAAAGATATAGGGATGGGATGGCAAATAAGTACATGAAAAGATTCTTGATGTTATTACAATATTGGGACAATGCAAATGAAACCTAAAATGATATACCACTGCATGCCTACTAGAATGGATTTCTTTTGTTTGTTTTTAATTTTAAGTGCAGTGGAAAGCCACTGCAGCATCCAAAGCAGGGAGGTCATAAGAGCTCATCCATGTTTATAGAGAAGATCACAGTGGTTGCTGTGCCGAGTAGGTTGGTGACAAGGAAAGCAGAAGGCCATCGAAGTGGCTGTGGTCAACCTGGGCAAAACGATGGTGCCTTAGAATAAAGCGGAAATGGGAAGTGTAGTTGTCTTTTGCACTTGAGCTGGGTGTGCCCATGGAGGACTTGAAGTGGATTAGATATGTAGCAATAGGGAAAGAAAAGAACCAGGAGTAAAAGGTGAAAGATTTATATATATCCTTGATTGTAGTGATGTCATCATGAGTGTTTGTCTATGTCCAAAGTCATCAAATTGTACTATTACATACGTGTAATTCATTGTATACAAATTATACCTCAATAAATCTGTTTGTTTAAAAAAATAGAAAGAACCAGGGGTGACTCCTAGATTTTCAGCCTCATCAACCAGATCGTTTGTGGTCCTATTTACTAAAATGAGAAATATTGGAGAAGAAAAATCAATAATTTAAAAGAATTATAATATCAACATCCTACATCTTTAAACACTGAAAATATATCTATCAGCAAAAAAAAAAAATTAAAAAGTAGAGCTGGGGAAAAATTATTTTAGGCCACAATATATAAGTTTGATTTTAATCTTGTTACTCTAAATACCAGTACAAAACGATACACACTTTATGTAATTATCATTAAATCATCAAACTGACAAACCTATTGAGATCTATCCTGTGCTCAATGCTGGGTTGGCTTCATGACGGACGCAAAAATTATAAACTCTAATTCCTGCTCTTAAGTAGCTTATGACCTAATTAAGGGGATAAATGAGAAATTTATGAGTAGGGATATAGCACTAAAAAATAAGACTGATAAATAATGCCTTTGCCATTCCATCAACAATGCCCTGAGGCTATGTGTGCAGATTTTCCAATATGAGGGGCAGACACAGAGCTGGCTTCAGAGGACAGGGTGATCCATGTGTGCTAAAATAGTCTGGAAGGTCTCTTGATAGAAGGGTGACTTGATCCTAATGCAAAGTAATGTAGAGGGTGTTCCATATGAGGGTACGTAATCTGCAACAAAGTGCAATTCTTTCTCCTGTCTTGGGGAAAAGAAAGTTCATGATTTTCTTTGAGAAACAGAGACATGAGTAGAAATAACCAAGTTGAGCTTTTTGAAATCAGTGAGGAGCTCCTAAACAACGATTTGTTATAATTTTTCAGCTATAGATACTGTCATGAAAAGTGAAAAAATGCATATGGTGCAATAGAGGCATTCTGCCTTCTCGGAAGCTTTAGGGGTAGAGATGAGAATCCACCATCGCCTTTGATCCTCCCATTTGTGAAGTCTACAAAGAATATGTAGGATGAATGACTAGCATCATGTTAACAGACCATACCCTTTGTGCCGAGATATGATTTTCACTAGACCTTGTCCTGGATAAACAACTTTTGGCCCATCTGCCTGGGTAGACAAAGATCAAAGTCATTTCCACCATGCATCTCTTTTCATACAAAAATATATTGGTTTTCACTATTACTAAGCTATACAGAACTGATCTTTTTTTTTTTAATTCCCCCAAATCAAATGGAAAAGACTTTTTAGATTAGAAGTGCCTGTTTTCAAACAATAGCCTACCGAGTTTGTCTAGCCTTAAATAGACACGCATGTGACCACCTTCTGATAAAAGGTGACGTAGGGTCCTAAAGCACCAGCTTCCCCTGGGAGGGTGGTTGAGGTCCATGCTCACCTCTAAGGGCTCAACAAATTTGGATAATGCTTTCCAAAGTCAAATGAAACTAAATTGAAGGACAGAGCTCAATCTATTTGGAGAAAGGACACCAAGTCTCAGGTGAGTTTTACCACGTTGATGACATGGTAGTGAATTGATTTTACAGTGAATAAGCAAATAGCTGCATGTGCAAGAATTCAAAATAACAGTAATCAGGAAATATCTTTGTGTCTAAAACTTCTGCTCAGTGGGGGATCTCTTTTCATCTCAGACGTGATCCAGCAGTTACTCTCCCTGCCAAAATCCAGAACAGGATAAATATGTCACCCCATATTAGCAAACCTGAGTTCCACAGGGGAAAGATGACATAAATGAGATCAGGGAAAAGGGGAAGAAAAGAGGAGAGAGGGAGAGACAGAGAGAGAGAGAACACATGCATGAGAGCGAATGAATGTAAACAGCTACAGAACCAAGTAAGACAAAAGAGAAGTCACTGCTTGGATGCAGAATGGCAGGTGACAACCAAGGCTTTTTGAGAAACAGAGTTGATGAAGGAATTTCAACTGGGGCCTTCTGGAAGGTTGACTTAGAAGCATTGTACACAGGCTACCGGAATAGTCTAGGACCATTGCACACAAGCTACCAGCAGACAGGCTAAAGAAACTGAAGTCAGTTCTTCAAGAGGGTCAATTTGAAGGTTAATATCAGAGTTCTGCCAGGTCAGTTCTAGAGTTGCCTAAACGTGCTCCCTCCTCATGGCACTTGCAGGATCCTCTGCCTGGAGTGCTCACCCCCGGGACACACACGCACACGGCTCATCTTTGACACGTTTCACACCTGATTTGTAATCTCAGAGGTGCCTTGCCTGACTAGCCAACCAGAGGCAGGATCCTCTGTCTCCCTCTGTTATCAATAGGACCAATAACAGAAACTATGTAGTTCAAACACAGGGAGTTGAATATAAGAAATGGATTATGAAAGTGTTAGAAATGCTGAGAAGAATAAAAGGAGGTGGTGAAGCAGCCAAGTTAGCAGTGACTGTGAGAAGCAGCTCCCACCCAAAGGACTGGGAGGACACATGGAGGAGGAGGTGTCACCAGAAGCCAAGACCACACGAAGGCATTCCCGTCCATCCCAGCAGCACTCCTGGAGCCCGGAGGAGGCGCCAGACAAGTTGGTAGGTGGGGCACGTGACAGACAAGGCTTAGCAGTGAGGTTGTATACTGTTTATGTTTTTTATTTTCTACATGTTATGATGCTTTGACATTGTAAAACCCTTTCTGGCTGGGGAGAGACTGTCCATGCCTGGCCTCCTCAATTCTTAGAGATGCAAAGGGCTCTGCCTGGAGTGTGCTTTGGATATGCAAACCAACCACGCAGAGCCATCCTCCTCCATCTGGCAGGAGGCAATATTCTGCCTTAATCACCCCAGGGCCAGGAACCAAGGAGCTAGGGACCACCCTGTAGCACAGAGCCTGCCTGTATTACCCGAACTAGCCAATCCCAAACTGTTCATGCTGCCGTTTCCTGCAGGGTGGAAGCCCAAATCAAGGTTCTGGCCTAGACTTTGCCCTCGCTTCTGCTTTCTGCCTCCTGACCACCCTGAGGCTTCTCCACACGGCCCTGTGTGGTGAGCAGTGTCTCCTGTCCCCAGCACCTGTGAGTATAATAAACTTCTGTTTCCTGAGCCCCTCCTGTGTCTCCTCTTGTGGCTGCACCTGACTGACCGTCACCTAAAAGAGCACACACAGGAAAAGGAATGGCTGATGGACACTGGAGTCTACAGCTGCTGCAGCTGAAAGGGTGGGCAGGCTTGATCGCCCTCCTGCCTCCAAACTCCCGGCAGAGCTTCCCTCTGGCAGAGCCCCACAGGAAGCCTTCTGGCAAGAGAGTCAGGAAATGTAGTCTGCCTGGTCTCCGAGTCCCTCCCGCACCCCATCCTTAGCGTATAACAGAGCATAGAAAGGCCCTAAGGGGGGCTGATAGCAAACAGGAAATTGACCAGCACACGATTATGTTGCCTTTGGACGCATCATTCTCTGAAATTATTCATTTATTCGTGCACTTACCTGTTGCCCACCTCCTCCCCGTAGGACAAAAGAGCATGAGATCAAAGACATGGATCGTCTAGTCTCATTCACCACTGTATTCCCCGGGGTTCATACTGGGCCCAGAGTAAGTCAGTGCTCAGTAGGCACCTGTTCAATACATCAATGAAGGAAAAAAATAAATAATTATAGTCCAGTGAGTAAACAGACTACATGCTTCAGTTACTCTGCATGAAAGTGTTTCATGCCCTCATATTGGTTTAGCTATTCCTACCCACGTTTTTATTTACAAATTCCTAATAGAAGGTAGAAAGGAAAGAAGGAGGAGATGTAGAGGAGGAAAGAAAGAGAGAGAGGAAGGAAGGAAAGGAGGGAGGGAGGAAGAAGGAGGAAGACTGCAGGCATCAGTGTGTATCATTATTACTATTTGGACTGAATGTACTGAACTGATGAACAAGTTACGATTTTGGTGTCCCAAGAGAGCAGACCCGTGTAACCACCCTTCATACAGAAGAAGGCCTTTCTGAATGTTTCCTGATGAGTTCCCCTCCCAGCACATGTCTTCTCCTAATAGCCAAGGCACTTCCCTGTCTCTCTAGGCTGACCACCTATGACACCAAACTTTGCAGGCTTCTCGAATGTACTGGCCTTGTCCGGACACTGAGCCTTTGCACGTGCTGAGCTTTCTGTTTGCAGCACCCAACCGATTTCTCCAGTTGGCAAACACTTACAAATGCCGCAAGGTTAATGAGTCTCCTCCGAGCCTCCTCCCCACTCTCTCAGCACTTTCCTGGAGCTGTCTTCCCTCAAGCCAGCATGCTGCTATGTGATGATTATTAGTTTACCTCTCAGACCCTCCCACCAGCATGTGAGCACCTGTGGAAGAAAGCTGTTTGCGTCTAGCACAGGGCCTAGCACAAGAAAAACAGCATATACATGTGAACGAAGGAAGTGGGGGAGAGAGGGAGTGTGAGAGGGAAGGAAGAAGAGAGGACTTATTACTGTATAGAAAGACACACAATCTCTCTTTCTGAATTTTTTCATCATTAACTCACCCTTCCATAATCCACAGAATACCAAATCATGTCTTCTGAAAGTTAAAATTTTATTCAACAAAGAAATGAAAAAAATGTTAATGTTCTACTTTCTTAGAAAAAATATAACTATACTAAAGGTTTTACTAGGCAAATACTGTGATACATTGCAATTCCCTACCCCTTGCAATCATATTCAGATAGTTTTTCTGAAGTTTGCTAACACATGGCGCAAGGCCCTTCTCTCTTTTGCATGCCAAACCTTACAAACTGTCTTCCCTACCAAACCAACATTAGGGGCCCCTGGCCCTGATGCCCACGGGCCAGCTCTTGGAGAGGGTATGAGAGATTGTTTTCTCCTACAAAAGAAAGTATGTGGTTCTGATGTGCAAAGGAACTGGTGTGAGCACCGCCAAGTCTCTCCCTTCCTGCCCATGCAGTGCTTATATATCTGGCCTTGTTCTATGTTGAGTCTATGGTTTTCGTCCACCGAGAGAATTGCTCATCTGGTACCATGGTGCTGTCAGTTTTCACCCAAGGGAAATGCCCATAAGTCAAGATCTATGATGCCCAAGATTCAACTTTCTTATCTGATTTCAGAACTCAGGTGTTCACTTTCACTTACCTTTAACCTTCTGATTGCCAAGAATCCTTAAAGATTATAGTTAGTGAGGCTGAGATTACATTTGCAAGTTCCTTCAGTACCCTAGGATGGAATTCATCTAGGTTGAGGATTTAAACTTCTTTAAACAGATAAACACTCACTTCCTACTTCCTCATCTGTCTTGAGCAGTCATTGCATTTTCACATTTTTTTTTCAGCTCTTAACGATTTGAAACAGAGTTTAGTTGCTAAAGAACTCCATAGCAAGAGAAGTTAGAAATACCTCTCTCTTCCTCCTATCACCTGTTAAAATTACATCACCAGCCAGGGAATGGGCCTAAACCCTCTTGCTGTAAACAAAGCTTTAAAGGCCCTTTGTGTCGTGTTTAATATCTTTGCATGATTCAACTCATTCTAAGCTTTCGTCTTTGTGAAATAAGAACCAGGGATCTATGTTTCTTGCTCAATATTTTTTTTTCCCCTTGGTTATGGGCCCTTCTTGCAAGATTTGTTGTTGTAAAAATCTGTGCTTATCAGAAAATGAAATCCATGTCAAAAATTATATAGAGGGACTCATACAGAGATTTCTTTGATAAAAATAATTAAGTAAATAATACCGTGGTAGATAGTACATGTATGTGTTGCAATATCAAGAAGGGGTACAGGGATGCGTCTTCGCGATCTAAGTTTCCTTCCCCTCCTTGTCTTCCCTACATTCCCTTCCCTCAGTGTGCGGAGCTTCTTGGGCTAGGGGCTGTCCTTCAGCTAATCAGGCAACTCACCCAACCAGATGCAGTGGGCTTTGAAAACTCCATTTATCTTTTCAAAGACAGAGCATATATATCACTACATTTCAACAAAATTTCAAACACCAACTCTTAATATATACAGGCTAAGAAAATTACAGGGGCAATCTTCTCACATTTCCTAAATAACTTTCTTTAGCTTAAAGAACTGATTAAGCTTCTCTTGAAACTCTCTATTTCTTATCCTTTCCCGGCTTAAAAATCCTTCAGGTGCTCCCCAGCACTGACAAAATAAAATCTTTCCTCCTTATCCTTCACCCTTTCTGAAAGCACACACATTTCCCAGGCCTCCTAATCTGCACTCCCAATTTTTAAGCTTCACTCTCCAGCTCCCCGTGGCTGCTTCACGTTTCCGCGGCTTTGCGCAGGCTGCGTTCTGCTGCCAGACTGCCCTTAACCCTCCTTGACTTCTTAATAAGCATCTCTTCATCCCTAAAGACACAACTGGATCGCACCTCGTCTGGGAAGATGTTTTCTTCCTCCTCTCCCTTCCAAAGTTAATTTTCTCTTCCCCTATCACATCGTATTTATTATTGTACTTACAACAATCCATGTTTCCTTCTTATCAGAAAAAGCCTTGCTCGTTTCCAGCGTGTGTGGTTCATCAAGGAGTTCTGTGATGTCAGTGATTCAATCTGCTCGCAGGCAGGCATGCAGATGGAATTATCTCTTGGATTCTACATTTACTCTCTTGAATTTGGTTATTAGTGTAAGAAAAGCCCTCTATGGTTCTATATGGGACACGTGTTTTAACTGTTGTCATTTTGTTGGCCCCACCAGGACACCGGCTGCTCAAGGGCGGGAGCCCAGACTCAACCCCCACTTGTCCATCGGGCCCCCACCCGGCTTTGGTCTTCTCCCTGTGCTCCTTGCTCCCACCCCTCCTGCCTTTCCCTGCACTCTTTCTCATGTCTGAAACCGCCCTTCTATTCCTCCCCTCTGTGGCTAATTCGTACCTGAGCTCTCCCAGTTTGATGTGGTCTAACCTAGGCTGACTGCTCTTCCTCTGGCTCCTCTCCCATCCTGCGCTGACCTGCGTCTGACCTCCCGTCACACTGTATCGCTATTGTTTACTGATCGCGGTCCCTCAGGTTTGTAAGCTTTTGGAGGACAAGGACTGTATTTTCATCTTCTCTGCAGCTCCAGGAATGAGTACCAAGCCTGGTACAGGTAAGCCTTGGTGTGTGCTTCCAACGGGAGTGGTTAATAGTCTCATTCCCCTCCAACTGTCTGGCTCCACCTCCGGCGCTGGTTCTTGGTGAGCTGCGGTAGGGAGACTGGGCTTTACTGCTCAGCCTTTCCTTCTACCTGTGCACAAGGCAGAGTTCCTTGAGCAAGTCTCCTCGGATATGGAGGAGTCACTCCAGGTTGAAATGAATGCTGTCCATCTGAACGTACTGCTCTGTGGGGTCTGCTTGGCCTCACCAATGAGCATCATTTATCTTAGATCTCCCTCCTCTGAGTAACCAGAAATTAAAACCTGTTTTCTTAGAATTCTTCGTTCTCATTGCTGCTAGCTCCAAGTTTTCAAGTTTTCAGTCTTCCTAACTGTAGCATCACTGCATCACCAAGCAACCTCTTCTGGGTCAATGCTACCCTCTCTCATGAACTCATGGTCCAAGACCTCCCACATCTCTGAGACACTTCCTGTTCTCAGACGATAGTAGCAGACAACCCGAGTATCCGCACTTAGATGTAGTCCGGTACCTTTGACCACAGCCGGATTGGGGCTACTCCCAGACACATATTTTGAGAAAGGTTTGTGTTTTACACTGAAGCATTAGTCATCTAACAACTATGAAGGGATTACTTACCCAATTTTGGGATACTCTAGCCCTTTTAATACTTCATCAGAAGGGCAATCATGGAATATTACAGCTGCTGAAATTTAAGATTGATAACTTCTGTTCCTGGCTAATAGGTATCCTCAACCCCTCTACTCTTCCCTTACAGCTCCTTAATGCCTAGAGATCCCACTGTTCACACTTAAACCCTCAGCTTTTCTGACTCTGAATCAATAGTTTTCAAACACCCTTTAATATTAAACCTTTTTTATCCCAGCAAATCTACTGCAGATTCCCAATGTATATTTGAAAATGCTCATACATTCAGTATTGTATTTAAACTTCATATTACAGAAATTATTACTTAAATAATAAACTAATGAGAATAAGACGAACTTCAAGAAACTAAAATGTTTGCCAAATGATTTTGTTTGTGTGTGTTTGTTTGACTGTTTTGGGGAGGGTTCCATAAGGCATAGCATTCGATTTATCTCTGCATTTTGTTATAGATTCACAGTACCTAGATAATGCTGATTCTCAGACATCAATTGTTACAAATAGTCCCAGTTTGGTGTTTTTGTTTTGTATTTTTAAACTGTTTTTCCTGAGTATTAAGTGTACTTGGACATTTTGTTTCACAGTGAATCCCTCACAATATCACTCAGAGCTACCAAGATGCATTAGGAGTCTTCACAATATAATATTGTCACCAGGAGATATGTGATTGTATTTGCTTGTATTGGTTTCCATGATTGGTCAAGTGCTCACATTTAGAAGAAAAAAAACCAAAAAAAACAAAGAATGAATCCATGACTCCTATACAAAATGACCAAATATATATCCAGGGGCAAGAAAAGATTAAATTTAATATCTGCACAAAATGAATCACATTGCAACATAATTGAAGCATAGCTGTGTTCCAATATGTTGAAATTTGATATATAACCTATTTGACAGCTTGTTTTTAATTTTTAACTTAATTTTTAATATTTTTTCTAAAATAGATAACATATGAAAGTGTATATTTATGAGTATTTGTAAAAGTCCCGTATCTGGAGTGCATTGTTTGAAGACCATTCTACAAATGTATTTCCTTCATTTCCATCACTCTATGCCACAGATGAATGTATTTCCATGTCTCGTCCTGACCTCTACTGTCCTTCAATCCTGTTGAGATTCACCCTCTGATATCTGGTGAATTCCTCATATAACAGGGATAAAACTTCCTTATCCTTCCTCTAAAACAAATTCCCCAACTATTTTGACAGGGTCTGGCACCTCTTCTCTGCCTTATCTCCTATAACACTTATTCTCTGGAACATAAATTTTGGCAATTAATTAACTTCTGCTATGTAGGTTCTATAAGTAATTTAAGTTTGTAAATTTTATCTCTAAAACAATTTGTGAAACTTGAGGGCTGGGATTAGAGCCCATTCTTCTCATATTCCCCTAGCCACAGTGGCAATGCTAAGTTCAGAGGAGCCATTCAATACATGCTTTGAATTAAAATCGGATGAAACATGATTTTACAGTTGATCCATGATCCTTATTCCCAATATGCATAGCTTGGAGTTTCTAATATAAAAGGCACCAAAGCAACAAGAGCAATTTCTCACCAAAATCTCTTCTTTTTGCTCAGCTCATAGTATTCCCCTGGTTTTGTCATATTTTCCTTCCAAAGATATCATTGAGATTAGGAAACAAGCACAACCTCCTGGTATACCTGGGCTAGAAAATCTAATAGTTGCTACTTCAGACTGATTTACAGTCTTTGTGACAGGAAATGCCCTTCACCCTGCAACGCTAATAGAAATGAGTTAACAGAGAAAGATCCATTGTCGTGCAAAAAGAATAATATTCCCAAATATCCATCCCTCTCACAAAATCCCTTTAGGGTTCCAGTGGGGACTTGGGGACATCCAAAGCCCTTCCAAGTCAAATGAATAAAGGACATGCCTCTAGATTTGCTTCCTTCTCAGTAAGTCAGGATTAATGCCTTGGCTCTGGGTGCTTCAATAATTTTATGCCCTGGGCAAGGCACTTAGCCAGAGTGGATTTCTGTTTCTGATCTGTGTTTTGAAGTGAAGGGTAAAATAAGTGGTGCCGGGTTTTGCCAAATGAGCTGTAGTCGTACCCAAAAAACCCAAAACAGACAATCTGCTGAAAGAATCTCTAAGTTTTCAGCCGGGACCCCTGTAGCAAAAGATAGATTAACAAGAGAAACACCGAAGTTGATTGACAGAAGTACCTGGGAAAAAACTTAGGGGACAGAATAACTGTCAGAGAGATGGTTTAGAACTTGGCTTATTCAGCATCATCAACCAAGAACAAAATTTTCTTTTTAAGAAAAGTGACAAGATAAAGGAAAAGATACTTGAGTCTTTAGGGGTGGCAAATTGTGGGAAGGCAAACATATGGGAAACCAATGGTAGATAAAGGCTTGTTAATAAAGTTTATTATGTAAATACCTCTAGTGCTGTCTCGAGGCTCATAAAGGTTTAAAGTCATCTTCATCTTTCCTGTTAGAGAGGGAAGGAGGGACACCTTTGTCAAATTATGCCCTGCTTTTAGGCAAGTGAGGAAGAGCAGAGAAGTTTTCTTCTATCAGCTTCTTTTCAATTTTCATCCGCTCAAAATAATCCTTACGTCAATGTGGCATATTTTGGGATAGCTACCCTTAACTATAGAAAACTCCATTCGAAAAGAAGTTCCACCCTCCAGGCATGGCAAAATGCTCTACCCAACACAGTGAATGGTTAAGTAGAGCCCAAGTGCCAAACTTTGCTGACCTGGGTCTGTGAGATCCAGGAGGAAATAGTTTGCTGGTTAAGATGAGCTCCTTTCAGGAGGGAAAGAAATACAAATTGTCCTACTCATCCACTTTTCAGATGGATAGCTGGGGAACATAGAGTTCTAGTCATAAGAGCTTTGGCTAATTTTAAAATAATTTTGAATAGAACTTTCTATTTCCTAAGTGAAGAGGAGGGGAAGAGGCACAGTGCTAGCTCACACACAGGGGCTCTCAGGAGGTGATGGAGGACCAGAAGAAGGCTACTTCCTCACTCTCACTCAGTTGCTGTGGCTTTATTAACTACTTGCCTTTCCTTACAAACTAGCCATGTATTTTGTATTTTGAAAGGCAGACACTTAATCTCCTGCTGTTTCATTTCATATGCATTGTAATGGATGTGTTTAACTCGATTCTCGCCTCCTCAAGGAATTAATTTCAGAGGGCACACATTTTATTGAATAGGGAAAATAAAAAAAATGAAATGGCTAATAAAATGAAAAGTTAAGCTAGTCCTGGTCTAGGCTACTTGGCAATGACAGGCTCATTGAGAAAAACCTCTACATCACCCAGCATCAGGCATCACTGCATAAGATCTCAGTGGGAAGTCTTCACCACACGAAAAGAATGAGAAAGAAGTGTGGATTGCGTGTACAAGCATTTTGGGTTATTTCATGAAATTAGAAGAAAAAATCCTATGTGGGCAAAGACCATATGGTTTGAAATTAAGTTGAAATTTTATGGTAATGCAATGTTAGCAGTCAGCTTAGATCATGGAGATCAAGTTTTAACTTATGTCCTGATATGGATTTAGGGATGGCAGATAATACAAACCCCTCTTGCAGATGGGTGAAAATTCTCCGCTGTGGTCCTAGACCCCTGAGAGAAGTAGAATGTTACAGGTTGGGGAACAAACCACAGATGGTAAAGAATTGCAAACATGTTGGCAGAGCAAGACGGCAGAGTAGAAGCAGCCTGCACAACGGTGCTCTCACAAAGAGGCTCGAAAATGGCAAATAAACGCACCTTTGGATTGATCCTCTGGGTGAGAGCACTGAAAATCCACAGAGAGGAGGCAGGAGTGAAGTGGAGAAGATACAAGTGGGAGGAGCAGATCAGCGGGACAGGAGGTAATTAGGGAAGGTGCCCACACATGGTAAAATGACAGAGGAGAAAATCCCAGGTTTTGGGCTTCCCCTGAGGATACTGCAACCACTGCTGCAGGCCTCTGGACTGATAAAGAGACCTGACCAGAGGCTGTGCAGCTGTGTCGCTCCAGAGAGAAGGGACGACTGGCTAGCAAGCCCTGGGCACTGCAGCTGGTGCCACTATAACATCCCAACCCCAGAATGCTACTTTTGCCCAGGGGTCAGATCTGTGACTGCAGCCTTCCCCCTCCCCCTGCCCAGTGGGGAATGAACAGGGAATCCTAGAGCTCACATGCACTCCATGGGCAAGCACCCACTGCTGTGGCCTGGGAGATTCTGCTCAACCACACGCCCTGTAGGACCCAGGCAAAGGACATACCTGTAGCCCTCAGCCCCTACTGCCTACCGCCTGGGCAGCTGGACCATTGCTACCACTACCACTGCCTGAATGGCCCCAAATTGGATGAAAGTCAATGCAGCTGTGGCCTTTGGATCAGGGTGGTCTGCACACCACAGACCTGCACCATCCTGCACAGGCACCCTGGCTGCTACGCTCTATGTGCACCCTTCCCCACCCACATGCCCTGCCCCACAGCTGTCCTGGCCCATAAGCACAAACACCATGCCACACAGACATACACCATCCTTGTTAGCCCACTCTGCCTGGATGTTCTGCTCCACCCCACAAGTGAGCTGTGACCTGCTGGCCCACTCTGTACCAGAGGCCACGTTGCCCCATGCCCTGTGGGTCTGTGGGGCCACTATGCCCTGAGCAACTGCTACCCCCTGTGCTGTACCCTGCATGGACCTCATCCAACTCATGTGCCTGGCACCTTGCCTGCTCAGGCCTGTACGCATGTTCACTGTGCCCAGGAGACATCCTCCATCCCTTGTGTACATCCCATTCTGTGGGTCTGCTCCACCTTGTGTGTGCACCTAGCACCAGGGGCTGGCCCTGCCACAGTAGCCTGGTGACAAACACAGGGGGACAGAGGAGATGCAGCAGAGCAGCAGGATTAAAAATTCGTAGTGCATGTTCCCCTCTCCTACCTGGTCTAGATTTTGGAGTAGGATCTAAGCACACCATCCAGGGACCCATCCCTATCTTTCCTGAGTAACAGCAGAGGAGGTCTGCAGAGGTCTCAGCAGAGGAGAACAGGTGTACCAAGTCTGGATATATGTTTTGAGCTAAAAGAAATGGCCCCCGATGAGAAGGCGCAAACACAAAAACTCCAGCAACATGAAAATAGCCTATCCTGCTACCCTCAAAGGATCACAATTGTTCTCTAGTAATGAGCTCCAACCAAAAAGACACTGTTGAAATTACAAATATGGAATTCGGATTATGGATGACAAGTAAGACGAATGGGATTGAAGAGATAGTAGAAAACTACCTCAAAGAAACCAAACAAATGATTCATAACATGAACAAAATATTCACTAAAGAGATAGATTACATCAAAAAAGAGATAACAGAACTTAAAAAATTGTCATTTAGAGAATTGCAAAATACATTAGAAAGCTTTAACAACAGACTAGACCAAGCAGAAAAAAGAATTTCAGAGTTTGAAGCCAAGAATTTCAAAGTAACCCAGTCAGTAAATAATGCAGACAAAAGAACAAAGAAGAATGAACAATTGGTGAGAGAAATATGGGATTATGCAAAGTGAATTGATATAAGAATTACAGATACCTCTGAAGGATAAGAAGAAAAAGCAATAAGCATGAAAAACCTATTTGAAAGAATAATAGAGGAAAACTTTTGTGATATTGCTAGAGGTTTAGATATCCATATATAAGATGGTCATTGAACACCTGGAAGATTCATAACAAATAGGACATCACCAAGACATAGAGTCAGTAGCCTGATCGAAGTCAAAGTGAAGGAGAAGATCCTACAAGCTATGAGATGAAAGCAACCAGTTACTTCAAAGGAAAACCCATCAGATTAACAGCAAACCTCTCAGAAAAGACTTTTCAAGCCAGAAGGATTTGGGGTCTCAGTTTTAGTCTTCCTCAAACAAAATAACTGACAGCAAAGAAATTTGTACCCTATAAAAGTAAGTTTCATAAATGAAGTAGAAATACAATCTTTCCCAGGCAAGGAAACACTAAGGGAATTTGTCTCCACTAGACCTGTCCTACAGAAAATGCTTTAAAGTGCTCAAGAAGTGGAAAAGAACAATCAATACCCACCAATGTAAAAACGCCCCTATGAAGCAGTAACATGAGGGAGAAAACAAACAACTAAGTATTACTCAAGGGATGACCAGAACAGTATCTTGCATATCAATACTAACATTGAATGTAAATGGTCTTAGTGCTCCTTTTAAAAGATGCAAACTGGCTGAATGGATGAAAGAACACATTCCAAGTTTCTGCTGTCTCCAAGAAACCCATCTAACTCACAGGGATATTAATAGGCTCAAGGTAAAGGGATGAAAAAAAATATATTACACATGAATGAGAACTAAAAGCAAGCAGGAGTAGCTATTCTCATATGAGATAAAACAGACTTTAACAATGGTTTAAAAAAAAGATAAGGACAGTCATTATCATAATGATAAAGGGAGCAATTCAGCAAGAAGATATAGCAATCCTAAATATATATGCACCTAACACAGGAGCTCCCAGAATCATAAATAAGATATTAATACTACTCAGCAAAATTCAGAAAAACTAAAATCATTGCATTTATCTTCTCAGATCACAGTGGAATAAAACCATAAATCAGCTCCAAGAAGAACTGTCAAATCTACACAAACTCACAAAAATTACAAGACCAGCTTCTGAATGATTATGAAATTAAGATGGAAATCAAAAGATTTTTCAAACAGAACTACAATCATGACACAAGCATCCAAAATCTATGGGATACAGCAAAAGCATTTGTTAAGAGGTAAATTCATAGCTTTAAATGCTTACATTAAAAAAGACAGAAAGATCACAAATCAACAATCTAATGTCATAGCTCAAGGAATTAGAAAAAGAAGAAAAAACAAACAAAAAGCTAGCAGAATAAAATAAATAACAAAGCTCAGAGCAGAACTAAGCAAAATAGAAATCATAAAAAAAGTAAAAAGAATCAACAAAACAAAAATTTGGTTATTTGAAAAGATAAAAAAACCAATAGACCTCTAGCTAGACTAATCAGAAATAGAGGAGAAAAGACTCAAATAAGCTCAAACAGAAATGAAAAAGAAGACATTACAACTGATATCACAGAAATACAAAATATCACCTGTGAATGCTATGTAAATCTTTACACACAAAAACTAGAAAATATAGAGAAAATTGATAAATTCCTAGAAACACATGAATTCCCAAGCCTGAATCAGGAAGAAATAGAAATTCTGAACAAACCCCCCATAATGAGCAGCAAGATTGAAGCAGAAATAAAAAAAATTACCACTAAAAAAGCCCTGGACCAGATAGATTTACAGCTAAATTCTAGAGACTTACAAAGAAGAACTAGTACCTATCTTACAGAAATTATTCCATAACATCAAGGATAAAATCCTCTCTAATTCATTCTATTAAGCCAGTATTACCTTGATACCAAAGCCAAGAAAGGGCATACACAAAAAAAGATAACCATGGACCAATATCCCTTATAAACACAGATGCAAAAATTATTAACAAAATACTAACAAACAAAGTTCGACAGTGCATCAAAAAGATAATTTACCATGATCAAGTGGGTTTCATCCCAGGGATGCAAGGGTGGTTTAACATATGCAAATCAATGAATGTGATCCATCACATAAACAGAAGCAAAAACAAAGACCACATGATCATCTCAATAGATACAGAAAAAGCATTTGATAAATTTCAACACTGGAGAAAATCCAGTTTTTATCCAGCACTTGATAAAAACACTCAAAAAACTAAGCACAGAAGAAAAATACCTGCAAATTATAAAAGCCATCTATGACTAACCCATAGCCAACATCATACTGAATGGGGAAAAGTTGAAAGTATTCCCCCTAATAACCAGAACAAGATAAGAGTGCCCACTGTTACCAATTCTATTCAACATAGTACTGGAAGTCCTAGCCAGAGCAATCAGGCAGGATAAAAAAATAAAGGGTATCCAAATCAGGAAAGAGGAGGTCAAACTATACCTGTGTGCTGGTGATATGATCTTGTTTGTAAAAAACTCCACGGACTTCACCAAAAGACTCCTAGAATTGATAAATAAGTTCAGCAAAGTCTCAGTTTACAAAATCAATGTACACAAATCAATAGCATTTCTATCTACTAATAACGGTCAAGTTGAGAGTCAAATCAAGGACTCAATACCATTTATAGTAGCTACAAAAAAATAAAATACCCAGGGATATAGTAAACCAAGGAGGTGAAAGATCTCTACAAGGAGAATGACAAAACACAGATGAAATAAATCATAGTTGATGCAAACAATGGAAAAACATCCTGTGCTCATGGGTTGGTAGATTGAATATTGTTGAAATGTCCATACTGCCCAAGTGATTTACAGATTCAATGAAATTCCCATCCAAATACCAGTGTCACACCTTACAGATCTAGAGAAAATAATTCTACATTTCATTTAGAACCAAAAAAACCCAAAAAAAACACAAAGAAACAAAAACAAAACAAAACAAAAGCCCAAATAGCAAAAGCAATCTTAGGCAAAAAGAACAAATCTGGAGTCATTGCATTACCTGACTTCAAATTATACTATTTATACAAGGCTATGGTAATCAAAACAGCATGAAACTTGTATAAAAGTAGAGACACAGACCAGTGGAACAAAAAAATAGAGAACCTAGAAATAACACCATCTACCTACAATCAACTGATCTTTGACAAAGCATACAACAACATACACTGGGAAAAAGAAGCCATGTTCAATAAATGGTGCTGGGAAAACTGGATAGACACATACAGAAGAATGAAACAAGACCCCTATCTCTTGTGATGTTCAAAAATTAATTCAAAATGAATAAAATACTTAAATGTATATAATGAAGCCATAAGAATTCTAGAAGAAAATGTAGGAAAAAACTCTGCTAGACATCAGCCTAGGCAAATAATTTATGACTAAGTCCCCAAAGGCAAATACAGCAATAATAAAAATAAATAAATGGGGCTTAATTAAATTGAAAAGCTTCTGCACAGCAAAGGAAATAACCAGCAGAGTAAATAGACAACCTACAGAATGGGAGAAAATATTTGCAAACTATACATCTGACCAAGAGCTAATACGCAGAATCTACAAAGAACTCAAACAAATCAGCAAGAAAAGAAAAAACAAATAACTCCATTAAAAACTGTGCCAAAGACATGAAGAGAAGGTTTTTTTTTTTCAAAAGATAGACAAATGACTAAAAACATATGACAAAATGCTCAACATTAATAGTCATCAGGGAAATGCAAATCAAAACCACAATGAGATACCAGCTTACCCCTGTCAGAATGGCCATTACTAAAAAGTCAAAAAATAATAGATATTGGTGTGGATGCAGAGAGAGAGGAATGCTCTCCACTTCCCAGTGAGGCAATGTGACTGGCCAATGGTACATGAGTGAAGGAGCCACTTAACTCATGCTTTTAGTCCTCACTCCGTGCCATGACGATCTTGGAGATCGCAGGTTCAGAGTGGCATCACTCCAAGAAGGAGGAAAGTCCATCTTTGCTTGTGTCAAGAAATTAACCTTTTCTGTTTTAAGCCACTGAGATTTTGGGATTTGTCCGTGGCAGCAAAGAAGATGAGCTTGCCTTGATTAATACAAAATAACTGGAGCCTTTGGATACTCTGAAGTTAGAGTGTATGAGCTCCATGAAAATCGCTTTTCTGCTGTCATTGAAGAAGAACAAGATATAGAAGGAATGGTTAAGATGAGATATTAGGAAAAACAAACTGATTCTAATAGTTCTGAGATATAAAAATGATCTTCCAGTGGCCAACTCTATAGTGTCTGCTTTTAAAACAATTAGCAAAATATGGAGAAATCTATTAATAACAATACTACACTGCATGGTGCTGTACATATTCAAAGTATTTTATCATAGTGGTTTAAATGAAGTTCTGCCAGGAACCTGAAGGTGACCAGGTTATATCATGAGTTGTTTTTTTTTTTCCTGCCTTATAATTCTAGGATAAGATCATGCAACATTTATGTTTCTCCAGCATGTTATCAACAAGAGACTTCTTTCCATCCCATCTTTGACAAAAAAAGTAGCATCTACAGTTCAAAATGACCCAAACACACCAAAGAATGCCTGGATAATGGCCTTAGTTTATTTCATAGCATTTTGTGTCTGCCCTTCAGGCAAGCAATTCATCACCACAACCTCGCCAGTGAATCACAGGACTCACACATTGCTACAAATCCTGCCGTTCAGCATGCCCAGAATGAACCATTGCACTTCAACCCAGTATGAAATAATCCCATTGAAACCAGTTGACCTGTCAGAGAGTACCTAGACAACACCGAAATACATATCACTTAATGCAGTGGAGGATCTGTCAAAAACAATAAAGATCCGTGTAAAAACAAGCCTCAAGTTATTGATCTGTTATATTACAGTCGCTTTGAAAATAACTGGATTTCACTTTTGCCCTTTAATTTCTCCATCTTAATCACATTCTGTCAAGACCAGGGCACACGTATTATGCATAAAAAGGTCAAGAATACCCTTGTGTGCTGCCTGACCCAACACTGAGATACATTCCAGACGCTGGCACGCATGCATATAAAATTGCCCACACACAAACATCTGTGAACTGGACCAGCCAGAAAAATATAGTTTGATGTGACATGAGTCTCTAAGGAAAGTTTACAGTACGAGGCATGAAAAAAGGCTTCAGTAACAATACATCCATTTTAGGTAATCTCCTTTTCAGTTAAATTAAACTCTAGATCTGAATAGAGTGGGGTGCTCTCTGGAATCTCCTGGGACTCTAAGACCAATTTCTGGCCAGCCTTATTGGGGAGGGGCACAGATTTGCACCACCCTTACCACCGGACTTTTGCCTAATCATAAATGTGGCTTCTGTTTTTATCGGGGTTGGTAATATTCAGGGGCTAATTATTCTTCAGTTAGCTGTCTTTGGGGCTTTATTGGTCTTTATCTTTAGCCAGTGGGATACTAGGATTTTTGACCCGTAATGCTATACCTAGGAAGGTAGGTCCTTACCACTTGCTGATTTTTATACTCTCATTCAGGACCTACTAAGGAGAAAAAAATTACTATTTTGTTTTTCTTGGAGAAAAAAAAATAGTAATTACCCTCTCTCCAAGGACCTAACACTAAGATCTTGACATGAAAATGATGTCCTTGTGCTTCAAAATGTCCCTCAGGAATATTTTGTGAGTCTTGTCTAAATGCCTTCTCCTTGCCCTTCTTCCTTCTCTGGTTTTCTCTTTGCAAGCACACATGTGAGTGTGTGAGTGCACACGTGTGTGCGTGCACACACACAATATGGTTGCTATACAAATAGTATTCTTCGTTAAAATTTCCTCTAATTACAGATTTCATATGCTCTTCTGATTGGTCTTCCCAACTCAGGTTACATCTATTCCTTGGTTTATTCAACATCTATTATTGATGTGGAAATAAATGAAGGCTAACCAAACGGGGAAAGCAAAGGCTGTTTCTTCTGAGCTCGCTGTAGCAAGGGAGTCACTGGTGTTTTGCTAGAGACTCGAAGGCAGAGAGAGAAGTGGGAAGCTTTATGGTGGAAAAAAGGAAAGGCTTTGGGTATGCCCTATTGGAGGCTTGGCTGTGGGGAAGCTGTAGGCAGGCTCACTGGAAGCAGGGCACCTCTGTGATTGGTTAGGGGTATATATTTGGCTTTCTCCAGTTGGTCCTAAATTGGAGGTAGGAACAAAAGTTAGGGAAGCTAGCAGATATTAATCAAGTCCTGGCCATTTGAAGTCAATTGTTACGGAATTTGTTTAGCTTCCTAAATTTTCACTGGAAATAACAATCTGGATTCCAGAAAGTCTGATTTATAACAGGCTAGCTCCCTGAGTCATTTATTGTAGGTAAGGGGTTGATTTTCCTCAACGGGTTGGTGCAGGTTGTGGGTGAAAGTTGTACTATTTTATATTGTGAGGCCTTTTTCTGTTTGCATATGCAGTCTCTCATTGAGTACCTACTATGCACCAGACATTGTTCTAAGTACTTGATGTACAGATGAAACCAAAACAGACATAGTCTTTGCCCTCATGAAGCTTATGTTCCAATGGGGGCGACAAACAATAAAAAATAGACAAACAAACGTATAATATAATGTCAAGTTACGGTAAGAGCTTTTGGTAAAAAAACAAAGCAGGTACAGTAATAGTGGAAGATGGGTCATTTTTATTTTAGAGAGAGTGGCCAGGGAAAACTTCCCCGAGTGGCTGCTATTTGAGTATTCATTCTCCTCTCTGTTTTTTTTTTTTCTCCTTTCTTAGGCTGTGCTCATACCCAGAATACATTGATGCTGTTAGTAACTTTCAGACCATGCCTTATCCCTGGGTTTAAAACCTTCCCCATGTCAGATAAGTTGTTGTTATTGTGGAAAGACTATAGGAACAGAGAATTCTTTGCCTATTTCAGATGGTTGTATTTCTTTTGAGCCTCAGATTCTTCATCTGTAAAATGTAAATAAAGATACCTACCTCATTGGTTTGTTGTACAATTTTTTTAAATCAATAATCCACTTGGCATACAGTATAACATCTTATTAATCTTGAAATATTCGACCTGACATATCTGATGTATTGCAATCCCTATTGTGTTCCAATTACATGGTAAAAAGCCATCATGATTCAAGGAGAATATTTGGTACAAGACCTACCATGGATCCCTTTTGTTAAGTGCAATGTAAACAGATTCCCATCTCCTGTCAAGGGACAGGCCACTTAATTCATGCCTCTGGGGAGAAAAAAACTGATGTGATTGGCCAGGGCTTTATCATTTCTAGTGATCCATTGTCTTAAGTCTGTTCCTCAGGTAGTCTGAACTGGAAGGGTCATTACCCCTTCTGGGAAGGCTGGTAACTCATCTGTACCCAGGGAGTACCTCCTCCTGCCAGGACCCAGGCAGTCACAGAACTGTATACAGTCACAATTGTTTATGGGCCACAAAGGTCATCGCAGAACTTCATAAATACTACTTTTCTGAAGAAACAGGACTGTTAAGAAAGTCTGTACCTACCATCTCAGTGAACTCATAAATTCTGAATTGCATTTTTGAAGTCATACCAGCTCCTGGGACTCTCATGCTATGTCCAAAGATTTTGTTTGCATGTCTGCATGATCAAAAATTGGTAATTATGGAATCTGTATCCTACAGAAGAGCCTCTTAATTCACATCATGCAAAAATATCACCTAGAGAACCTGATAAAACACAGATTCCAGGGATGGTGCTGGAGAATTGGCATTTCTAGCATCTTCTCTTGCCCTGCTGCTGGTCTGGGGACTGTGCTTTTAAGCAGCACTGCCTTGCAATCTAGTGTGTAGCCTACCCATATTCTCAAACCCAAAAGCACAGAAACATATTTTATACAACGTGGAAGATGTAGCTGGGACCCCTGCACATTAAATTTTCAACATGTGTCATAGATTTACAGAAACATTAAGAACGTATATTTGAAATTGGCATTGTCCTAGAAAATTCAGGATGCCTGTTTCTCTGAACTATATGCCACCTTCCCAAATGGTCTAATTAGTTCCATTTGGCAAAGATATTACAGGGAAGAGATTCCTTCTTCTTCTTCTTTTTTTTTTTTTTTTT
>VBSM01002223.1:6534306-6570193 GCA_008086735.1 Cheirogaleus medius | reverse complement strand
AAAAAAAAAAAAGGAAAGAAAAGAGCCCCTTACTTCTTGTGGCAGAAAGAATGCTGAATTGGAAGTCAAGACCCCTGGGTTCTCATCCCAATTCTTCAGCTAAATAAAGTCATGATCTTATAAAAGGTCCTTGACTGCTGAGATTTTTCCTTATTCATAAAAATATATACTTGGTGTCTCTTCAGTTCTAGAAATGTTTATTTGTTGGACATTTGTACTCAACTGGTAGAGAAAGAAACGGCATTCATCAGGTGTTTGATCTTTATAGGAACTTTCTCCGATGGTCTTTATTCCTCTCCAGGTGACAACCACCACTCCTCCATGACAAAGAACACCTTTCCTGTCTCTGAAGTGATTCCTCACATGGTCTCATAAGCTGCGTGCTGTGCACAATTCCTGAATTCCTTCACACATTGACCCACTGGATGTTTCCTGTATGTTTGATAACGGGTTACATAGACAGGTAGACAAGAGTTCAGGGTTCATCTGTGGCCTGAGGGTAAATCACAAAATTCAAGATGTTTTTCTCCTCTAGTGAGTTGTGTGCTCAGCCATGTCTCGTTTCTAATTTCCAAACTTCAGATGATAGAGCTTCTTGACGCCCTGGTTGACATGAGATTAACCAATTAAAAAAAATAAAGTAGGGTTTCAAATTGCCCATCTAAGGCTTGACTCATTTGGGTGAGCACTGTCCTTTCTGCCCCTTGCCTGGTTTCATCTATCCGTGCTCTGAGGCAGCTGTCACCCATCTGCAGATTTCTCACCTGTTCTGGGCTTTTTCCTTCTTGCATAAATGTGATGGTGCTTTCATAAATTCCAAGGAAGGCGGTTTGGGGATGGCAATCTTGTTGGAAGGGAAGACTTAAGAGATTTGTGTTGAGAATTAGATGAAACAGTCACTATCAACAGCTGTCTATTAAGGATACTTTAATTCACATTTCATAAAATTAAAAAAAAAAAACAAAACCTTAGATCTTTTAGGGGAGAGTGGGCAAAATAGTGATATGCTACTGGTGATTATATGCCATGCATAGTATGTTGAAGATGGGCAATGTGTGTCTATAATGTGTATCTGATAATACTAGTGATATAATATTAATCTGTTGGAAAGACGGGCTCTTTATGAGTCTCCTGGTATGAGGTATCAGGGATAATTCAGTAAAATCAAGGAGCTTAGCTTAAGAGTAGAAAGATTTGGAGAGGACAAGATGACTTTGATCAGATATATGAAGGGCTCTCTTAGAGAAGGGAGATTTGAAGTGAAAAGAGAAGAATGTAACAAAGATAATAGGTTTATTTTGTCTCAATACAAAGAAAGAAATTTCTATCAATTAAAGCTGTCCTCTAAAGAAATATGCTACCGTGGGCGGTAATGAGTTTTTTGTCACTGGAGATGTTCAAGGCAAGGCCAAGTATCAATTTTAGGGAGAGATTCGTGCATACTGATTAAAGACTTTGGTTCTATCTTTTAAAAAATTGCTCTAAATCTTACGTATTTTATTAAACTAAAGTTCAGTGATATTTTATTCTTTGGAAACTATTTTTATTTCATCTCACTCTGCCTCGTTTCTTTCACTCTCCTGAAACATCCTCTCCATACTGCGTTGCCATTTCTGTTCTCTCTCTCCTCTTTCCCCATGGGTAGCAGGCATCTCTTTCTTTTCACTGTATGTAAATTTCATTCGATTAAATTTAATTCCATGAACATTGGCTGAGCTCCTATTTTACTTAAGTTCTGTGATAGGTATAATGGAGGTTTGAAAAGATGAATAACGTGGAGGCCCGGGCTTCAGAGAATTTGCCAGATCCTAACAAAAAGGAGAAGACAAGACCCAAAACAGCTTTTCCATAAGACAGAAAATACCCATTGCTACTAAAAACGTTAATGGAGATCGTGTCTACTAGAATTGCTTCAGGAAGGAGACAGCATCTGAGAAGAACCTTAAAGATTATGGAAGATGGATTTTAATATTCAAAGATAGAGAAAGATGGGCATTCGTGACACAGTTCACCGCTTGAGTATAGACACAGAAGCAGAAAGGGACTCGATGGGTTTGAGACCAGCAAATAGCACATTGTCAGGGCAGATGTCATTGGTATGACAAGACAAGAAAAGTAGGTTTGGAACATCAAGTGGAGAACTTGGAAGTTCAAGGAAAGGAAATTTTATCTGATATAACTCAGGAAGTAATTGCAGAGCAGTTCAGGTTTAACAGAGAATTAATGTAAGAGTTGTTCTTACAGGAAAATTAATGTGCTGATTTTATTTAGGAAGGATTGGTGTGGAAAAAGTCAAAAGCGGGAGAATCAGTAGATACTCTCACAGCTTGAGAAATAGCAAGGGTCCAAAGAGAGGCTTATCTTTAGCAGGGTGAAAATGGTATAGAATCCTGGTTTGTGATTATTTTTATATTGTAATTATGCCTTTATAGTCACTGGAAAAGAATTCAGAAAATATAAAGAAGTCCAAAGACAAAAATTAAAATTGCCAATCAATCCACCAGTCAACGATTGAGATTAACATTTTGATGTGTATCTATTCTGACTTGTATTGCTTCATTTTTAATTTTTCTTACAAATCTCGATGATAGCAGCCATATCGCTTTGTGTGCTGCTGTGATACATCATGGTCATTTTTCCATGTCGGAATATTTACTTTTATGTGCCATGTTAAGGGCGGCAGATCATCCTACACCTACATGTATTATTAATATAATTTATTGAACCACTTCCCTATTGGGGGATCCTAGATGATTTTTAATTTTTAATAGTGCTGCAATAAACATCTGTGCATCTCCATTTGCAAATCATTTTCCAATTGCTTCCTTAGATAGATTTGTTAAAGTGGAATGGGTCAGAGACCACCGCTGAGTTGTTCTTAGCTGTCCCTGCTTTTCTTTTAGTGTTTGATCCCTGAATTTTCGCTGAGCACATAGATGCCTACATAAAGGCAGTATGTTTTCAGCTACTTTTTCAGCCAGAAGCTCTAGGCCTTGAGATCAAACTAGAAGTATACTGTGTGACTTCTGAAAATTGTCATTTAAAGGTAAAGTCTTCTTTAGGTCTTCCTCGGGCAGAGTGCAGATAGGAGGAGTGGCACTGAAGGAGCCACCGAGGACGTGAGAAGGAGCCTTTTCTGAGGCCCATCAAGCAACACGGTGGAAGATTTCTGAGTCCGTGGCCCCTTCTACGAAGCACCATCCACACCCTAGGCTGTCCACCTCCAGACAGAAGGAGAAATACACTTTCATCTTATTTTGAGTCACTTTAGAAGTTGGTTTTCTATCACGTACAGCTGAACTAATCCTAACTAAAACAGTGGCTTTGGAAGTTTGCACATGGTTAAGGCTTTCTGTACACACTGCCAAATTTGAGCCTAGGAAGGCTGTGCTGATGAATATTCCCACAAGTAATGTGCAAATTAGAGTACCATTCTCCATTTATCCCAGGGAGCACTAGGTATTGTAATTCTTTTTAAGTCTTTGCCAATTTGGTAGTTGATAAATGATATCTCCTTGTTTTAATTTGCATTTCCAGGCTCATTCTTCTGAATCTTTCCCCAATTCCCTTCCAATCCCCCTGACATAACTCTCTCTTTGACTAGAAATTCTGAGACATCATCTATTTTAAAAACGTAGCCCTCATGATGAACCAGTTGGCTTTGTTGTTCTTTTAACGTCTGTCTGCCTCCCATGCCAGAAAGCAGGGCTTCCGATCCCAAGACAATGCATCAGGGCTCTTCCCTTGCCCTTCACTGATGGTTTCTTTCTTTGCTCACCTGATCGGCTCCAACACAGCATGCCTGACTGCACCATTAAAGTGCTCACACTATTTTATAGCTGCAAGAGGAATATTAGGGTACAAGTGTCAAGCAAATTGGTCAAATTACAAGCGTATAGAGGGTTTCAGCATTTACGACCACATTTATTTCTCTTCCCTGCCTTTCTTTTTCTCTTGCCTGCCTACCTGGCTAGTCCAAGGCCTCTTTTTTTTCTATATACCCTCTGTCATTGGGGAAGCAATTCTTTACTAACTGGGTTAAATATTTCTTTCAGTGTTTGGTCGAAATTGTTTTCCTTGCATCCAAGGGAAGAAACCTTATTTTAGAGCCATTTTAGACTTTGCCTTTCTCCTCCTATAAGGATCAGGTCCCTTCAAAACACTTGCTTAAAAGACAACAACAAAACAATAACAACTTCAAGAACAAATAATAATTACAGAATAAAAGAACTACAGCAAAAGTCCCAACTCAAACTTTAAAGTCTTCATGAGGTATATCACTCATCTTGCCTCACTTTTTGCCCCTGTCAGTCTAGTCTTTCCCCAATATCTCTTCTTACCAACTCTGCTTTTCTCCACAGTACTGTGTTGGAGTTACCATCCTCCCACACAAGGCTCTATGGTCCCCCTAAAGGGCCATTTCTAAATGCACATCTGCACCCTGATCGTCTCTTCCTATTGCCTACATAGCCACAACTTTTAACATCCAGAAAATCCAGCAGGAGTTTGAATACCATGTCCCTGACCAACATGGACTTCTTCCAAATCTAGTTATAAGTGTAGGTAGGGGGCAGGGGGGGTGATGGTAGAAATGGTGGCACACAGTTTCTCTGTTCTCTTTCTCATTTAGGAATCAGGCCACTTAGAAATCCCTGTTTCCTCATCTCTCCTGCTGACTTTAGGTGTCATCGGTGAGTCCATCCTGAAATTTACATTCCACCACCCCGTGATTTATCGGAGAGTCTTTATTTACTTGTATTACTTTGACCACCTCTTAGTATAAAATGTATTGAGTTTTCTACCATGTATCAAGCACTTTTTAGGCATCATCTGGTTTAATTCTCAAGGTAACCTTATGAGGCAAGTGTGATTATTAGCTCCATTTTAAAGGTGAAAACACTAAGGCTCGAAGACCCAGTGGTGGAAACAGAATTTAAATCCTGACAGCCTAAAATGGTTTGCATCCCATCAGTGATACTCTGCTGCCTCTTCCTAAACTCCTCTAGCTTTTTCCCTCTTAGCCCATCATTCTTCATTTTCATATTGCTCTTGGTCTCTCTGACACCTCTGCCTGGAGGTGTTTCTGCCATCTGCATATCAACTTGAATTAGACTGAACTCTTGACTTGCCAGGGCCTGTACGTTTAATAATAACAAAGTGGCTATACCACAGACTATTCATTTCCGCTGTCTCTTCTCTTAAGGCGGGGAAGGCTAAATGGAATCATAAATAGTATCAATTGTGATGAAAATCAAACTGCAGCCATCAGGTTCTCCGCAGTCCGCTTTTTTGATGACAATAGCCAACAATAAGTCAGGGTTAACGATGTATCAGACATTATGATGAGCTTCTGCATTACATCATTTGGTGCTCACATCAACCCTAAGAGGAAGCCACCACTATTATCCCAATTTACAAACAGGAAAACTGAGGTTAGAAGGCTTCCAGTGAATGGCCCACTTCATACAGTGAACACCTCATAGACCCATTTTTCAAATCCATGTCTGCCCAAATTCAGAAGCTCTTTTCTTAACCACTATAGTGCAATTTTTGTCTTTTTTAATAATATTACTGATATCATTAAAATAACAGAAACCCATGGAAAAACTAATAACCTATCCCCAAATTCAATCACTTTTTCATTCATATTATCCAATACATGACCATGTACATATCCAATTTTACCTATTTACAGTAAGTAACATTATGGATAGAATTATAGTTTTCTACATTTTCCATTCACATTTCATCAAGCATGAAACTCTGGCAATAAATTTGAAAACCTGAACAAAATAGATGATTTCCCAGCAACATATCAATTACCAAAATTGATCCAATAAGAACTGTGAAATTTGAATAGGGTAATTTTCATTGAAGAGATAACAAAAGATACTAGGATTAGGTGGGTTTCCAGCTGAGTTTATCCAATCTCTAAATAATAGGTAATTCCACTGTTATTTAAACCTACCATTGATAAAAAGATGGACATTTATCCAATTCATTTATATTTACAGTTTAATACCAAAGCATAATACAGATGCTAGAGAAAAGGAAAAATATTTTACAATCTCAGTTCAAGTGCAATATTAGAATATTGATCCTGTGACGTTAGGAAAAGTAATAATACATTACAACCAAGTAAGGTTTATTCCAGGAAAACCAGGGTAGTTGATGTCAAGAAATCTCTCCACATAATACATTATATCAAGAAAATAAAGAACAATAAAACATGTGCAAATAAATCAATGCTGAAGTGATATTACATTAAATTTAGCATTCTTTTAAATAAAATGTTAAGTAAAAATTGAAGAGAGGGACAAATAAAAATATAATAAAGTACCAAACATAGTAGAAAATATTACCCTAATGAATAATATTTAATGTTTATATTAAAAAGTCAGAGAGGGATACCCTCAATCACCATTATAATTTAATATTAAGTTGGAAGTTCAAGCAAATGCAAAAACTCAAGTACAAAATATTGGAAAAGAAGAGCTAAAAATGTTTTATAAGATTAAATTTCTTGCTCAAAAACTCTAAAAGGCTGAAAAAAAATTATAATAGGATTTATAAGTTAGGAATAATCACCTGTACATAGAAATGAGAAGAAAATATTCCAGTCACAATAGCAAAGATAAATTAGAAAAGACTTAGAAATAAATATACAGAAATAACATTTGACATCAATGATTAAGTTATATAATCTTTTGGAAGATATAAAAGAATATCTAGGCAAATGGAAAAACATGCCATTCCTTTAGATAGAAGGTTTAAGACCACAAAATATAAAATATTTTGAAATTAATAAATATGATAACATTTCATTAAATCCCAAGAGAGTCCTCTTTATTATCATATAAAATGGCTCTTAAAGTTTACATGGACAAAATAACCTTAAGATAATAGCCCCCCAAAAATTGAAAAAAACATAAGAAAAATGGAGAGCAGGCACTGGGCATGCCAGTGTCAGATTATTCTATCATAAAACTATTGTAATCAAATCAATATATCATTAATCAGAAAAGACAATAAGATCAAAAGAACAGAATAGAAAATTCAGAAATACATCCTGGTTCATATGAAAATTTGGTTGGTGTTTTAATTTGGTTGGGAAAGAATACTCTTTTCAACAAATGGTGTTGGAGCACTGGCTACCCATCTGGAAAAAAAATTAGACCTTGATTTTACACAATATGTGAAAATATTTTCCAAATAGACTAAAGATTTAAATATTAACAAATTAAGCAATAAAACATTTAGAGCCTATCTCAAAGACAGTAGGTACTATCTAAGGGTAGGAAAAGCCTTCTGATCCAGACTAGAAACTCCAAAGCTATAAAAGAAAGGACAGATACATTTAACTATTGTCTTAGTCCATTTGGGCTGCTATGACAAAATACCTTAGACAGGACAATTTATAAATAACAGAAATTTATTGCTTACAGTTCTGAAGGCTGGGAAGTCCAAGATCAAGGTGCCTGCAGATTGTGTCTGGTGAGGGCTTGAGGGCTCATTCCTCATGGAGGGCACCTTCTTGCTGCACCCTCACATGGTGGGAAGGGAAAACAAGCTCCTTCAGGCCTCTTTTTTAAAGGCACTAATCCCATTCATGAGGGTTCCACCATCATGACCTAGTTACTTCCCAGAGGTTCCATCTCTTAATACCAACACATTTGGGATTAGATTTTAACATATAAATTTAGAGGTATATAAGCATTCAGACCATAGCAACTATGTAAAAATTGATCATTTGGAATGATAAATCATATCATAAAGTAAATAGACAACTATTAGATTGGGGGAAGCTAAAACCCTCTATTAAATGGGACAAAAGTGTTAAACAACTCATGAATATTCATAAAAATTTAATCAAACAGCACATTCTAAAAACCAATAAACTTAGGAAAAGATGTGCAAACTCATTGGTAGCCAATAAAATAGAAATTTAAGCAACAAGCTCGCTTTACAAGGATAAGACAAAACAAAAAATATCAGAGATAACCATTGTTGGGAACAAGGTAGGAAAAGGACAGAAGTGGAAAACTCTGTAAATTAAATGAAAACTTATCTATAGGGAAATGGTTGGTTATTGTACAACCAACCATTCAATTATTTGTAGCATTTAAAAAGCCTATGATTTGTAGTTAGTCCAGTTGACTGGTATTTTTTTCGATATATTATTTGAAGTATTAATAGTAAAGATGCAGAAAAGTAAGTACAAAATGATCTATTGCTTTAAAACAACAAAGGAAAAGCTCTGTATATAATTATCACATTATAATCTTGGACAAATATACGAATGCATCCCCACTGTGTTTTAAACAAACATTGTGGAAGTATATGAGGCAGGGGATTTTATTGGCTGAGGTGCAGAAAAAGAATATGTGAAAATGAGAATAAAAACCTGCACTATAAATATTATATCTGCTAAATTCATGTTTTGTGTTGGGAAAAACTACACCTGTGGGTATATGTATAAATAAAATATATTAAAAATGTAATAAAAATCATTAATGCTTTCCTAAATTAATTTCATTGTCATTTCCATGTAATACGTGTGCATGTGTCTTATTTCATTTTCTTTCTCCTTTTAGATTTCTCCTCCCAAAAAGGTGAACAATATGGACAGTTCTGTGTGTTATCTTTTTCATTCTTCTCTATCAACTACATTGTAATTTGTTATAGTAAAAGTGGAAGAAAACAAAAACTATCTATTATTGCACAGACTATCATCATTTACATTACGAAAATGATGAAATTTATTGATTTCCTTGGGCCATGTTAATTTCAGGCTGGTCCTGTTTCAAGTGCTAAAAATCTTTTCTACTGGAATCTCAGGTCCTGTTTTTAGTTTCCAGAGAAGGCACTACAATGGATGGGTAATTATAAAAGAGTTAAATATAGGAATCAAAACCCAGAATTTGCCAATCCTAGTCTCAGCGGCTGGCATCCCTCTGATCCCCGTGTAACTAGACAGGAGGGTCTCATGTGTTCAAAGTCACCGGGCCAGGAATCAAGTAGTGCCAAGACTGAGCTTTCACACCATCCTCTTTGTCAGTAGAAGGACATCGGGCTCCCAAAATAACTGTTAACCAGTATGGTAACCTGTGAAAGGCCAGTAGTGGCACAAGCACATGTCTGTCTTTTGAAAACGAAGCGAGGAGAACGAATGCGCACACTGTGTTTCCCACAAGCCAGCGACTGGGCTAAGCCCTTCACTTACATCAATTCCCGGGATCCTCAGGATGTCTCAGGCAGGTAAGGATGTTTTTAGTCTGCATTTACGGATGGGGCATGCAGGGGTTATGAAATCCTGCCCTTGGTCACGGGAGTCATACCTTGTAGACCTGAGCTTCAAACTGCCTTCACACACCAGTACCTGGGCACTTACCCACTAACCCATGCTGCTGCTCAATTCAAGGAAAGAACAAACCCACTAATCCATGCTGCTGCTCAATTCAAGGAAAGAACAAAACAAGAGACAGTGGAAGTTAAAAGGATGTTTAATTTCAGACATATGAAGACTGGTTTGAAATGTTGTGGTCTGCCTCAGCCCCTCAATGTCCAGCAGCTACGTCCCCTGAATAGCTAAACACTCGTGATGCAGGTGCACACTTCCTCACCTGAGTGGATGTTGAATGATGAGAAGTTTGCTCTGTTTGGGGGACTGGATACTTTCTACAATTTTTATTTATTTTTGACATTCATATATGCATTAAATGCCACTTCTATTGTTTTCCCTATAATCCCATATTTGCTATGAAACTTATTGTATCAGTTGCAATTTTGCCAGCCCTGGTGTTTCTTAGGATTTGGCTAGGGATTACCGTGCTGAGATTTTCCCAAGTTAACACATCAGCACTGGTGGAAAAGGAAGTGATTCGTTTGGCCGGTGACAAGGTAGGAGGGGCTTCAGCGGAGAGTGCTGGAAATTGGAGGAAGAATGGGAGGTAAACCACCCATCTGCTCACACCCTACCCTCGGCTCAGCACAGAGACAGAACATCTCTCTCTAGGGGGTCAATCCTTGTGGTCTTCACACACAGCCCTCAGAACAGCCCTCAGCATTTATCCTGATTTACACAAAATGAAACTGAGTTTTCATTGAGGATCTCATAAGGGATATAGCGTAGATAATACCTAACACTCAGCATTTTACTTTTAAAAATATCACCCCTCCAACTGGCCTGTTCTTTCTCAATTTCCTCTCTTACCTATTGCAGGATCTCTCCTGTCTGGGGAACTTCTTTCACTGGGCAGCCTCAAGCTTCCTCTATCCTTCAGAAACTTCTAGTCTCCCCCATGTTTCTCATTCCTTACACAGAGCCAGCAATCAGTTCCAAGGAGGGAAAAAGCCATTGCACAAAAGTTGGCTTTGAGCTCAAAACAAAAGATTCCCACACTATCTGATTCCATTCTTGTTAGAAAATAGCAAGGCAAACTTTAATTTTTCTCTGCCACAAAATGTATTTCTTTCTTGTCACATATTTTTATATCTAACAAGTATTCATTTATGTGTGCTCAACTGATTGAAAAATAAATTCCGTGTGTATAGGTCTTCCATAGCAACTGGAATTTCTCTTAAAAAGTCCCACACCTTGAAAAGTGGAATTATCTCAAAGATAGGCCTTAATTATTCCAGGGTTCTCATGGGGTTTAGTCCTGATTACTATACAAAATCTGTGTCTTGAAGAAATGAATCACATTTGGCTCTAGTAAGCTAATCATTGTACAGTTTCTCACTTCCCTTTTTCCTGGGAAAATTGACCCAGTCCGAAACAAAAAGTTCCAAATATATCTTAAGTAATTATTATATTATTGGAATAAGTGTAGAGCCTCAGGTAAAAGTCTTGACACACAACACACATTTGGATATATAGATTCCATTGTGTTTCTTAATAACACCATCATTCCTTCTAAATGATGGTCACGTCTCCAATGTTGCACATTCCCTATGGGCAGGGAAATTAAAGAAGAAGTAAAATACATGGCTATTTGCTGTTAGGAATTTATAAGGGAATAGAGTAAAGAGTATAAAAAGTATGCATAATTACTCCCAGGAATAGAAAAAAAATCATAAAAAAATTCACAACTAATTAAGAGGTCTGTGTACAGGCTAATCACTGCCTGCTAGAGGTGTCCCGTCAAGAATGGCAGGCCTGTCTGTGTGAATGAAGGAAGTGTGAATGAGTGAGCCTGTTGGTTCTAAGGTAAAACAAATTCTTATCTCACAGGTTCAAATTCTCCAGGCTCATGAATATGACACATTAATATTCATTAAGTGGAACACATTATCATTTTAGAAGGAGATTACTGGGGACTCACTATTTTCATTCCATCACATTTTCCAATTAGGAATCCCACTTTTGCAAAATAATCAGCTTTTTGTTGCCAAAGGCTTTTCAGCAGTTTTCTGGCAAGGGGGTTTGGAGCTCAGTTCAGCATCCATTTAAGAAACAGGAAGAATCTGAAGTACAATTATATTTTTTAATGACAGGTTAATCTTGCTGTAGTGAACCTGATCAAGGAAGAGTCACACTCTAAAGGGAGCAGGCACAGACTCCTTTGGGGGAGAGGAACTCAGACAATGAAGTTAGAGTTCACAGATTCCTTGGTTGCCTGCAGTTATCCAGAAATAAATCCACCTGTAAAAGATCTTGGAACTCTCACTGGGCAAGAAGAGGGCCCTGTAAAGGGAAACCCTAGTGGTGTGGAAATAAACACAAGGGCACTGTTGATAACCACCTTGAAGGCTAACAGCAGAGCAGGAAAGGAAACAATGAACAAATATGTGCATTTCCTCTAGGTTAACATTTCAGTTCTAAAAGTTAAGACATTTCTGTTATGCTTTATATTATTAATGATTTAACCAAAAGAAATAGTAGTCAGAGATGAGTTTGCTTTTGAAAAGAAATCAAATAAATTTGATATATTCATGTTCAGTAATCATTAATCTCTAGTCAAAGCAGCATTTATAAATAAAGTAATTTAATTTCTATTTAAATTATATATTCATGAATTTAATATGATGATATTGCTAAGATATTTTCTCTAATGGAAAAAAAAAGCCTCAGTTTTTCTTCCTTGTATATTTATGAAGAATTGCATATACATGGCAAAACAAAACAGATGTAAAAAAGTGGGTATAAGGAAAGGTGAGTATTTTTTCACAATAACTCACCAGTTCTCAGTTCTCCTTCCCAGACACAGCTACTTTACTAGTTTCTTGGATCTCTTTTCAGAAAGAGGCTATGCACATACAAGCACAGATGTACCACATGTTTGTGCATACATAGATGGGAGCATGTGCTAAGCATTCTACTCACATCATTTTACTAAAAATCTATCCTAGACCTGACTCTATCAATATTTATAATTTAACTCACTGCAAGGGAAATAGACTTCCCTAAAATAATCCAATCAGTCACTAAACAAATAAACAAATAACAATAAGAATCCCCAAAGGGGTTGGGAGCCAGGATCCAGAGTTGCTATAATACATTATCAAAAATGTCCAGTTTTCAATAAAAATTATGAAACATGCAAAGAAGCATGAAAGTCTGACCCATATACAGAAAAAAATAAGCAGGAAACAGAAGCAGAGTGAGTAGATGTCAGATTTACTAGACCAAGGCTTCAACATAGCCATTATTAATATGGTCAAAGAACTAGAGGAAACCATGATTAAAGAAGTAAAGGAAGGTAGGATGACAACATCTCATCAAATAAAGAATATCAATAAAGAGATAGAAATTATAAAAAAACAGAACTAAATGGAAATTCTGGAATTAAAAACTATACTAACTAAAATGAAAAATTCACTACAGAGGCTCAAAAGTGTATTTGAATTGCCTGAAGAAATAATTTGTGAACTTAAAGATAGATCAATACATATTACACAATCTGAAGGAAAGAGAGAAAAAAGAATGAAGGAAAATAAACAGAGCCTCAGAGAAATGCAAGACAACATTATACATAGCAACACACAGATCCTGGTAGCATATCCTTTATAAATAAAGTAAAAATGAAGACATTCTCATGTAAACAAAAACTGAGAGAATTTATTGCTAGCAGACCAGCCTTACAAGAAATACTAAAAGAAGTTCTTCAAGCTGAAGTAATGGAAATAAGTTGGGAAACTCAGAAATAAGTAGAAATTAAACAACACACTCCTAAATAACCAATGGCTAAAAGAATAAACCACAGGGGAAATTAGAAAATACTTTGAGATGAATGAAAAAAAATACACAACATACCAAAACTTATGAGATGCAGCAGTAGTGTTCAGAGTGAAATTTATAACTGTAAACACCTATATTAAAAAAAGATCTCAAATCAATAAACTAATCTTTCCTAGTATCTTTCTTAAGATAGTAAGAAGAGAAAAGCAAACTATAATAATCTCAAAGCCAGAAGACGAAAAAAAACAATAAAGATAAGAAAGGAAACAAATGAAATAGAGAATAGAAAAACAGTGCATCAATGAAGCCAGAGGCTGGTTCTCTGAAAAGATCAACTAAATTAACAAATCCTTGGGTAGATTGACAGAGAGAGAGAGAGAGAGAGAGAAAGAGAGAGAGAGGTGGGGGAGAAAGAGAGAGAGAGAGAACTCAAATTACTAAAATCAGAAATAAAAGAGTGGACATTATTGCCAATCTTATAGAAATAAGAAGTATTATAAGAGAATACTATGAATAATTATATGTCAACAAATTAGATGACCTATATTAAATAGAACAAATCCTAGAAAGACCAAAACAATCTCAAAAGAAATAGAAAATCTGAATAGACCTATAAAAAGTAAAAATATTGAATGAGTAATTAAAAACTACCCACAAAGAAAAACCCTGGCCTAGATGGTTACTATGGTGAATTCTACCAAAAAAAAAATTAAAAAAATTAATATCAACTCTTCACAAACTGTTTTTAAAAATAAAAAGGAGAGAATATGTCCCAACTGTTTCTGAAGTCAGCTTTACACTGATAACAAAATCAGATAAAGAGACCACAAGAAAGAAAACTACAGACCAATATAGCTTATAAGTATAGATACAAAAATCCTCAAGAAAATACTAGCAAATAGAATCCAGCAGCATATATAAAGGAGATTATACAGCAATATCAAGTGCAAGTTATCCCAGAAATTCAAGGTCAATTTAATACACAGGAATCAATTAATATATACACCATGGAGTAGTATGGAGCTACCTCTAAGAACCAAAAGTAGACCTACCATTTGATCCACTCTTGAGTATTTACCAAAAGGAAAAAAAGACATCCTATAAAAAGACACCTACATTTCAATGTGTATAGCAGTACAATTCACAATTGCAAAGATGTGGAAACAACCCAAGTGCCCATCAATACACGAGTAAGTTAATAAAATGTAGTGTATGTATACCATGAGTTACTACTTAGACATAAAAAAGTGGTGAACTAACAGCTCTTGTATTATTCTGGATGGGGCTGGAGACATTCTTCTAATCGAAGTATTGCAACAATGGAAAAATAAACACTACATGTACTCACCATTAAATTGGAACTAATCGATCAACTCTTATGTGCACATTAGTGCACATTAGTGATTCATTGGAAATCAAGCAGATGGAGTGGGGAGGAGGGGATGAGTAAATTCACACCTAAGGGGTACAAGGCACACTATTTGGGGGATGTGCACACTTATAACTTTGACTCAAATGGTACAAAAGCAATTTATGTAATCAAAATGTTTGTACCCCTGTAAAATTCTGAAATATTAAAAAAAGAATATATTGAGCTAAAAAAATACACCATGGAAATAGAATAAAATATTATAAAAACCATGATTATCTCCATAGATATAGAAGAAGAATTTGATAAAATCCAACAACTTTCCATGATAAAATACTCAATGAACTAGAATAGAAGGGAACTTCCTCAGCCTGAGATTGTGTATCTATAAAAACTCATAACCTCAAGCACAAATGGCTTAAGAATGACTGTTTTTCCTCTAAGATTAGGAGCAATACAAGGATGCTCATTCTCAATACTTCTATCCACCGTTGTACTAAAGGTTCTAGCCAGACAAATGAAAGAAGAAGATGAAATACTAGACATCCAAATTGAAAAAAAAAAAAAGAATATCTCTACTCATAGATAGCATTATTATTTTACATATATATTTCACATACATAAATATGAAAACCCAAGGAATCTACTGCAATCTATTAGAACTAACAAAGGAGTTCCACAAGATTTCAGGATATGATATTAATAAACCAAAAATCAATTGTTTTTCTATATACTATCAATGAAAAATCCTAAAATTAAATTAAGGAAATAATTCCATTTGCAATAGCATCAAAAAGAATTAAATACTTAGTAATAAATTTAAAGAAAGAAGTATAAACTTATACTCTGACAAATGCAAACCATTGTTCAAAGAAATTTAAAAGATCTAAATAAATAGAACAACGTGCATGTTTATGGATCAGAAGACTTACTATGGTTAATATAGCAATATTCCACAAATTTATCTACATATTGAACACAACCCTATCAGAATCCCAGTTGGTTTCTATGTAGAAATTTACAAACTGACTCTCAAAGTTATGTGGAAATCCAAGGACTTGGATTAGCCAAAACAATTTTGACAAGGAAGAAATGTGGAGGACTCACACTTTCTGATTTCAGAATTTACTACAAAGTAACACTAATCAAGATAGTGTGGTTCTTGGATAAAGCTAGATATATAAATCAATGGAATAGATGACCATTCAGAAGTAAACTCATAGTATCTATGGTCAATTGATTTTCAACAATGGTGTTAAGTCTATTCAATGAGGAATGAACAGTATGTTTAATAAATGGTGCTGGGCCAAGTGGACATGCACATGACAAAAAATGACTTTGCATCCCTACCTCACACTGTATATGAAAGTTATCTCAAAATGAATCAAAGACTAAATATAAGAGCTAACGTTATAGAACTTTAGAAGAAAGAATAATGGTAAATTCTCATGTCCTTTAGTTTGACGATGAGTTCTTAGATATAACACAAAATGGACAAGCAAAAAGAGAAAAACTTGGTAAATTGGGCTTCTCCAAATTAAAAAAAAAATTACTTCAAATAACACCATCAAGGAACTGGAGACCATTATCCTAAGTGCAATATCTCAAGAATGGAAAAGCAAATATAACAAAAACATGTGTACCCCATTAATATTTTGAAATATAAAAATTAAACAAACAAAAAGAAACACCATCAAGAAAGTGAAAAATAAACCATAGAATGTGATAATAATATTTGAAAATCAAATCATATATTTGGTAAGAGACTGTCATATAGAATATATAAAGAAATCTTACAACTTAATTATAAAAAGACAAACAGGCCTGGCACTGTGCCTCACACCTGTAATCCTAGCACTTTGGGAGGCTAAAGCAGGAGGATCGGTTGAGGCCAGGAGTTCAAGACCAGCCTGAGCAACAGCGAGACCCCCATCTCTACAAAAAATAGAAAAATTAGCCAAATATGGTGATGCATACCTGTAGTCCCAGCTACTCCAGAGGCTGACGTAGGATAATTGCTTGAGCCCAGGAGTTTGAGGTTGCAGTGAGCCATGATGAAAAATCAAACAACCCTATCAAAACATTAGCAAAGGACACGAACAGAAACTTTCCAAAAAAAGACAGAATAATGGCCAACAAACATATGAAAAGATGCTCAACATCTCTAATCATCAGGGAAATGCAAATCAAAACCACAATGAGATATCATTTATCTCCAGTGAGAATGGGCTTTATAAAAAAGTCCCCAAACAATAAATGTTGGTGTGGATGTGGAGAGATAGGAACACTCATACACTGCTGGTGGGACTGCAAACTAGTTCAACCTCTGTGGAAAGCTGTATGGAGATACCTCAAAGCGATACAAGTGGATCTACCATTTGATCCAGTAATCCCATTACTGAGTATCTACCCAAAAGAACAAAAGACACTCTATAAATGAAACACCTGCACTCAAATGTTTATAGCAGCAGAATACAATTGCTAGGTAGTGGAAACAACCCAAGTGCCCATCAATACATGAGTGGATTAATAAAATGTGGTATATGTATACCATGGAGTACTATTCAGCTATACAAAACAATGGTGATATAACTCCTCTTGTATTTTCCTGGATAGAGCTGGAACCCATTCTACTAAGTGAAGTGTCCCAAGAATGGAAAAACAAGCACCACATGTACTCACCAGCAAATTGGTATTAACTGATCAACACCTAAGTGGACATATAGGAATAACATTTATCAGATGTCGGGCAGGTGGGAGGGGGGAGGAGGGGATGGGTATACACATACATAATGAGTGTGATGCGCACCACCTGGAGGATGGTCACACTTTAAGCTCTGACTCGGGGGGGGGGAAGGGAGGGAAAAGGCAACACACGTAAGCTAAACATTTGTACCTCCATAATATGCTGAAATAAAAAATAATACTAATTTTAAAAATATTATTCATAATAGCCAAAAGATGGAAACCACCCATATGTCCATCAATTGATAAACAAAATGTGGTATATCCATACAATAGAATGTTGTTCAGCTATGAAAAGAAATGGAATCCCTATAAATGCTACAACGTAGATGAACCTTGAAAAAATTATGCTAACTGAAATAAGTTAGTCACAAAGACCACATATTGTTTGATTCCATTTATACAAAATATTCAGATTAGGCAAATCCATACAAAGTATATTAGTGGTTGGCTAGGACTGGGGCAGTTAAGGAAGGAAGAAGTGGCTGGGGAGTGACGACGAATGAGTGTGGGGTTTCTTTTGGGGGGTTAAAATGTTCCTAAAATTGATTGTGGTGAAGGTTTCATAACTCTGTGAATATACTGAAAATTGAATTATATATCAACATGGGTGAATTTTATGGTATATGCATTATATTCCTAGAAATCTGTTATTAAATATATATATAAATTATAAATATAAATATATACATATAAATTAACTCTTCCCCACCAAAGTTTTTTCTTTCTTTAATCTTTACTAGAATTTCTAGGAAAGACATGACATTATCAATTAATTAGGAGAGAAGAAAGTTATTATTTTTACTTAGGCATGGAAATAGTCATGGTTCTTACCAAAAGATGTAAAATATTTAAGACATTTTTGCTGTTGGCTTTTAAGTCCAACATTGTGAATAAAGTTCACATTTGCAGATAAGGCACCTCGTTTTTTGGTTTTATTTTTTTTGTCACTCAGTTATACCTACTTATAAATACTAAGCAGACTGAGGATACAATTCCAAATTAGGTGGCTGATCATTTATTTAAGGAGGAGCCTAAAGGACTACAACCCAAAGAAAGAATTACAACTATTTACACAGAATCTTATCAAAGTTTCATTGGATAATTAAAAGTTTGCCTACAACACTGTGGGGAAATTTGATTAATGGAGTCATGGAAAATTAAAGCTTGGAGAAACCCTAGAGATAAAGTAGTCTAAATGATTAATTCTAGAAAAATAGGATACCGAAACCCAGAAAGGGGACATGTTCTGCTCAAGGTCATGTGGGCAAAGCAAGGCCACATTTTCTGACTTACATTTTTTTCTGAGCTAGTTATACAGCTATTGATAAGAGAAGTTCCAAATTATGTTGATTAAAAATAATGCTTTTGGAAAGAACTGTAGACTATTTGAACGTGGGAAAAATCTACCCTCAAATAAAAATAATTTGTTCCTTTAAACTATCGGTCCAATATTAACAGAGGCCAAGTAATCAAGATGTGATTATGCTCTACATAGGATATTTCAGTTAATGTGAATACAGAGGAAATTGCAAGGAAAAGAAACCTTGTATTACTGACTTTGGCATGAGAGACAGTTGAAAAGGAAGTGGGAATGTTTAGAAAAACTAAGAATTCAGCAAGGAGGAAGAGGAGAAGTCCAAGGAAGTTGACCAGTACTTGATTCTAGATGCTTCTAATTATTAGAAAGGTCATCCTTATGTTGATTTAAAAGCTGCTTTCTTAAAACTTTAGGCCATTAATCCTAATTCTTTTCTCTGGATCGATGCAGAATAGGTTTACGTCTTCTTCCAAAGAATAGCCTTTAATATCTAAATGAAATGTCCATGTATTTCTTTAATTATCTTTTCTCTAAATCAATCATCCCCAGGTCTGTCAATAAATTCTCATATAACAAGACTTTCAGAACATCCACAATTTCAGACATCCTTCTGAGATGTTCTCATCTGACAATGTGATTTATTTTTTTATTTTAAAATATTAATGGAGTACACATGTTTTTGGTTACATGGATCACTTCTGCAATGCTTGAGTCAAGGCTATAAGTGTACCCATCACCCAAATAGTGTTCACTGTGCCCGTTAGGCAAGTTTTTGCCCCTCCCCTCCTCCCCCTTTCCCACTGCTTAATTTCCACTGAGTTTTACTTCCCTCTGCGCACATGGGTACTGATCAGTTAGTTCCAATCTAATAGCAAGTACATGTGGCGTTTGTTTTTACAGACTTTAGATACTTCACTGAGGAGAATGGTTTCCAGTTCCATCCAAATTGTTGCAAAAGGAATTAATTAATTCCTTTTTATGGCTGAGTAGTACTCCATGGTGTACATATACCATATTTTATTAATCCACTGATGAATTGATGAGCACTTAGGTTGATTCCACATCTTTTTTTTTTTTGCTTTTGCTTTTTTTTTTATTTCAGCATATTATGGGGGTACAAATATTACGGTTACGTATATTGCCCATGCCCCCCTCCCCCATCGAGGCAGAGCCTCAGGCATGACCATCCCCCAAACGTTGCACATCTCACTCATTATGTTTGTATATACCCATCCCCTCCTCACCCCTCCCACCCGCCCAACACCCGATAAATGTTATTCCTATATGTCCACTTAGATGATTCCACATCTTTGCAATAACAAATTCTGCTACAATAAACATTCAAGTTCAGGTGTCTTTTTGACAGAAAGACTTCTTTTCCTTTAGGTAGGCACCCTATGGGGGGATTGCTTGATTGAATGGTAGGTCTACTTTTAGTTCTTTGAGGAATCTCCCTACTGTTTCCCTAGAGGTTGTACTAATTTGCAGTCCTACCAGCAGTGTATAAGCATTCCTTTCTCTCTGCATACTTTCCAGCATCTACTGTTTTTGGAATTTTTGATAAAAGCCATTCTAAATAGGGTAAGGTGATATCTCATTGCAGTTTTAATTTGCATTTCCCTAATGATTAGTGACATTAAACATTTTTTCATGTTTATTGGCCATTTGTCTATCTTCTTTTGAAAAGCTTCTGTTCATGTCTTTTGCCCACTTTGTATTAGGGTTATTTGTTTTTATTTTCTTGCTGATTTGCTTGAGTTCTTTGTAGATTCTGGATATTAGCCCTTTATCAATGTATAATTTGTGAGTATTTTCTCCCGTTCTGTAGGTTGTCTACTTGCTCTGTTGATTATTTCCTTAGCTGTGGAGAAAGCTTTTTGGTTTAATCAAATGCTGTTTACATATTTTTGTTGTTGCTGTAATTGCCATCTGGGTCTTAGTCATAAATTCTTTGCCTAAGATAATATCTAGAAGTATTTTTCCTACATTTTTTTCTAGAATTTGTGTGGTGTCAAATGCCTTACATGAAAGTATCTTATCCATTTTATTAATTTTTGTCAGTGGTGAGAGATAGGGGTCCCGTTTCATTCTTCTGCATGTGGCTATCCAATTTTCCCAACACTATTTATTGAATAGGGCTTCTTTTCCCCAGTGTGCATTGTTGTCTGCTTTGTCAAAGATCAGTTGGCTGTAGGTAGATGGTTTTATATCTGGATTCTCTGTTCTGTTCCATTGGTCTATGCCTCTATTTTTGTACCAATACCATGCTGTTTTGACATTGTGATTTATAAGGGTTCAAAGTAATGTGTTGCCCATATATTCCACCCTTTAGTCTAATTAGTTAAATTCTACCTTCATGATTTTTACCATCTCTGCATAACATCTGTGTAATTACTTAATATTCTTAATTCATTTTGCTGCTTCTACATAAGAGTAATATACATAAACTCAATCATGATTTTGATGTGGCTTATTTTTTTCTAGTAAAGTAAAATATATAGCAAAACTAAAAGTATTGTGCATTTACAATCCAAAATCAATTTATATATCATCAATTTAAGTCATTCTGTGCTTTAGGAAGCATTGGTCAACTGAAAGTCCCTAGAAAGAAAATCGTGGAGTTATTCTCCACCCTCTCATCATTAGATTAGCTTATTAAAATGAGTTAATAAACTACCCATATTTATTAACTGGATTCTTGAAAGTAACCATGACCCAGTACATTTGAAATACCTTGGGAACAACATGACAGTGGCTCATAGCCTCTATCTAGAGGTTGGGTGTGGGACCACCATGCCAGAAATAACCAAAAACAGGAAAAAAGAGAATCCAGAGAGGTCATGCAGGCAGTGAGGTCATGAGGGCAGGACCTTATGTCTATGATCTTCTCCACAGTATCCACAAAGCTAATCGTTACTCTTGACACATAATCTCTGCATGCTTTACATTTGTTTTAGCCATTAAGTCTAACTCCCTTATGAGGAAGATATCATCATTTTTTCCAGGACTTTACTTACTTATTCAAGGATGCATAAGTAACAAGTGCTAGACTATAACCCAACAAAAACTGACTCCAACCTCTGTCTTCCCAATTACATACAGTGTCCAACTCCAGCCTTTAACTATGCAGATTAAGAACAGCCCTAATCCTTTATCCTTCCGGCAACAGAGAGACATGAATGAATTCTCATTGTAGGCTGGAGATAGCTGGAGTGCAAGCACCTATCTGCCCACCCACCATTTCTATTGCATAAGAAAGACTATGATTCTACCTAAAGTTGTTGTGATTCCTTGTAATCATGTCAAACTCAACTTTTGACTAGAAATGGACTGATTCAGCAAAGGGAAATAAACATGTTCATCCTCATTGAATGCACTTAAAAAACATTCAACTCTCAACTCATCTTAACAGTATAAAATTGGCATAGCACGTATGAAATTCTAGCTTTATTTAGGCAAAGTGTTTTGTTGTTTGAACAAATTAAAGTATGTATAACAGTGAACAAGGAAGAGAGGCAGGAGGAACAGGATGGAGGGAAGGAAGGAGAAAGGGATGCTTAAACGGGAGACTGGACAAAGAACACTTCTGAGGGACCACTCAGCAACCAAAATCTCAATGTCTCCTTCCTGGAAGTTCTGCAGGTGCCACCCACACACAGCCTGCTTTTCATCCCTGAGTTTATGACCACGTTATAATGTGACTACAATTGATAGGGTTTTCAAAGTATTTTCACACCATAGGATCCTCAAGGAAATCACATGACATAGCAGAGCAAGAATTATGATCCCTGCTTTTAGATGCAAAATCTGAGTCTCCGAAAGACCAAGTCTTATGCACTCATGTGCACAAACACACACACACAACAGATAAGTCCAGAGAACAAGGGCTCAACTTTCGTATCAGTCATTTATTCAAACTTGAACAAATGTGTACAAGAAGGTACAATATTTCAAGATTACTTTAGCAAAAAGGACAAAATTGTTGTTTTCCCTTTACATGCTAGTGTGCAAAGAGAGACAATAAATAAAAGGCCATGTAAATATGTAATAAGTCAGACATTAATAAATGTTATGAAAAAGAAAAGAAGGCACAAAGCCAGGTAAGGGACACAGCAAGAGTAGGGACCTGGGGGAAGTTGCCATTTTAAATATTTAGAAATAGAATATATTATATATATTAATCGAGTACAAGCCATTTAATATCAGTTGGGGAAAGGATATAGAAATGTCATCTTTGAGTATCACTCGTGTGGTGAAACAAACTTGCACAGACTGAAGGAGGTAGAGTGTTTTTAAGATCTTCATGTCCCGGCAAATGTAAAAGGAGCATGTATTTAGAGTGTACCATTTTTCCAATTCTGAACAGATCCTAACTCAGACCTCCAGAAAGACCCATTGCCTATCCTGTACTTTGTTTCTCAAGCCCGGAAGACTACATTAAAGATAAGGAAGATCCCTGGAAACTAACGCTATGTCGAGACAGAGCTTTCCAGAGAGAAATAAATTGTATATAAAATAAGTGCTTGTCAGAAGAACAGTAGGTGTGGGATTCTAGAATACACTGAGGTTTACATTACCACCGTGGTTCAATGTATCATCTGTCACTTTCCAGAGCAAGACAGGCGTCAAGGGGATGACAGATTAAGGGCCTGGTGACAGCCCTCCAGCTGACCGACATCATTACCCTCAGCCCACACACAGCCATCCATCAGTGTCCCGACGCAGGAACCCTGGAGCCTCAGGGATGGCTCCTTCAGATCCCCTTCCCTTGGCCATCCCAGAGTAAGTCCTGTTGAAGTCTTCAAGATCTCAACAGAGAAGCAGAGAGGCCATTTGCAAGCCCTCCTGATATATCACAAAAAATCAAGAGATTTAATACTATGGAGAAATGACAGGGCAGGAAAAGACCATCCCTTTTTAATATGGAGTCAGCATATATTTTTCAAGAGCTTAAAAATCTCCAAAGCCCCTGGTATATACTGAATCTTCACCTAGATATTTTTCATGGGCCTCTTCTATCTTATCATCCTTTAATATTTTATCTTCCTCCTAATTTCTATTCACCAGGGCTGTTTACCTTTTAGAGCAGAGATAGCAAATATCTCCTGTTTTCCTGTTGATGTTGATAAATTAATCATGCCCACTTGGCGTGCCCGGTGGAAGAGCACTGGGACTCATTCTGCTCATTGGAAAGTAGCGCCACGATTGATTAGCAATGTCGGCCATGGCCTCGGGAGACAAGAGCATCAGAACCAGTGCTGTGATTCGGAAAAGTGTTAGAGGAGCAACAACAACAACAACAACAACAAAAATCACAGATACTCGGGTAGTTTTTAAAGCTCTCAAGAAACATATCAGCAACCATGTCATTTTAAATCTCAGATCTGGTTAAGGATTCTCAAAGAAGACCAAGCTTAAACATCATGCATTTGAGGCATGAAAATAACAACTCATGGGTCCTTCTGGTCACAGTCACGAGTTCACATTCCATTTCTGTGACTCACTCTTGGATAACTTATTTATCCTCTGTACTACTCAATATACTCACATAATGACTAATAATAATGAAAATACCTACCTTGTACTGATGTGAACATTACATAAGGTCATGGATATGAGTAAAGTATACAGACAGCATCTGACAGAGGGTAGGAGGTTCAATAAATGGTAGCTATTATTATACTTAATCATAATTTAAGGCAAAATAAATCATTCTCTTTTCTTGCTTTTAAAACAATGTTTATAACTCTACTGTGAAATTATTGTACTGTGTTATAGTTTTATTTTTTCACCATTTGTCTTTCTTTCAGTGTGAGCTCTGTGGGAGCAGGGACCATGTCTCATTCATCATTGATTCCCTGGATATAACTCAGTGCCTAGTATACAGCAGGCAGCAAAAGGTGTCAGCTCAATAGATAAGGAAGGAAAGAACAACAACAAATAAACTCATGGAAAAGCACTTATATTCAAGTGCATGTTCCTCATTGGCTGCAAGGTTTAATTATAAAGCATAACTCAGATGTCTAAAGATTTCTTTACTGGATCTCATGCTTTTCCTTCTGCCTATTCTGGCTTTGGCTAGGCGGCAGAAGAATCATGCCACAGAGGGGAAAGCTGAAGCAGAGAGACAGGTGTTTGGGGGACCCTGTTCCTACGTCCCATCTACTGTGGCACTGAATTAAAAGCTACACCCCAATTACGGCCGCCTCATTCTCCTTATTTTCTTTGCCAGGCCCAACTTCCAACATTCTGTCGTAACGTTTTATGTATACATATATATTTCCACATCATGAGTTCTATTTTTTAATTCTGAAAACATGGTCATCCCAGCCACACGGCGAGACCAGTGCCCAGCACACCTGCATAGTCTCTAGAATCTGAAGCAGAGCATGTTCTACCGAGGACAGTGAGCCACGAGCCCCACACACGTGCAAGCATCTCTTCTACAACTCATGTCAAAAAGGCATTTCTGTCATCTTCTGTAAAATCCCTATTTGTTTATTTTGTTTTTAAATTTACACTATTTGGCCAGGTCACCTTCCGTGCCTCCTCATCTACACCATCCTCTCTATTCATGTAAGACATTGAGAGAAACACCATTCAACCCACCAATAGCATTGTTAGGCATCTACCCAAAAGAGCGTAAGACATTCTATTATAAAGACATCTGCACCCGAATGTTTATGGCAGCACAATTCACTATTGCAAGGACATGGAAACAACCCAAGTGCCCGTCAGTTCATGAGTAGATAATTAAAATTTGGTATATGTTCACAATGGAATATTACTCAATTCTAAGAAACGACAATGAGCTAGCACCACTTATACTATCCTGGATTAAGCTTAAGCCCATTATCCAAAGTGAGGCAACACAAGATCAGGAAAATGGGCTCCACATGTACTCGCCATCAAATTGGTACTGACTGATTAAAACTATGGTGCTCAAATGGTGGTAGTGTTCACCAGGGATTTGGGGCGGGGTGGGAGGAGACCCACATCTTAGGGATGTGGTAAGCATTGTGGAGGGGAAGGGCATACCTCTAACCCTTACTAGGGAGAGGCAAAGATATAAAATGTAACCAAAATGAAAACAAACAAACAAACAAAACATTTATTGGGTGTCGGGCAGGTGGGAGGGGGGAGGAGGGGATGGGTGTATACTCACATAATGAGTGAGATGCCCACCACCTGGAGGATGGACACGCTTGAAGCTCTGACTCGGGGCAGGGAGGGGTAGCAAGGACCTTAACAACATTTGCACCCCCATAATATGATGAAATTAAAAAAAGACATTGATCGACTCCTCTCTTACTCTCTTTTCACACTGTGCCCACGCCATTATCTTGGGTTATTTAAATGGCTACTAGAATGGCCCATCCATCCCCCTGATGTTTCAATTCCTTGACCTCTTCATCTTCCGCGTCTTTCTTCTCTATTTTCTGCCAGTCGCAAATTCCTGTGTGTATATGTCAGACGCCGTCCTTCCCCTGAAGTACCTCCATTTCTTAGTAATTAAATTCAGACACCCAAATTTGTTCAGTCTTCTTTCATCCAGGCTTTTTCAATTATTTCTAAAACATTTTCTTCTTTTTATTGTAATTTAACGGGACTCCAGTTTTTTAGCCTCTCCTCGTTATGTAAGCCTCTTTGTTTCTTTACTGTGTTTCCTGTTTTGCTCAGAGTCCAAGGTCCAACGCTTCCCTCACTCTTACCAATATTCTAAGCTCCCTTGTTCTCAAGGCCTTTCTATTGGAGACGTCTGGCAAAAGCCCATATCTGGATGAACACAGCTGCCTTACGTGTCTACCTTTATATGTAACTAACTGCACACTGCCGGACAAACTCCCATAATTAAACAGATACGCATTTATAAGTGTGTGGTCTCCAATAACAGCTGGGATGATGTGTCAACTTGCTCTTCCATGTCCTGTAACATTATTTTGAGGCCTCCCACTTTCCAATTTTTTTCACCCTCTTTTTCAAGAGATAGCTGTGGCTTTTAGTTCATGGAGAGAGAAAAAAATATGCCATTGGAAGAGACGTTTAACTTCTCAACTCAATTGGTATACCAACACCTACTTTTCCTTCTTTATTTTTGTGACAAAGAGAGGAGCTAACGTCAACAAAACCAGCTGTGTTTTGGATCCTGTCAACTCAATAACCTGGGGGCGGGGGGGGGTATTCTTTTAATTATCCTTTCTCCTCTCTTCAATTTCCCAGCCATTCCTGAGTCTTTCTCATCAGCCGAGAAACATGCTCTAATCTCTTCCATCCTATAAACAAAAACAAGACGAAACAGAAACCTCTTAGCATTCATCTCCTCCTTTTCATATGGCTACTTTACTCTTCTCCTCTCCTTTGCACAATTCTTGTTAGAAGAATTGTCTGTATTTGTTTCCTACATTTCTTCACCTTACACTCACTTCCTAGCTATTGTATTTTAGTTCTCGCCCTCACATTCCCACTGATACTGCCTCCACCAAGATCACTGATGACTCATAAAGTGGTAAAAAAGTGTGTTTAATTCATAACGGCAATGCATACTTTTCATAGCTATTTTGCTATTGAAATATTACTTTCCCCTTCTCTTCAATGGTGCAAGATTCATTGATTTTCTTTTCACGGCTCTGAGCATGCCTATTCTATCTCTTTTGTGAGATCGTTTTCTCGATCAGTCTTGAAATGTTGGTGTTCCTTGTGGTCTTAGTCCTGGTCAGCCAAGAAGCAAATGCCAAGACAAGATTAAACATGCAAAAAAAAAAAAAAGATTAGGAGAGCGGGCTATGAAACAAATTAAGGAGAGAGCCAGGGGACATGAATCCACATCTGACCCTGAATGATGGAAACAGAAAGAAAGGAAGGAAGGAGAGTTGAGTGGAAGTGTTCTAGATTGTAGTATGATTCTAAGTTTGGTGAGGCCATCTGGGAGAACTCAAGTCAGAGTTTCCCCTCAAAGGAGTCTCACATCTCCCAAGAATGGGCCGGCCTTAATATCTCTGCCACCACCAGTCATCGGCTGGAAGCAGTCCAGGGAAAGTGTGGCCTTTGTGTAAAAGAAGCCATTGATTTTAGAGCACACAGGCTGGCGCCCTGCATTCCCTGCAGTCAGACATCTGAGAGATCCGTTCACAAGGCTGCCGCTTTCTAGAATCACACTAAGATGACTTTAGAATGATATGCAGACAAGCCAAATAGTATAACAGTTTATAGAACATTACTAGTTGGCTATTTCAGTTTGAGTAGTCATTTAAATTAAAATCTAAAAATGTCGGTCACATAAAAGTTGGGGAGAAGAGTAGTATATCAGCTGCAAAACCCATAAGACAAGAAGGAGCTTGATGTAGCAAGGAAGGAGAAGGAATGCTAATTTGGCCAGATCATCCCGAGCAAGCAAGAGGGTAGAAGGGATGCAGTCAGGGAGGAATGCAGCCACCAGATACTAATGGCTTAATAAGCCAAGATGAAAAGTTTGGATTTTATTCTGAATATCATATGGGAAGCTAATTAAGACTTTTAGTTAGGAAAGAGATATAGTTGAGATTCATATTTTAAAAATATTATTTAATATTAGAAACAACATAAATATCCACAACTATAGGACTAGTTAATCCATGCAATAGATTACTACACAACAGGCAAAAAAGATAAAGGAGGCTCTATATGCCCTGATATAAAATTATCACCAAAATATAATGCTAAGTCAAAAATCCAGATGCAGAACAGATTGAATAATATGATATCATTTGTGTAAAATATGAATATGTCCATGCTACTCTTTAGGAAGTTGCACTAGAAACTGGTAGTAATATTTGTCTCTGGGAGGGGAGCGTATCTGGGTGATGGGGTTGAAGGGTGATTGCATGTCTATTGTGTACACTTTGGCACTTTTCAGATTTTGAAACCTTGTTCATGCAACATTAAATAAATTAAATTAAAATTGAACATGATAGAGGAATAAATTATCATCCAAATTGAACACCAAATCAATATCACCAATCCAGAGTGGACTCCTAAGCTTCAGGCATGTTTATTTGACTAGATAACCCCACGTGGAAGGATTTCATTAAGCTCAATGTGAACCAAAGCTGAAATCGTGGTCTCTTTTTCATCCCTCAAATTTTGCTTACACATCACTTGTTCAGAGACTTCTTCCCTGGACTGCTCAGTGTCCCCTGTGCCCTGGGACTGTATGGTTCCTCTCCACTCCCACTAGTCCGTACTTTTCACTTGGCATCAACCATGCCCACATGTTAATCCCCGCATCCTCGCTGCCTCACACAGGACATGGCTGAAGGACTATTTGTGATTTAATAAAGACAGTCCACATAAATTACCTCCTGAGATGCCTAACGCTATATTCACTGAACTAAAATACCACTTAGAGGAGCACTTCTGTAGGTTTGCTATCCGTTGTGCAAAGTAGTAATCTAATTTTCCTTTCATTCATCCTTAAACTGCTTCTTTCGATTTCATGATCTGCTTCCTAATTCTAGTTGTCTGAGATTTTATGAACAAGCTATAATTACCGTTTACATAATGCCAATTATTTTATGGATTTCAAAGTGGAAGATTAATATTGAGAAGTGATTTAAGACACAGGGGATAGGTATCAATTTAACATGGCTCACTAAGAAGAAATTCCCCTTTTTGGTTTAAAGCATAAACAATTGACTCACTAACTTGTTGAATAGATAGATGCATACATACATATGAACATACATACAAGCAAGCAGCAAACAGAAGCAGCTGAACCAGCAATCATGAAAGGGAAAATCTTCAAGTGCATAGTGGAAAAAAGCAGAGGAAACAAACTCAGGGCAAGGAGTCACAGCTGAAGCTGAGGCAGCTACTATCAGTGAGTTCCCTTCTAATCTTGGAGAATGAACCATAGGCTCACGCCCACAGGGAGCTGGAACTACTAAGTAGCATTAAGTTGGCCTTTACAAAGGACTATTCCATACCTGAAACACCACTAAGAAAAAAAAAAAAAAAACAGTCAGGGGCTTAGATAAGAGGTAAGGAAATTTAACATTTTGTAGGAACTATGTGTATAAAAAGAATTACCTGCAAAAAAAAAATAAGGAGTTGAATGTTATATCATATGTGGCTTTAAGGTTCGAATTTACGCTTTTCTCTTGAAATGTAAACCCTAAACTCATAACATAAAAATTAGTCTAGAACTTGGAAACCGTAAGTTCCTTTCTGTCCCCTAACCTCCCACCCAAGACATGTGAGAATGCCTCAAACAACTAAACCTAGAAGTGAGCTTGCATCAAAAAGTTTCATAGCTGTGAGGAAAGCAGCTACCCTGAGGGAGAGTCACAGAGAAACAAAGAGAAGAACGTGCCCTCCAAAACCAGAATGGAAGAACAAACGAAAGGACTTTTAAATACACATAACTGAAACATTCAAACTGATGTCATAAAGGGGGAAGGGAAGAGGAAAAAGCACAAAGCAAAAACAAGCAGATAATTTTAAGAGCCAAATAGAGTTTCTAGAAAAAAGTAAATATTTTTTAAAAACCCAAACATTCAAATTGTTGAATGGTAAACTGGATATAGCTGAAGAGAAAATCAATGTATTGTTAAATTCATCTGAGAAAATCACTTAGAATGTAAAACATTCTCCTTATGAAATTTATCATGTCAAATCTGTTTGCAATTCCCATTGTGTCACTTGATAGAATTGTGGCCTTGGGCTTATAATCTCTTGTGGTCTCTCCTTTTTTATGATCTCTACAAGAGGGACTAATAATAGATAACTTAAATCTCACTGAATCATTGTGATAATTAAATGAGACGATGGTTATGAACATAATATTCAAAGTGCACGTATATAAAGTACTGTCATTATTATTAAATATTATTGTAAACATGGAGTTTTATGACACGCCTGATTCAGATCCTTACTCTTCTCTACGGTTCCTCTAGAACTAGGTTCTTTTTAGCGTTTAGTCTTTAGAACTCATGTCTAGAAGTTATGTCTTTAGCTTTTGAAGGATGCCAGATACATCAGATTTTGTTTTTAGAAAGATTATTTGTCTAATTCCAATGAATATTTTTGACTCTTTTAGTGCATATTTAAAGAACATTTTAAAATGGTTATCAGAATTTCCGTTCCCAGAGTAGTTCATTGTTTTTGAATGACACAAAGTAACGAGGGCAGTGTGGGAATGCAATGTCACATTGGTTTCATAAGACAGGGCAACATGTGCAGAAGTAGGTAGAAAGAATTTTATTTTTCATTTTTTGGAAATGCAGTATTAATGTGTAAAATGTTTAGCTAATTCAATTTTCTTAATTCAAAGTTTAAGTTCATGTTCACTTTCAAAATACTTTGGAATATTAAATTCTCCAAAAAGCCTTTCAGTAAAGACATTTGTTTAGTTTCAACTCAGCATTTTGCAAACTAGTTGACCATTGGTTCCTTTATTTTTCTTTCTTTAAAACACTCATTTAACATCTTCACAGGCCCATCTTAGAAAGCCCTAGCTTAAGTCCCTTTCTGCAAGTATCGACACACTCTCTCCATGTCTCACGCAGTCTCATTTTCACATTTTGTTGCTTCTGCCCTAGGGCTCTCAGACACAGGGCGATACTATTCTTTATGACCTGAAGTGATAGCCCAGTGCAACATGCCTAAGCTCTCCTGTTTTAGACAGTCTTCTAAGCATATCTTGGGTGTGAATTGAAGGTCACCTGTCATGTACAGCGAGCATCTTTGGTCTCTAAGTGCTTAAAAGTTTGTAGCAGTTTCTCAGAAAAGCGGACCATGGGCAATCTAGATATTTTGCCTGTTTGGACTGCCAATGGGACGCATATAAACTACTACCATAATAAACAAAACAAAGGGACTTTTTAGTTGGGCATCCAGGCTTGTAACCTATACTTGGCCAAACACCAGCTACCCAACATCTGCCAAGTTCACTTCGAAGTCTCAGGTTCCTCTCTTGGGAGTTGGAGATGATATTCACAGAGGTTTCTGTGGAGTTTTGATATAATACAAATAGAGTTTCTGGAGGATTATTGGTTTTCAGTAAATTGTAGCTTTGATTAATTTTTCTAATTTAAAATACACAGACCTATACAATTTTATATAAATGGTTAAATGAAATATTAGCTATCCATTGATAAATAAAAATATACCACAAATTTAGCAGCTTAAAGCAATATTCATTTATCATCTCACAGTTTTTGTGGGTAAAGAGTGCAGATACAGCTTATCTGGGTCCTTTGCAATCAAGATGTGGCCAGGCTGGGATCTCATTTGGGAGTTTAACTGAGGAAGGATTCACCTCCAAGTGCCTGTGGTTGTTGGCAGGTCCAGTTCCTCGCTCTCTGGTGGTTGGAAGCTGCCTGCAGTTCCTTACCATGTGGACCACCATATATGGTAGCTTTTGTCATTAAAGCCAGCAAGTGGGGCAGGGGAAGTCAAGAGAGACACTCTTTTAGCAAGACAAAGTTACAAGTAAGAAGTAACGTAATCATGACCCTGATGCCCCATCACCTTTGCCACATCTATTGGCTAGAAGCAGGTTACAGGTCCCCCACACTCGAGGGGAGGAGATTACACAAGGAATAAACTCCAGCCAAAGCGGATAACGTGGGTCCACGTTATAGTCTCTGTGTTACACATGAGGTCAAATCACACATGCTGGGCTTTTGTTATATTTCCCCCCTTTTTTGCTGTGATCCCTCCTTCCCCTTTTTGTAACCCCTCACTACATCGTCTCTCATCTGTATGCTCAAGTGATCCTTTTTAACAACCTGGTTTGCATAATTTCATATTTTTCTTCAGTTATATATAGATAAGTTGATAGATGATAGATGGATGCAGACATATATATATATACACATATTTTTGTGTGTATGTGTGTTTATACATATTTTTTAATTTAAAAATTAGATCATATTACGCCCACATTTTGCACCCTGTTTTTCCTGCACAACATTACATCATGGAAATTTCTCCAAGCCGAGTGATAGAGTACTAAGTGCCATAATGGTCTACAATATTCGCAATAACCAACCATTCCACTGCTAATAGGAAGGAATTCACCAAATTTCCAGTTTTTTGGCACAATAAATGATGATGCAGTAAATATCCTTGTATATGTCTCTTTGCCTACTGATGCTTTTGTTTCTCTGGGATAGGTTCCCACAATGAGATGTCTGGGTCAAAGGATATTTTTAATTTAATGGACAGTGCCAGATTGTTTTCCAAAGAAGCTATAATAATGCACATTTCCAACAGCAATATATTAGAGTATGCCTTTCTCCTGTATCCCCGCCAGCAATGGGTGTTATTGCTATGCTCAATGTCTGCCAGTCTGATGGGCATAAAGGGATATTTCATTACTTTAATTTGCATTCACTGATGACTGGTGAGGTTGAGTATCTTAATGTTTGTTGGCCATTTAGAATTGCCTTTTTGTGCATTGCTTCTTTGCTAATCTTTCTATTGGGATGTTTGGAAGGGTTCTTTATATTAAATGGATATTAACTCATATAATTTACAGTAAATTTTCCCAGATACATCATTGTTTTATATTCCCTTTTTTTAATGTAATCTTTTCACATACAACGGTTTTAAATTTTTGTATGGTCCATATACATGTTTATCCTTTATGCTAACCTTAAATAATACAGAAGTGTCTTGAATATTTCTTTTCTAATTTTTATTGTTTTATTATTTTTTTCACTTAATCTTTAACCTTTCTAGCATTATTTTGTGTTTTGGGCAAGGTAGAGATTAACTATATTTTCTTCTGGAGAGATAGCTAGTTATGCCAGTATCACTTATACATAATTTATATTTTCCTACTGGTTCAAATATTACTGTCATTGTGTATCAAGTTCTCATTTATCCTTAGATATTTTTCTAGATTTTCCTATCTGTTTCAATAATCTACATGTCTGTTTCTATGTCAATACTATGATGAACTGATTTGAATGGATATTTTGAATAACCCTCAATGTAAGTAAAGTTTCCCTTTCTATTCTTCTTTTCCATGCTTTTCCTAGCAATTCTCTGGCTTTTTCTCATTCAAAACAGAAATTATCTTGGATAATTTTATATACTTTCAAAAATATATATATTGGGATTATAATTGGCATTATATGAAACCATACACCTGTTTCAAAAGAATTGGCATTTTAATGAACTGTATCAGCCATTGTATGTCTTTCTGTTTGTTCAGATATTGATTTGTATCATTTAATACAATCTTATAAAAATTTTATTTATAAAGATATCTTTTTTCTTGTTATGCTTATTTCTAAGGTTTTATAATTCTTTTTCTTATCACTATGAATGTCATTTTTGTTCTACTTCAATTTCTAGATGCTTGCTTATTGCCATAACAGAGAAAAGCTTTTCTTTTTTAAATTTTATTACATTTCAACCCACTTTACCAAATTTTCCTATAAGTTGAGGGAGAACTTTGGTTTTCTTTTAAGTACAGTTTCTTGGGCTTTCTAAGTATCAAGTAATTTTGTTAACAAAAAGAGACAAGTTTCTCACTTTATTTTCCTTATATAAATAAGGAAATTATATATAATATGTATTAAATATTTTTCCACTTTCTTTTCTTGCTGCATTTTTAGAACTTCCAAAAATATTGACTAACAATAGGCATCCTTATCTAGTTCTTGATTTAAATTGAAATGATTTTAATGAAAATAATATTTACTGTTGACTCTTGCTAAATTTAATTAATATATTTTTATTCCTATTTTGCTCTACAGGAAATGGCTAATGACTCTTATCATTTGATTTCCTAGAAGAAATGCTACTTCTTCATGGTATGAAGGTATCTTTATATGTTTACTTTATAAAACCTACTAGTTTATATTTTATTTAGGCTTTTTGCTTGTATGTTTACAAATAATAGTCTTGATTTATTTTTATCTGATATTCGTTTATTTTTAAAAAGAGCATTATTGAGATACAATTTACAGACTGTAAAATTCAACCCTTTTAGGTATACAATTCAGTGACTTTTAGTAAATTGACAGTTATACAACCTTCAACACAATCCAGTCTTAAAACATTTCTATCATCTCAAAAAGATATTTTGTGCCCATGTGCGGCAAATGGCTGTTCCCACCCTCAATACCAGGCAACTACTAATCTGTTTCCTGTATCCATAGAAACAGAACATTTTATATAAATATTAGGTCATTGAATATGAAGTGTCCCATTTTGAACCAAAAGTTCAAAACAGAAAACAGTACAATTAATCAAAGTATGTGCCTAAACTATCAATGCAGTTTTGCCATGTTTATGGTAGCTTGTTTATGCCAGTAGCAAAGAAGTGTGGAGAGCAAGTTACTATGAAATCGTCAAAGACGTTTTCCACAGTTAGTTAAGAACTGAATATTTTTCCTCACGAGAAGTGGTCCAAACACTGGAAGAAGTGGTAGTCAGTTGGTGCAAGGTCTGGTGAATACGTGGATGACAGAGGGTTTCCAACCCCAGCTGATCTAGTTTGAGCAGCATTGTTTTTTGCAACATGTGGTCTTGCAAAAGGATTGGCCTGTCTCTAATGACCAATCTTGGCTACTTAATCACAAGCATCCTCATCATTTTATCCAACTGGTTGCAGTAGACATCCGTTGTAATTGACTGACCAGGTTTCATGAAGCTGTAGTGGATAATACCAGCACTGGACCACCAAACAGACACTATTAGCTTTGTTTGATGAATATTTGGTTTTGGACTGTGTTTTGACACTTCATCTTTATCCAACCACTGTGCCCAATGCTTGAGATTGTCAAAAAGAATCCATTTTTTCATCATACTTCACAATATGGCTTAGAAACCGTTCATCTTTATGTCGTAACAGCAAAGAAAGGCAAGCTTCAAGATGATTTCTCTTCTGATGCTAATTTAATTCATGCAGTACCCATCTAGCCAGCTTCTTTACCTTGCTGATTTGTTTCAAATGGTCCAATATTATTGGAATAATAACATCAAACCTTGCTGCTAATTCACGTGTAGGTTGAGATGGACTCACTTCCACTATAGCTTTCAGCTCATCATTATCCACCTTGGTCTCAGGTCACCCACATGGCTCATTTTCAAGATTAAATTACCAGAATGGAACTTCTCAAACCATCATCATACTGTACGTTCATTAGCCACATTTTCCCCAAACACTTTGCTCATATTTTGAGCTGTCTGTGCTGCATTCGTTCCACAATGGAACTCATATTCAAAAATAACACAAATTTTTGACTTACCCATGATTTCACAAAAATTGCTCTTAAAA
>VBSM01002223.1:6485322-6525731 GCA_008086735.1 Cheirogaleus medius | reverse complement strand
GGCATGGGCAATATACGTAACCTTAACATTTGTACCCCCATAATATACTGAAAATTTTTAAAAAGCAAATAAATAAATAAATAAAGGAGGAAATCGTTTTCTTGAAGACCAATAAAATGAAAACATTGTGATGTAATTTTTATGTTCGATTTTTAAAATTTTCAGGTATTTTAATTTTTATGTAAATTAGATAAACACTTCATGACCATAAGTTTCTCATATCAGTGTGTTTTAATTTGTTACTAATAAAAATTTACCAAAAAACCCAAAATTATGCCAGAACAACTTATATAGCACTTTGCCAATCATTTGAAATGCTATCTTTATCATATGGAAAATAGAGATACTTAGATGTGTATTTTATTTCATTGTACTGCCTATTTTTATTATTATTCCAATACCACATGCTATAAATCTTTTAGTTCTGTAATGTTTTATTATCTGAGAGCACAAATACTTTATCACGATGTTTTTTTAAAAATCTTGACTCTTAATGACCATATATTCTTCCATATAAACCTTTTCTTGTTTCATTATCAACTTTTAAATAATGAGTTGATTTTCTAGCTCTCCAAAGGTAAGAAAGGAGGGTATTTTTAGGTTTTTGGTATCATTATAAGCCAATGGATTTTAAAACAGTAACATGTTTTAATATCTTTATTGAGGCTCTTATTATCCATCTTCGGACAGTGGAAGCCTCTTTAAGATTTATCCTGGATCATTCTGAATCAAACTCTAACAGTCTTTAGTGACTTTCATACTTTCTATGATCCAGACTCATTTTTTCCATTTCCTACCCCAAATCAGTAATCAATCATACCTTCAACGATCTCTGGTTAATTTTGTAATTAAGTTCATGATCTGAGCATTAGGTGTGCTCATTAGTATGACTTTGGTCATGATATCTAGGTTTTTTTCATCAGACAAAGAAAATACATCATGAGTTCATACTGATATTTCCATTCAAATGTGGGATTATACTTCTTGGCATAGTTTTATTTTATTCTATATTATTTCATTATTGATTTGTGGGGTACATGTGCAGATTTGTCAATGGATATATGCATAGTTGTGAACTCTGGGCTTTTCGTGTAATCTTCACCCGATTAGTACACGTAGTACTCATTAGGTAATTTCTCATCCCACACCCCTCTGCCACCCCACCACCCTCCCACTCTTCCGAGTCTCTAATGTCTCTTACACCACCCTCTATGCTCATGTGTGCTCATTATTCAGCTCCCATTTATAAATGAGAACATGCAGTATTTGACTTTCTGTTCCTGAGTTAGATTTGATCTCTTTTTGGATTTTGGCAATCTTAAAGGAGAGTAATGGTATTTCAGTGTAGTTTTTAATTTTCACTTTTCTTACTACAAGTGAAACTGAACATTTTTTCATAAGTTAAAGGCCATTTGTTTTTTAGTTTCTGTAATTCAATGTCTTTATATAGCTTGCTCATTTGTTCACAGGGTTTGTTTTGTTCTTTTTTATTTTCTAGAAGTTCTTTTTATGTTAAGATTACTAACTCTTGGTGTGATTTACAAGTAAGTTGTAAATTATTTTGCTACTTATAAAAATTGTATTTATATAATGTCACATATATTTTTATATCACATTATATATTCTATCTCATTATACATTATGTTATATATAATATAGATTATAAAATATATAATTATATATTTATATATATCTAGCTTTCTCCTATTGAATCTGAATTTTTGAATCACTATTTGATAAACTACCCCCATTTCCAGATTATAAAATAATTAATACGTATTTTTTCAGTATATGTAAAGTTTTACTTTTTACATTTAAATCTTTGATTCATTTTGACTTTTTCTGATATATGGGGTAAGAATTAGACCAATTTGTACTTTTCATTTGCATATTCATATATTCCATTACCATTCATCAAGAAGTTCATCTTTCCTCCACTGGTGTGAAATGCTATCACATTGCATATTAAATTTTTGTATGCAAGTGAGTCTATTACTGTTTCTGTTCACAAAGTTTTAATGAAAGAGATTTTAGGTATTTTGCTTTTTTGTTCTTGCAAATGTACTTTAAAATTAACTTGTCTGGCTCCAGAAAAAATACAAAGTCTTTTTTTTTTACTTGGAGTTCCATTATATTTATCTATAACTATGGATAATATATTTTTAATGATGTTTAATGTTCCTTTTGAGGACATGGCGTGACTTTTATTTGTTCAAGTTGACTTTTGCGTCCTTCAGGAGTGTTTTATAATTTTCCTCAAACAAGTTTTGCATATTGGGTATCCTTTTTAATATATCTTTCAGATTCATTTTTGAGTTTTTATCTATATTCTAAGGAAGAGGTCCAATTTTATTCTTGTGCATTGAATATCCAATTATCTCAGTATCTTTAGTGGGAAAGACACTTTTTTCCCCCACTGAATTGTTCTGGCACCGTTGTCAAAAGTCATTTGACTCTAAATATGATGGTTTACTTCTAAACTCTCAATTCTATTCTTTTGCTCTATATGGCTATTCTTATAGCTTACATTTAGTAAAGCTGTGTAGAAGATTTGAAGTCAGGAAGTTTGAATCCTCTAACTTTGTTCTTTTTCTTTGTTTTGTCTATTCTGGGTCCCTTGTGTTTCCATAGCTGTTGCTTTTGGATATGTAATTCGAAACCAGCCAATGCTTCAAATTCTAATATTTTCTTTATTAGAATGTTTAGTTCTTTCATTTGGTTTGATCCAGAAGTAAATTATGAACTTTCTCTCCCCTCTGCTGTTTCTTATAACTCTGTCTAATGTTTCCCTCTCTCATTTCCATCACTAAAATGTCACACCAACGTTAAATAATAGTTGTGATTGCATGAATCTTTGTAGCATTCCTGATTTCAATGAGAATTATTTTAAAGGCTCACTGTTAATTATAAGGTTGACTATTAATTTTACAAAAGGTTCTAGATCAAACTCTTCCGGTTTATTAAGACCCTTGAACAGTAATGAATATGGGGTTTTCCCAAATTTCTGAGACTTATTTTCTCTATCTATGAAACTAGGGAATCCAGGATACATTGGATCACGGTATACAGTGGAAAAAATGCTAGCTTTGGGGTTAGATACTTTGGTGGTTTTTGTTGTTGTTGTTGTTGTTGTTGTTCCCTGCCAACTCTCCATTCCCCCTTTCCCCAGCTTTCTTATTCAGCTCTGGGATACTGGCTCTGATAGTTTTTCCATGCCTAAATTCCTCTTTGATGAAAATCTCTGACTAGTCATACTTACCTTGAAGTGTTTTAAAGATTAAAGTTAATATAAGAAAAGTTCCTGACATATAATAAACAGCCAAGAGACAGTAGCTTTTTTGTTGTTTTTTGATCTACAAGGTTTTTCTAGTTGTAAAATGCTGTGGAGTTCTAGGCATGTCCCTGTCACAACCTAGGCTCAACTACACAAGAAACTGGAAAACCGGACTGCCCAATAATTATGCCCTAACTTGAAGGGAGTGGAAGTTTAAACCTCAAGTTGTTAAGGGCAGACTAAATTCTCCCAGTCACATCCCTGATGGTTTATTTATGGCAGATATATGTGCCACACAGCAGTAAATATTTTAAAAAGAGAAACCTCAATAATGGAATTGAGATAGGTTTTGTGCGCTATTCACATAAACCAACATCAAAGTTAGTTGACTGCTCAACATAGATTCAGAGAAATCTTAGAGTTCGAAGCAACATCAGTGGGCAACTCAGAACAAAACGTCACTATTTACATATGACTTCACCGTTACATCATTTATCTTGCCATTTCTTATACCCTTCCACCTATGCATCACCTAAGGTAATTAATAATCACTGACCATGAATTCAGGGACCTGTGTACATGCTTCATGTCTCTAGCCAGACTGAGATACCTTTGGGTTAAGTGCCATGTGAAATTCAAATCAGTATTTGATTTCTGGTAAGTGCAGAAGAGTGAATAAATAGTTCTATAGCTGAATAGATGAAGGAACAGATGAACCAATTAATTCATTAATGAGTTAATCAACTACCTTTCTGCTTTACCCATTCTATTTCCACTCACTAGGTTTAAAGGTAAAGAAAAAAAATTAATGTGCAATCATGTAAATAGGTATCCCAGGAGTCATTGATGTTTCTCAGCAAGATGTATTTGCAATATTGCTGATATCATTTCTAAGCACCCCACTATTAATTAATTGATTTAGCTAGGTCAATCTGATTATGCTATGCTTGGAGAGGTATACAAAGACTAAACATTGTATACATATTTATATAGATATTTATTTTATATATTTTTAGTGTAACTTATATAAATTTTTTCTGCAATTTGTTGTTCACTAATCCATCTTGAACAACTTGGATGAAACGGTGCAGGGGATTCTTTCATTGTCACAGGAGAAAGCATTTATTGAAGACCCACTGCTCATTTCCTTTCCCACCCCGCCCCCCAGACACCTGAGTACCCTCAAATCCCAGCACAGTTTCTCCGAAGGCATGTTTGTCAGTGCGTTTACAGAGGTTCTAATTAATTCTTTGTAATTGCATAGCATTTTCTGCCTCTGTTTCTCATCGCTGTCCCAGCCTTGGAAACAAGCCGTTCCACCTCTGGAGGCTGCCCTGGTAAAAGCCTGTTAATAAATAATTAAGTCTGGAGTCTCCTGCAGTGGTGAGTCATGACTGGAGAGTACATGGAAGCCGTCTCCATGGCAACTCACCAACAGGAACTGAACTGCTCTATTTCTCTTTTTGTGTGCGTTTAAAGAGTAGAGGCAAAGGTATAGACGGAAAAGAGACTTGCGGGGGGTGGGGGGGCACTGTATTTTTTCCCTTTTAATTTTGAAAACATTCTGCCATTGAATTTAGAATTCAAGAAAGGCTATGTTTATGGCAAATGAAATGTGATCTGCAGCTGGGTGTGAAACCTCCTAACACCTCTCTTCTTCGTCCCAAGCTCATCTGCTCTCTTCAAGATCTGCCCCTGGCTTCCCACCCCGCCAGAGCCACCACGCTGGGTGTGCTGTCCCTTGCCACGGAGCCCTTACCAGGCACCTCTGCTCGCTCTGCCACTGGCTCAGGCTCAACAGTCCTCTCGCTTCCCTGCTCCTCCCCTGTTAATTTGCTCTGCAGTGCAAGCTACCTTCATGCAGCATGGAAAGAACATGGGTTTTGCAGTAACGCAGGTCAGAGTTCCATCCCCAGCCTCTTCTCCTCACTAGCTATGTCACATAGGAAAGTTACTGGCCCCCTCTCCACCTGTTTCCTTGCCCATAAAATGGAAATAATCATCTCCGTGCAGGATTGCAGTGAGTTTAACGGAGGCAGCATAAAGTAGGGATTAAGAGCATAGATTTTTCCATCAGATTGTCTGGCTTTGAATCTTCTCTGCCTTTTACTGGCTTTCTCTTATAGGGCAAGCTACTGAATTTCTCCATGTCTCAGTTCCTCGTCTGCAAAGATGATAAAACAATTATAGATAGATTTATTGGAAACATTAATTAACAGGATGTATGTAAAAGCCTTTGGCAAAGCCCAAGCACTTAATATATGTCCGTCACAATCTTTAAAGGGTGTAACATCATAGTAGGTGTGTGATAAATAAAGCCAATTTAATAATGGTGAGTTATTTTGTGAGACAACAGTATCTTGATGTGCTGGTCTACCAGGGCTTCCTGATTAGGTGGGCTCAGGGGCATGGACACAACAGAGCAAGAGTCACTGAGCCCTTGTGGCCTTGCCAAGATTGTCACTGGACTGTGCTTCAGACAGAATCTTTGACTTTCCAGACCAGCTCTGATCCCAGATTTCTCCCGTGCAGAATCACGGCCCAGGCCAACAGTATCCCAGCACTGAGGCCATTTGTTCTGGAAATTCTCCAAGTCCCTCCCTCCTATGCTCCGCTCTATGTGCCAGGAGGCTGATACTGGCAGACCACATCTCTTATGCTTGCTTTCAGGTAGCTTCCAGGTGTATGAGACCAATAAGAGGAACACAAGGAGAACTACACAATCATATAGTTGGCGCAAGGAGGACTAGGGCTGGAACCTAGGGAATTTGCTAGGCTCTCCCTTGGTCCTCCAAAGTCTGATAATAAACAGAAAAATACAGCAACCCAATAAATACTGAACAACTGAGGACTTATATCCTTCAATAATAATGCTATGGTGTCACTCTCTCAAGTAAAGAGTCCTGAGCCAATGGCAGAGGGTAAGGGTAAAGAATGGATGGGGCAGAGGAAAGCTACGGTAATTAACTTAGATCTTGTGACTAGCCATAGAAGAGATCACTATAAAACCATGCACATTTTACTTGATCTTTTTCACCTTTTCCCCCTACCTTAAATAAAGAGTGACAGAAGTGGCTGCCATGGCAGTCTATTCCAGATAGATGTGTGACTGAACTGACATCATGCGGTGACAACATGGTAGATGATGAGACTTTTTCTCTCCTCTGTTTTGGGGATGAATGTTTCATTATGGAATGAAAGACAAGAAAAGATGCTGAATGGCAGTAAGAGTAGACTGGGCTGGTTCTCTCCCACTTATCCCACCTCCCCGTATCCCAGGAGGAGAACCAGCCCAGTCCACCAGTCTTCTTTCTCCACCCTGCTCTGTGCCCCAGGAAGCTAAATGTTGCAAACTTTCTTTGCCGGCTTCGGGTTAGGTTTGACCAATGGAAGGCACCAGCAAGACACTGAAGGGTGAAAGGAGAGATAAGTAGAGGAGGAAAAGCTTGGGCTGACCCTGCCCTGCTCCTTCTGGAGCTCGGTGTCTGGGGCAGATGCCGCATCCTTCCAGGACCCCAGCTATTGTCAGGACACCTTGCTGTGCTATGTCTTGGGATACCTCGCTGTCTCTGTTTGCTCTCTTAACCCTGATGATTCCTCTGGATGTGTTCCCTTCATTGAAATCCTTCAGTTGAACCAAATTCTGCTTCCTACCAAGGTTATAACTGACATGAAACCTATTCCTGGCCCCTGCTCAGGTGCAGGGCCTTCTATTTCCATATTGGCTACACATAGTAGGTTCTCCATAAAGGTTTGCTAATATGGAAGGAAATTTTGGAATTAGAGTTACTTAGGATTTTCTGGAAAGAGGTCAGCCAGAGGTCAGCCAGAGCATGAACATAATTCAGAGAGAACATGACTCTCATTTGCTACTAATATCTTTAGATAAGCCCTTTTCATCTTTCAATGTCACCAATCCCAACGATATTTTTGTAAAAAATCGAGCATAGTCAGAATGGTTCATCTCTGTTAAAAATTATGCAAATATTCTTTCCCACATTGACTTCACATCTGTGGTTACAACCATAGATAATGGTGAGTGGTGCCTCAGGAAGCAGACTTCAAGATAAATCTGAAGTAAGAAATAATTGCCTGTGGATTTTGAAAAGTTTCTAAGCCAGAAGTGTTGGAAATAATGTCTCGAGATCCACTGGAATCACTGGCCCCATAAGCAGTGAGAGTTGCCACCATAGAGCTCTTCTGCTGCATCTTAGATCAACACAGCAGGCTCCTTCCAGGCACCTTCTCTGCAGGCTGTTTGCTCTTACCCCTCCTATGAGAGATGGGTTTTGTAGCCACAGTTAATTTTATGTTCAGCCCTGTAGACATCACTTCCATCTCATTTGTGTCATAATAGTGTCTGCAAATCCTATGGGAGAGGACAACTCAAAAAATAAAATGCAAGTAGATCCCTGCTTTTTTTCCCTTTTATTCTCCAAGAAAATTTTATTTTCTGCTTTGGGAAGCAACCTCTTGCCTCATCCTGCCATCTGGACTTTTTAGTTTATCACTTTGGTCTTAGAAACTTATCAAGTCCCTGTGTTCTCTGCTGGGTGGAGTTTTAACTCAAGCAATCCGTTTCTTTATTTCACTTGTCTGCAGTCCTGTCTAATGCATTCTCCTGTCTTGGAATAATCTGTGATTTCTTAGCTCTTCTATTGGCTTTCCACCCTTGTTAGCCACTGTGTGTTTTATAAACAGCTTGACTGAAAGATTTCACTTAACGCACTATCGTTTCACCCTAAATGAATACTAAGAAGCAGGAGATGAAATTTTAGTTCTCTGAAATGAGATGGATGTAAATCAGATTAATTGTGTCACTGACTCAGGGGACATCCAGAGATCTCATTTCCTGCCTAAGTCGTTGGAGCATTCACGTTCACTTTTGATAGGTAATGTGGTTGGGACCAGTCATTCATCACCAGTAACTGCACTGAAAACACATCAGGTTGAAAATCTTGACAGGTAGATTGGACTCAGCTTTCCAGGAAAGCAAATTCCAGGAACCCAGAACCTTTCCCTATTACCTTCTCGCCTCCCCAGAAAGATTTCCATGTGTGAGCATGGGACATACAAGAGGTTCTTTTTCTTCTGCCATTACTCCAGGAAAGAAGCAAGACCATGTACCTACAAGGTTCTTTCTTGGACAATATCCAATTTTAAGGCAGGAATTTCATGCTAGGCCACCATTTTTTACTTCCCCTAAGGTTTATTGAGCCTACTTCAAAGAAAGGTAAGCATTATGGTAGTTTTGTGATTAGAAGCAGGGAAAACAAATGTCCATATAAATATGTGTATTCTAATGTTCATAACAACTTCATTTATAATAGTCCAGAACTGGAAATACTCATGTGTTCATCAACAGGTGAATGGATAAACAAATTGTGGTTATATGCTATAATGAAATACTATGCAACAATAAAAATGAATGACCCAGCAATCCCACTACTTGGTATTTACCCAAAGGAAAAAAAGGCATTCTATAAAAAAGACACCTGCACTCGAATGTTTATAGCAGCACAATTCACAATTGCAAAGATGTGGAAACAGCCCAAGTGCCCATCAATACATGAGTGGATTAATAAAATGTGGTATATTTACACCATAAGGTACTACTCAGCCATAAAAAAATGGTGAACTAATACCTCTTGTATTAACCTGAATGGAACTGGAGACCATTCTAAGTGAATTATCACAAGAATGGAAAACAAACACCACATGTTCTCACCATTAAATTGGAACTAATTGATAAAAAAAAAATGTATCCAACTATGATAAATTTAACATACTGTATTTCTAATTAATATGTTGAAATAAATAAGACTCAAGTGATTTCATCTTCTTCATTTGATTCTTAACAACCATACATACTGTTTCTTTATTATATTCTTTTCTATGTGTTCTTAATACAAAACTACTAGATCCACTTCCTCTAACAAATTTTGGCCAATAATTATTTACTTTTTTAAAGAGAGCAAATGAAGCTGTTATAGCTAACTGTAAAAATTTTAAGAAAGAAAGAACTATGGATATAATATGCATGAATTCTAAAGTAATTATGCTAAGTGAGAGAAGCTAGACACAAAAAGGGTCCATACAATGTAGTTTTATTTATATAAAATTCTAGAAAAGGCAAATGAATCTGCAGAGTCAGAAAGCAGGTCAGTGGTTGTTTGAGGATGGGCTTGTGGAAGAGAGGACAGAGGGCCTGGACAAACTTTGGCATTGGTGGGTACATACTCCATACCTCAAATGTGGTGCTGGTTTCACAGGTATGTACATATGTCCAAACTTACCAAATTGTACACTTTAAAGAAATTGAGTTTATTGAATGTCAATTATGTCTCAATAAAAAATAAAAATTAAGGAAAAAAAACAAAAAACAGAGTTCTGGAATCAGACTGCCTGGGTTCAAATCTTGGCTCCAACACTCCCAAATTGTGTGATGCTGGTAATTAGCCAACTTCTTTATGTCTCTGTTTCCTCAGTTGTGAAAAGAGAATAATATTAACCCAATTGATAGGGATTTTGTGAGTGTTGAATTAGTTGATCACATGAAGCACTTAAGACAATGTCTCACACATAGCAAGTCCTCCACAGTGTTCATTATTTTCATATGGATGATGTATCTGGCCCAGTGTCTGGCAATTTGCAGACATCATCTCAGTTAACCCCCAAGTAATCCAGTGACGTGCCCACACCCGTCACACAGAACCAAACACTGATGTCTCATGGCACGTGGCTAATGACGATGCCATAATTACTTTTCTGGCCAGTCTGACTCCAAATCCCTCATGTTGTTTCTCCAATAAGCCACAGGTCCAGCCCAAGGAGGAGGAGGATCCTTGTAATGCACTCTCTGCATCTTTGACATATCCTTTGGAAACTACAGAGGTAAAAGTGAGTTGCTGACGGGTTCTGCTCAGTGTTCCCTGTTGTGGGAGCTGTGAATTTCTGGGTGGTGCTGCCCAAAGGACTCCCTGGCCTCCGTGTTAGGTACCTTCACCTGAGCTCCCTGCAGGTTTATTGAGGTAACTGGTATTACGTGTACTATCTGCATGCCTTCGAATACGTCATCTTTCTCTCTCTCTTCCTTTCTTTCTTTCCTTCTTTCCTTTCTTTCTTTTCTTTTCTTCTCTTCTCTTCTCTTCTTCTTCTCTCTCTCTCTCTCTTTCCTTCTCAAATAAATAAACACACAGGTGAGGAGAATTAGCGTGAGGCAGGAATCTGCTAGAAGTAGGGAGCGTGGAGAGCAGATTAGGGCATTTCACATACAACCATCTGCAGAACATCAACCCTGCCCTCTACATTTTTCTGTCCCAGACCTGCTCGCAGGAGGAGGTAACATGATTACAGTGGAAAGAGCACTGGACAAAGAAGGAGGGCAGCTAGAGACAGGTTCACATCCTGTCACTTTTCATCCTCCCAACCCCTGGACAAGGCACTACATTTCTCTGAGTCTCAGAATTTTCTGTAAAACAGCAATAATAACCCTGCTTTGATCAGCACTTGCCAGTTCCATGCAGTATGTTTGTGTGCTTTGTCGCTTCTGTTTCTTATAACAAGGTAAGTATTACTGCGTTAGGTAATGGAAACGGAAGTTCAGAGAGGTTAGATGTTTGCCTTTTAAAGCTAGTTAGTGGTGAAACACCCATTAAAACCCAGCACACAGGCCACCTACCTTACAGAACTGATGTGGGAATCCAGAAAGACATCAAATACAGAGAATGCTTTGTCAGTTGTAAATCCCTATTGAATGGAAAGATTTGGGGAGTCGCTGAGCGACATCACAGAGACCAATGGGTTTGCGACCGGGCTTCTCAACTTCTGGTTCCAGCTCTGTCACCAGAGAGCTGGGTGCTTTTGAGCACTTTGTTTAACTTCTACAGAACTCAGTTTCCTTATTTGTAGAATAAGATGATTTTCCTCTGAGTGCTCATTGATATCTAATGATTTTTCTAAAAAATCAAACTCTTTTCTTATGGTCGATTGAACTGCCCCTATCCAACTGAGTTCAGTAGATCCTCTTCTAGAAGTGGGTTAGCAAAAAAGAAGGAAAATGAGGAGGTGAGGGTGGTAGGATGGACACTCAGAAAATGGATCTCAGAAGACATTAGGCCTGTGTAATAGCTCATCAGTTTTCAACACTAGATTTTCTCTTGTTCATGCTGAATCACCATAATGGCAGTGAACACTCTTCACAAGTCTTATTTTTGAGAGCTTTAATCATTCCTATTGCTTTGTTCTAGACCTTCTCGATCTTCCTGAAGTGTGCTCTTTTGGTGAAAGTAGAACAGGCTGAGGGTGATGCTTTGTCCATCCCAAGCTTAGACTCAGGGGGTTGTCTGCAAAACTCTGGGAAGATGGTCTGAGAGGACAATCTAGCTAATATGATTACCCTAAATGGACAAACCAAAAACTCAAACCAGACTGTTTGTAGTCTAAGTTATTTAATTTGCCCATTTATCTATGCTCCCGAAATGATTTAGATAGTTTGCCAATTAGGTCTCTTTTCAGAGTTCTTCATCTCTGGTGGTGAGGGGAGGAAGGGATCCAGCACTTCCTGGATTTACTCAAAGGCATTTCAATACGAGCAGAATATTGCCATTTCAGTACTGTTGTAGAACTGGTTCCCACAGACCATGGCCCACAGGATAAACCAGTCCACCACCTGATTTTGTGAGTAAGGTTTTATAGGAACACACTCTGGTTTGTGTATTGCCTATAGCAGCTTTCACACGATGAAGACAGAGTTGATTAGTTGCAACAGAGACCATATGGCCTGCAAGCCTATGATATTTACTAACTGGCCCTTTACAGGAGAAAACTGCCAACCCAGCCCCGGAGGATTAGGGGAATCATTCTGGTGGTCAGCTTTAACACAAGCACTAAAGGTTTAAAGAGTTGCCAAAATACAGATGGCTTCCTTCTTATTCCTTCACTTAGTTTGGGACACATTTTTTTTAATCAATCTGTACAAAGTGAACTCCAGATGTATAACGAAATTACCTCGAACCCAGCCAAAATAATTGATCACCTGAGATCCCTGCAACCCTGCGCTGTGTTTGCCAAGTGTGTTTGCCTCTGGGGCCATTAAATTCTCATCAAAACTCTATCAAATAGACATCAAATAACAGGAAGATATTTTTAATTTTATTCACTTTCTGCAAATGAGATTAAGTGAGGATCAGAGACGGTGACAGCTGATAGTATTTCGTTAACATTTAATGGGGACATTTTCACACCAGAGGGCTTTAACTCACTGTTTCATTCAATCCCCACAACAACATTATGCGGTAAGGATTGTTGTGCCCATTAGGCAGATGAAGAATCTGAGGATTTAAATAAATCAAGAGAATTGCTGAAAGCCTTATAACTATAAAATTAACACATTTGTACTAAGTCAGCAAGCCAAGCACTGATTTTTTTCTTTTAATATTTTTTTTTTGGAGATGGAGTCTCACTGTGTTACCCCAGCAAGAGTGCAGCGGCTATTCACGGGCAATCATGGTGCACTGCAGCCTCGAACTCCTGCCCTTGAGCAGTCCTTGCGCCTCAGCCTCCTGAGTAGCTAGGACTACAGGCTCGAGCCACTGCTCCAGGCCAGGCACTAATTTTATGCTTTGGTTTGGTTTTAGATGGAAAGACCTGAGATGCTTATTTTTCCCCTCATTCATGCAGAATTCAGGGAAGAATCAGCATGCAAATGGCTTTTGGAGCCACACCTGACACACTGCTGAGTACCTCGCAGGTGCCCATCTGGAGAGCCAGGGTACGGGACTTGCTAGGCTGAAATCACGGGAAACTGACATTTGGTAGTGCTCAAAGATATATCTGGGAGCTGGAGGTCCCCACTTACCTTCTCCCAAGCTCCTTCGTGCGGCTATGGGAGATAACTCTATGCATGCAGAATTATAGGGAGGGAAGAACAGCAGCCTTAACAATAGGCAATTGATAATGGCCTACGGGCCCCTATGGAAGAGGACCTCGTAACACTGAGCAATTTATTTACTGTAGGTGACTACCTTCACGGCCAGGCAGCATGAGCAGGAGGCACTGTTGTGTTCTCAGGAGAAGCCACTTACTCTCCCCTTGGGTAACCCTCTCATACTCATCGCGAGGAGAAATCGGTCCTCAGGCTGGAGAATCCTTCATTCCTTAAGGTCATGGTCACGTAATTTGCAAAACGTAAAATGAGTATTAGAATCAAAACATTTTTGACATCGTCACAAACGTGATCTGGGCAAGTGGCTAAGCAAGAGTTGACAAAGCCTGGGGCGAACGTGGACCTACGGAGTTGCAGGACGGAACAGACTAAGAAAGCTATCTCGTGTTTTTAAAATGGTGTGAGAAGGATAGGACTAAATCAAAGTTCATTATGACATTTTCAGGATGAACAGGCTTTGAAGAGTCATTAGGAGAAGTCAGGAAACTAAACACCGATAAGGAAAAACAAACGTAAGGTTTTGATTATTTTAGTGACTTCTTTTAATTTACGTGATAAGGTAGAAATTGATCCTTGTCCACAGGCAGCCCCAGACCCAATAGAAACCCCTGACTGAATGGAGACAAAGGTGGATTCTGACCCTAAAGAGATGTCCTTTGTCCTTGAGAGGAAGCATGATGCAGAAGTATGACAAGTGATTAGTTAAAAACTCCAATGGGCGTGAGGTCCAGCTAAGACAAAGAACCATTCAAGCATGCTACATAGAAACCGTAATCTCCAGGTGTCTTAACCTTAGTTAAAAAAAAAATTCTCTTGCTGAAGCATTATCACTGGCACAGCTTTTAGCCTTAGGGGATGCATAAAGAATGATGCTCCATGCCCCCATTGGGGAAAGAAAACAAGTGTGGCCTTTCCATCTCTATTTTCCTAAAAGTGCCCTACTTCTCATTTCGGGATTCCTGAATATTTTTCTAATGGCTTATTTCTCCGAGAATGCATGATTTGCATTTTTCCAAACTGTATTTTTCTTCTTCCTATTTCCTTACCATGTTTCTAAACCCTCCACATTCACCCTGGTAACCAAATCAGCATCCTTGTCAAATTTAATTAATACACTGTGTGCTTCCCCTTCCACATCATTAGAAAAGATGCTGAATAAGACAGGGTCCATGTCACCATCTTTCCAAAAGGCTGTCATTTCTAGTACCTTCGCTTTGCATGCAGCCAGCCAGCTCTCAGATGCTGCAGTCGCTCACCTCCAAGACAATTTAAATGCCCTGATGGGCTATCATTTTATGAAGTGCTCTTTGCAATGTGTTAATAAAGTCAAGACCAGGGACATTCACTGTATTCTATTTGTCCTCTTATTTTCTAATTAAAGCCAATAATGAAGTTTAAATTTGTCTGGCAAGATTTCCTTCATTATTAGTGTGACAATTAGGTTTATATTTCTTGTCTTCTCAATTAGATGTGTACACACACACACACACACACACACACAAACACATGCTTCTTATAACCCAGACATTTTCTAATTTGCTGTTATGAAAATTAAGTTCACCTTTGAGCCTACTAATTATAGATCATATTCTGGTAGAATCATCCAGGAGTCCACTGACTAATGTCCTCTGCAATTCCAAGGGCAGTCAAAGCAGGCCTCAGCCTGTGTGTCAGAGATTGGCTCTGGGCTGGGTTTCATGGGACTGGTGTAGGGGTAGAGGATTCAAGCTTAATATAACCCCAATTGCCAAGAACAATCCAAAGTCCACTGTGGAAAGCTGAGGTTTAAACAAAAGAGTAAAAAAAATCCAACTGTCAAATCCAGTAACCAGAAGCAAGAATCAAAGAAGGCTGTACAGAGGCAAAATGGTGACTAGAAATGGAATTCAAATAAGGGACCAGGAGGTACTGAGTGGGGCTGTTGAAATGATTTCTGTAAGCACTGGGACAGGACATGAACTTATTCTGAGAGATTCTGACTTATCAGTAGCTGGAACTTGCTGATGAAATTTAAGGGTGGGTAGAGACCACCAATCATCACCACCGTTGTCACCAAACCAAGAGGCAACAATTTTGATCATAGAATGTGAGAATTTAGAACAAGAGGAGTTTTTGAGATAATCACTGTCTCCTTTGGGTTCCAATCCTCCTGCATGTCACAGACTTCATCCTGCATTCACAAGGAGCAGGTTCCAGATGCAGAGCATGACACTGGGATGTTCAGAGAAGCCTGGCACAACTAAAGCACTGAAGGGAGGTCCCAACTGATGGAGCACATTGTGCAAGGAGGGTGTCGATGAGCTGAGACTTGAAGAGGTAAACAGGGATCATAGGAACAAGAGTTTGACGAATATGTGAAAAGGTGTAGACAGTATCCTAAGAACAACTGGGGGTCACTGAGGAGTCCAGCCAGGCCATGACATGATCCTTCCTGCAGTTTGGAAAGAGGAGTCCGGAGACAAACTGCCCTCTGAGTGGGCAGTCAGGAGACCCAAGAGGAACCTATTTGGAGGAGTCCTGGAAAGAGTCAAATGCAGCCTGACCTACATGGTGGTCAGGAAATACGTGGTCACTTCCAATAGCGTGATAAGGCACATCAGACACGGAGGATGAGATTGGAGGGAAATAGCAAAGATAGCTCCCAGGTGTTCCACGCAGGCAACCAGCACAGGTGCTGCCTGCCATTCACCAGGTAGGGGGCACCTGAGGAAAGTGGCTTTGGGAGAAAAGATTAATAAATTGGATAATAAATATAATAATAACCACAATTATGGAGGCTTATCTCTTCCCTGGTCATTGATGTAAGGGCTTCCAAATATTAATCTCATGAGATTTTCACACTGATCCTATGAGGTAGGGAAAAACATCTGAAGACACACAGTTGGTTGGGCATAGAGCCGGATTCAAAATCAGGCAGTCTGATTCCAGAGCACAGAGTTAGTTGAGTCCCCAACACGTCTATGTGGAGGGGCCCCGCAGACGGGAATCTTAGGAGAGAGGGCTAGACCAGCTCTTGAAAGTGGGAGGTTCTCAATATATATATATATAGTCCAAAGGGATTCATTTAAGAAAAACAGATGGTTTATTTCTGCACTTAAACAAATATTTATTTAAACCTACTATGTGTCAAGTATCATGCTGTAGGCACAGGAAAGCACATCTGCTCCAATCTCTGCTCCTCAGCCATGTGTTCCTCACCATCTCCCTGCTCTTGCCACAGTGAATAGCAGTAGACAATAGGGAAGACACATGATGGTCCTCTATTTCCCTCTGAGCATTGCAACAATGCTCATCTTTGCTTAATCTTGGATGCACGTTACAATCACACAACATCAGAAGACCCCACTCCAAACATACTGCATAAAAATCACTGGGTTTCTGTTGTGGTCGTTGTTGTCTCTGCTGTTGTTTTCAGTTTAAGAAGTATTTCAAGTGCGTAGCTACCGTCGAGACTCACTGTTCTGCACACTCAAAACACCTCTGAAAGTGAATGTATTTAATACTAACGAGAGAGCCAAACCACTGGGATTTGAACCATCCCTGGAAGAAACGGAACCATCATTATTTAACATCCTTTAAATTCCAGGCACTGAATGAGAAGCTTTGCATATCTTACTTAATTTCACCTTGGACAAGGAAGTATTTTCAATTATCTGCATTTTATTAAAGAGGAAATAGAGTCACAGTGAGATTAAAATTTGTCCCTGTGGTGATATAATGGCAGATCCAGTCTATCTGTACCTCTCTACTACAGCACAGAAGCAGAAGCAAGGTGCTCTCTCCTGTACCGGTGCCACCCCAAATGCCTTTTTATTATTATCAAAATGCCCTATGGTCTACGGTAAACTGGTGCTACATTGGAGGTGAGAGGAATGGAGAAACTGAGGCAGAACAGGCAGACAGACCAATCTTATAGAAGTCAGTTGAGAAAAGTACCGACTGAAAGCTCTGTCACCCCCAAGTGCTTCAGCATGGAGTCTGGGTGATAGCTATGCCTAATTTACCCTTATTGGTAAGATTTAGAACTCAGAAGTAAGAGGCCACCTCTCAGTATCTGAAACAAAAAGCCAAATTCTCTCTTTTGTGAGTAAAAGGAAGCTGTGTAAGGTGCAGTTTCAGGGAGCAAAGCAGAGAGCTGAGTTCCTGTAGGACTTGAGTGTGGAGTTCTGGGACTGAGGACTTCAAGAAGCAGCAGTGTACAGGGATTGGTTGAACTTCAGCTGCAGAAGCTTGAGGCTGGCTTTGATTGGCTGACTTTCAGAAGATGTCACTGGAGTGAGGATGTTGCCAATTGGCTGATTTCAGAGGCATGTGGTTGTTCCTAATTGGGTAGCCTCCAGAAGTTGGATTACTTGAGCTAGTAGCCACTGATCAATGAAGCACATTTAAAACCAGTTCTTGCAAAGATGTGGAATCAACCCAAGCACCCATCAGTTCATAAGTGGATTAATAAAATGTGGTATATGTATACCACAGAGTACTACTTAACCGTAAAAGAGGATGAATTAATGCCTTTTGCAGCAATTTGGAAGGAAATGGAGACCATTATTCTAAGCAAAATATCTCAAGAATGGAAAAACAAAATGCACAAAGAGAAGTAAGAGTCATTGGAAATCAAGCAGCGGGGAGGAGGTTAAAAGGGGAGGGACAAAAACCCACCTAATGGGTACAACAAACACTATTCAGGTGACAGGCACATTTATAGCCCTGACTCAAGCCATGTAACAAGAATATTTGTACCCCCTTAATATTTTGAAATAAAAAAATTAAAAATTAAAACTGGTTCTTATGGTTACTCTTGCCTTGGTCATAGAATGGACTTTTCCTAAGAAGACATAAATTTGTATTCTCTAGAATTGATTAGAACGTGCTGCTCTAAGATCCACTGATTAGGAGGTACATTGCGGCATTTGGACCCTTTATTGATGTTTCCTGGGCTGGGGCTACAACTAAGAAGGTATTGTTAGATGTACAGTATGCACAAATGGTCGTCTTTAATCAGTATTTCCCTTGAGAGAATTATTAAACTATGCGGTTGATCGTTCTAGTTGAGTATTTATAAAAACTCAAGAAAAAAATTCCAGTTGAATCTGCTTGCTTCTTTAAAGTCTTACTCTCTATTCATATTTATTTTCTTTAAACATTTAGGGCTCTTTACTGTTGCTGTGCTTAGCTGTTTCAGTAAAGTGGTCTGTTTTGGTTATAAAAGGAGATTATCTTGTGAGAAAGCCTTGCTAATGCCTGCCAGTTAGCATGCCTAGAGCGGAAGCCTAGCTGTGTGGATTATGAAGTCATAACCAAACCTCCATTAGTCACCTGATGGCTGCCTGCACTAAATTACCCAGGTGGAATTAAAAACTCTCATGAGTGTGCTACTGTCATCACTAAGCTAAACCTGCATTACGACTGTACCATCACAGCATCCTCCTGCATCCAGGAAGCTTCGCCCATCCCCTTGCTCCCCATTCCCCTCAAATAAGAGAATAACCATTTATGGGTGATATCGATTTTCTAGATTGTGAGTAGTAAAGACAAATTTCCCTGGTGTACATTTGGTTTTGGCCACTTCTGCACAGTACTTAAACAACTGGCTTACATTCTTTTAATTCAGTGAAAAACACAGATCAGACCTACTAGCATAGAATCGTGTGCACCACATAAACAGTTTATTTCTTTTGCATTTTATTTTACTTTTAACTTTTCAGCAAGGCTGCTTCTGTGTTAATGAAAAGACACAAACTTTTATTCTTCATTTGTTCCAAATGAGTTACAGTCTTTGAGACTATCAGAACGACTCCAGCAATCTGACCATTTTTTCAGGCAATTCAGTTATTGCTGCCAGGAGGCCAGCCAGGCACTAAACTGTCTGGTAACCATTCATCTCTGTTCAGTCACCAGGATGATGCCATTAGGATTGCCTGGACTGTTTGAGTGAAATATCACCATGCATTTGCAATGAGATGATGAGATGCTGGAGAGCATGGCTCTCTCCCTCAGTTTCTCCTCCTGCACAATAGTGATGTGACTCTCAAGATTGTAAGAGACTTTCATAAATGAATTTATACAAAGCACTTGTCTTAGTCTGTTTGGGCTGCTATGACAAAAATATCTTCGACTGGGTAATTGATAAACAACATAAATTTATTACTTACAGTTCTGGAGGCTGGGAAGTCCAAGAACAAGTCACCAGCAGATTCCATGTCTGGTGAGGACTCACTCTCTGCTTCAAAGATGGTGCCTTCCACCTGTGTCCTCATGTGAAAGAAAGGGCGGACAAGCTTGCTGAAGCCTCTTTTATATGGCATCAGTCCCTTTCCTGAGGGTGGAGCTCTCATGACCTAATAACCCCCTGCCTGGTAATACTATCACACTGAGGATTAGGTTTCAATGTACAAATGTGATAGAGACACAAAGATTTAACCCATAGTAGCACTTTATGAATTAAAAATGAAAAGAAAAAAAAAAAGATTCCAAGCAGCCTCCCAGCTTGTCTTTATCTATCTTGATCTTCTTGGCGAGGTGCCATCCTCTCCATGGTGAGCTCCTCCCCTGGTGCTCTTAATCCCAGCAGTTCCATCCTCCTTTGCCTCTCCTGTCCATCTCTTTGGCTGTCGATTTCTCTGGCTCTTTTTGTCTCTTTTCCCCGACTCCTTTCTCTCTGCCTACAATTGTTTTCAAAACTCCCATACTTACCATCTTTCCCTCTGTTTCTCTCCCTCCCTTTGTTATCTCCTAGTCACACTCCACACACCTGGTTTCCGTATCCATCACCCTCTTGGATCCCATCAACAACATTCCAAGTCCCAAGTCCATAGATGCTTGCCAGGCTGGGACTTGCCTGATTTCATGTTAGTATTTGACCTAGCTCTCCTCTCCCAGCTTCTCTTTTCTCAGCTTCTATAACATTCCCTTTGGTTCTTCTTGCCTCTCTGCCTCTCCTCTCCCAGGCCCTTCTAGTTCCTCCACTGGTGCTAAACATGCACGTTCCGATATCTCATGCTCAGAAGTCTTCTCTTCTCATTCCACATCTTTTCTGCTCTGTGGCTTGAAGTGACCCTTTATCACTGATGATTCCCAAACCTGTGGCTCCAGTGTAACCTTTTCTTTGAGCAATAAACCCACAGGTCCACATGGCTGTTGGACACAGTTAGATCCATCTACAGAAAGCACAATGATCTCAAAATGTGTGAAATTAAACCTTGATTCCCACCTATCCTCCAAAATGAAGTTTTCCTACTGTATTTTCTACTTTTAATAATGGCACCATGATTCACCCAGTCACCAGGTTAGACATGTTACAGATATATGATGTCTTCTTCTGGCTTAAAATCCCAAAGTCATTATTTGCCACCATGCCCAGTGACTTTTCCTCAGAAATAGCTCTCTATTTTGACAGCTACCACCTGGGTTCAGGCATCTCATCATCATGGACTATAGTGTTAATCTCCTAACTGGAGATCCTAACCTCAGGGTCTCTTTTCTCAGTCCCACCACAGTGAGTTAAATCTTGTCACTGCCCTGATTAAAATTCTTCAGTGGCTTCTCATTTCCTACTTCGGGAGGTTATAAGCTATTTTTAGCAGTGTGACCTTTCTCTTCAAATATATTCTTACATAGAACTCCATTGTGTGAAGCAGATATACTCTGTGCTGCTCTGGATTAGGTGGACCTGGAAGGACCAGAATCCTTCCCTGCTCAGCCACTCTCTCGCTGCCAGACTGCACCCTGGGAGGCACTTCTATAATGAAGGACTGATTGAAAAACATTGATGGAACAAAGTCCTAATGACATAAATTAACATATCAGGAGATCGAGGTGGAATGACTATGGCTACTGCTGTGACTATCATTGTTATCTTAGCAGCTGGCACTAGAATTTTGCTTTCAGAAGACACTGGCTTTGAGAAAATAGAGAAATATCTTCTTACCCAGGACTTAGAGCTATTGGGTCCTGGATGAAAAGGTACAGTTCACAAGGCTTAGGCCTTGGCTCTTGCCATGTGTTCAGAGTGGGGGATGAATCTTACCTGCCTGAAAAATGGGGAAGGGTTTCTCTGTCTTTTTGACAAGGGAAAGGGCTGATTAGAAAAGAGAGGTTAGATAAGAGAGAAGGAGGAGAGAGAAGTCAGAGGAGAGTATGAAAGGTGATGTAGTATGAGAAAAAACATTTTTAAAAAATAAAATCCTGGTGCCAGTGTCTGTAAGGGGAGCTCAGAGAATAGTGGTATCCAATATGATATTTTTAAGGATTTGGGGATTTTGTTTGCTATGTTTTGCTATGTAGCACATGATAGAAACCTCCCCATGTCCCTCAGGCTTGAGTAAAACCCACTATACAAGGATTTCTTGTGAGTGCATTATCTTTCGAAAATGGATAGAGCTGAATTTTGCATCCACAACAATTGAGAGTAAAAGAAACAGTATATACAGATACAGCAAGTGCAAGTACAGTGAGCCTAGCTAGGAGACTGTGAGCCCCAGACCTTTGCTGAAAATGTAGGGAAGAGCAAGGTGAATCCCAAGCACCTTGAGGTTTGAGAGATTCCTCAAATGGACAAATCTCTAGGGCCCAGGAGGCCCCAGTTAAAAATGATTGATGGTGTGAGTTTTTAATTTATTAAGCATAGTTGGATTATGTCAGTAATGAAACTAAGTTGACATACTAAAAACTAGTTCTGAAAGAACAAGGTACCTCAGGATGCTCAGAGCTCCTTAAGTCACAAGGGAGACAAAACTCATTCAGAACTAGCTCCAGATAAAAGTTCATCATGAAGATATGCTTATTAAAATGAAAGCAAGGAAGTAGAGTCAGGGTCATACAGGTCCTGAAAAGTGTTCAAGTATAAACTCTCCTAGCCACATGGATTCTAGATGCTGCTTCTTTTCAAGTATCTCCTCTAACTTTCTGCACATTAGCTTCCTCTCTTTTCTTATCACTGTTCTTATAATTGACAATAATTACGGGTCCCAAGTCCCCATGACCTTTTGGGTTCTTGTAGCCATAACCATTGGACTCACTTGCTGTCTATGCCATTTAATTCAAATTTGATAGAGAGAGATATCATAGGCTTGATTGAGAGTGGGGTCCACCCCTAACTTAATTCACTGTGGCCAAGAGAATGGGGTCACTTTATAAACAAGGTCACTTTGGACAATAACAAGATTTTGTGGTAGGTAAAGTGAGCAAGAAAGCAATGATCTACCTATGAAATATAATATCACATACTTCACCTTTCTTGGCTGTTTTGGCTTAGCTAGAAATCTGCTTGTGGATGAATGGTGAGATGTTTCCAGAAGATGGCAGTTTGGCTTTTCTTAGTTTGGTGGCACACAGAGAAACTGGAGATGGAGGCTTCAGCTATAAGTGGAAAGTCTGTTTCGCTTATAACAGTAACTTTGGGGGACACAAGGATTTCATACTGAATCTCAAATCCTGTGACAGTTTTCCCACTGAGAATTTGTGTCATTGACATCATTCTCTGCAATGCAAGCACATCGTCTTTTTTACATAATAGATGTACTCTTAAAAGGTTGTGTATGAATCAAATTTTTATGTTTGGGAGATAGTTCTAATCTCAATTTCTTCACCTATACAATGGAGGAAATAAAATTCTATTTCAAACTCCCCAGGGAAGCATTATTTTATTTCAAAAGCCATTCTGTGAATTTTCTCTGTGGTTGGAATACTGGTCCACTAATTGATCTGTTTTGCAAATTTTGATTTTTATCTATAAGACTTTCTTGAAACTACCTTAGAAAGTCAAACAGTAGGTTCAGAGAGATTCTAAGTGCCAGAAAAGTAAAAGTAGTTATAAATGGAATGTGAAACCCAGAACTCTAAGTTCTACTCTGCAATTTAAGCAAATTACATCCATTCAGGGATGATGATCAGTGATCCAAAGTAACTGAGTTCTTTTTTTTTTCTCCTGAAGTTCTTTGCATTTTAATAGTCTCTGCCTTTGTAAGTAACAAGCAAGATGCTGTTAAGAACCCATTTCAAATCTGTTTAAAGGCTCTTCTCTTCACCTTTGAAGGAATGGAGCTCATGAAGGTAAGCAAACAAATTGCGGATGGCATGCCACATTCATTTGGAAAACATGCTGATTACTCAGCAAAATGGCATTCAGCACCACAAAGAAGCCAAGAGCTGAGCTGCTACATCAAATCCTCAATGGAATCCAATATGCTCACCTGTGGGATGCCTGGAGATAACCGGTAATTGTGTCCAAAAATGCAATTACCAGAAGGGAAGAAAAAAGATTTACTCTCTTTCATGAGGAATGGAGTCATGAAAAGGGTCTTTCATCATGGATCAAGTACACTTGAAGCAGAGTTTAACTTGTCTTGATACCCATTAATGGCCTGATCCTCCCCATTATGTCCTTGCTGGGTGCAAGATGGCTTTATCATTTGCATCTAGAATAGCATCACCCTTCCCTCTCCCAGGCAATCACCAAGCCTGTTGTACTCACACTAAGGTAGAGCTACTGTAAATAATAGAACCAATATTCATTTTTCAAAGGGTGCGCTTTTCAGAATTATTTTTTTCTGCACAACACATTAAGGAGCTTTGGTAATGATAGAATTAACCTGAATGAATGAGAAGTAGTAATTGAACACCATCAAAGTACTGTGAACTTGAAGAGGGGGAAATACAGTGATGAGCATTTTGTTGAATGCCTTCACACCTTTGCAGACAGGTGGAAAATATGGTCCCTGATCTATGGATCAGGAAAGGGAAACTAACTAGATTTACAATGCGAAAATCATCCCATAAAGTTAGTCATCAACCAATTGATTCCTCTGCATAACACTGACATGGTTTAATTGGCTCAATCTTCCCCATTGGTTCCACAATATTTAGAATACCAAAGGTACTGAGACTCCTCTTCATGAAGTAGACTGAGGAAATTTCCTTGATGATAAAGTACACAGTAACTTTGAAGAATGACCAGATTCTATTCCCTTCAGCTCCAGAGTGGAGGCACTTGAGGTCATCATAAGCAAGTGCCTCCTACCTTCCCTTCCCATCCCAGCACACTCAGGATAGAAGACAATAATGATTTGGTCAAAAATACCATAGACAGATTTCAGAAAAGATGGTGCCTCAGTAGCTAAGGAAATATTTGTCAGAAAGGTCAACTGAAAGGACTCCATGGCATGTATAAAACTCACTAGGGCAAGGCGGCCAGTATAGATTAAGATGAAATAAGACACACGCAAGAGAAGCACAATCTGACTTCTCTTCCCCCAAATCTGTGTGACTTTGGGCATATCACCTCCTTGCTCTGGGACCTCATCCCTCCTGCATGTAAAATGTTTCAAGAATAACTGCAGATTTACCTCTTCAATCCTTATTCCAGGTTCTGGATCCAGGAAGGAATGAAATCTAAGTTGTTCGTGAGGTTGGGAGAACTGGGGGAAATATCCCACCACCCACTGTCAAGTGGTTGATTCCAAGAAAGTGATAAAAACATTTACCACTTGTAAATATAGAAGCACCCACTACCTACCAAAGGGAGACCATTTGCAATCATGTATGTATTATATAGGTATTATGCATTTATCTATATATGGATGTAGATTTAATAAGTAATTTAGCAGCAGATTGATACAGAATTGTATCCCTTTAATGACCAGTAGACCTCCAAAAGGACTCAAAATCTGTATTTCTTCCCTCCTTGCCTGGCAGGTCTCAGAGGGTCAAGGTTTTGTGTTGCCCTAGCAACAGCTGATAGCATCACTAGCACCTGAAGCCGCCCAGGGGCTGCAGGCTCCGCAGCACTGTAAGTGGTTATAATGTTAGCCCAGTTGCTGGGGAAACGCACAACCTTGCATCAGGCAGGTGGATAACCGGGGAGTCGATTTCCAACCATTTTTGCCTTTAACAGTCTACACTGGCAAATGAATTCACCGCTGCATAAATTCTGTGAACAATTTGGGATCTTAAAGAGTTCTAGTCATGTGTTCCCTTTTTAAAAAGCTCTTAAAAGTTCACCTTTACTACCCGAAATATAGTGCTTCTGTGAAAAAAATAAAAACAGGTTTATTATTGCTCTATTTTAAATGAAATTGCCACCCACACTAAAATATGCCAGAGTAACTCTTCCCTAGAGTGTCTGCCCCCCTAATCAAGCCTGCAGATTTTTTTGAGTTGCTCTCTGCTGTATCTACAGAAAAAAAAAAGAAATGAAAATGTCTTAAGATAATATTGGATCTTTAAAAGTAGATTCATAAAAGCAGAGAAGTCTTACTCACTGTTTGAGTCATCCTTGATTGGCTCTCTTTTAAAATGCATTCTCTGTCTTTCTTATAACCAAGGGCTTTAAAATTCAAATGTTCACGAACACCAGCTTTATTAAAATTAGGGCTTGGGGAAATGGCTCGGAAAAGGGAGAAAAGAATATTACCCAACCATTTAAAAGATGCTAATTAATGAAATTTTAAAGCCCAGAGAGGGCATTTGATATAGCAAGGGTTTCTCTACCAAGCAGGAATAGAACTCATCTAAAAACAAAAAAAAAATCCAAAAAAAACTCATAATAAAATAAAATTGAAGTATATTAACCCAAATCTTCCCCCAAGTGCTGGAGGGGCCTCGGGAGTTCTGCTACATTGCAAGATCTCGAGTTTGCCTGCCCGTGACTGAATGCATTAACGTTTTCTGGTTCAACTCCATGTCGGCCTGTTAGCCATCGAGGACCCGCCTTGAGCATGCGATGGGGGGCATTTCACCCACTCAGTTTTAACCTACTGTTTGTTCTCAGCAGCGACCACCTACTCAGCCCTGGTCAAAATGGGGATTGGGAGGGGCAAGGCCACCCAGATGGATGGCTCCATTCTCTCCCTCTCTCTTGATTAGAAGCTTCTTTCACTTTTAATTACAAATAGGAGAACACATCCTCCTCTCCCCATTCTCCACCTCTCTCACCTCACCCATCCACAGCAGCTTAGAATTTGGAGCGTGGAGCAATGTTGCTCCCCCATAAGTTAAACATCAGGGATCTTTTCAAAGCACCTGTAGTTAAGCTTGTATCAACCTCACGACAGTTTCCCCACACTCTGCAGAGTAAGTTGCGTTTGATTTTATCTTTTTATTACTGCCCGTTGTTGGAGCCTTGTCCTGTATTCTACAGGCATCTCTCTCTCTCTCCTCTCTCCAGATATTGGTTTGGGCCAAAAAATTGAAAATCCTCCATTGAGTGAAAACTAGATTCCTTGGCACAGAAAGAAAGAAATAATCCTGGCTCTGTAACAGAAAATCATTTTCTCCTAATAATGATTCCCTAATACTGTGATATCAGTCAGATGCCATTTGTGGTCTAATGAAAGTGCTGGGGCTGGAGGAGGGATTCGTGGGTGAAGAGAATGGGATCAGCCACGGGGCGCAGGCTGGGGAGGGGAACAGCAGGGATTGTAGGCTGGCAGTCAATGCCAGCACTCTGAAAGTAGGTTTTATACAAGCCCATATGATAAACCTGCTGCTCTGTAAATACCTGCATTCCCTCCCTCTCACCCTCCACTTCCCAGGCCCAGGCCCAGACCTTATATCTTGTAGCTCTGCAAGTCTAAGGGTAGCAGGAGGGGAAGAGGTGCCTCCATGCCTTTGCATACAATGTGCCGTCTTCTAGAATGTTCTTCCTCATCTTTCCCACTCATCTGTCCTTTGATGATAATAACAAAAGAAAAGAACATTAAAATTAAAAATAGCTAAGGTTACTTTGTGGCAGGCACCTTGCTAAGTGCTTTATATAGCTCATTCATGTTCGCCACAATCCTATGAAGTAAGTATTCTATTTCCTGCCTTTCAGATGAGGAGTCTGGGTCTTGGAGAGGTTAAATTATTGGCATAAGGGCATGCAGGTTGGGAGCAGCAGAGAAAGGATTTGCCCATTCAAAGCCTCTGTTCTTAGAAACCATAATAGATGCAGTTCATAGGTTGCTGCTTTTAGGAAGCCTCCTGCTTCAACCACAGAAAACGTACCCACTCCCTCTCCCCAGTGTTCAGATATTTTATGTAAACTTCTCTTTGAGTATTTATTATATGGGATTGCAATTAGTCAAAATATTTTAAATATTTTTTTTTCTCCACTGGAACGATTGCTGCATGGAGGCAGGGGCTATGTTTGATACACTTTTGCAGTCTCAGCACTAAAATTACCTGGCACACAGAAGTTGTTCAATAAATGTTGCCAAAAGGAGGAATCATTAATCGAATGAATAAATAGTGGGGCAAAACAGCATATCTCTTAGTCCCTTTCGATGAGGAGATCTGGATCCTTCCTTTTCAACCAACTGAGAGTAGGATACAGCACTTTCCTATCAGTGAATGGTTCCAGCATGTGAGCCAGAGGGTCTGAGACAGGGAGAGTCCAGGTGAGCTGGCTGCAGGCTGACACACCCACACCAAGTCCAATACCTACCTGCGCCTAGGTGGGCTGGGTGGACACTGCACTCATGGGATTGGGGTTGTGTCAGCGGAAGATCAACAAGATCTTAAAGGCCTGGCCTGCCAGGCCCCATGCCTGCCCAGGAGGGGCTCAGCAAAGGCCAAAGTATCACAGAGCAGAAGAGAGACCGACACTCCATGGCAGGGTGACCCGCCCTACCCTGTGCTGCAGGGGCCTTCTCTAACAAGGGAAAGAAAGACATCTGGATCTTGAATCCTTTTCTACTTTGTCCTGAAAGCCAAGTGTGAGAGGTGGCAGCAGAGGCCCCCGGGCAGGTGGGGAGCAGGGCAGCCTGCATCCTCAGGTCAGAGGCCCCCGGGCAGGTGGGGCAGAGGAGCTGTGCCTGCAGTCTATTGTCTCAACAAGGTGGGTGTGGAGGACTGGTCGTCACTGGGACAATTCCCTGGCTGCTAAAGATCACGAGGTAAGGCCTCTGTTGGTTAAAGGGACATTTATTTATAGTTTTCTCTTAGGCGTGTATTGTCTTTGTCTGTCACTTTTCCTTGAAGGTAAAAGGAGAAGCCCTGAGCATGTTGTATCACTTTATCTGAAAGTCCATATTGCTGACCAAAAGGGCATGGATTGTAAAGGTCTTTGCAACAAAAAGGAGGTTTTGAATCCCTTGTGCTGGGAACTCCAGCTCCGGGAGCCCTTGGCAAAGCTGTGATCCCCTCCGCCCGTAGCATCACGCCAAAGCCAACTTCTCCACAGCTGCCTCCTGCAGAGGCTGAGTAAGGTCACAGCAAAGTCAAAGAAGGTGAGAGCTCAGAAGGCAATTGGAAGGGATCTGATCCAACTCCCTTATTTCACGAGGCCCAGAGAAAATGTCAGAGCTTCATTTCCAGGAACTCAGCAAGCATGTCCTTAGAGGACTGGCAGAGAGGGCCTCGCACAAATAAATTAATGATAAAAGCAAAATAGACAAATTCAGCCTCAGTGAGCTTATCCAGAATCTGGTAATAAGAGGAAACAGAAATAAGCTATTTTTACGTTCGTGCAAGTTTTGTGTTCAGATACTTTTAATTGCACGTGGAAGGTTGCTGGAACATAATATTTTGGCACTTTGGATGTCTAAAGGTCTTTACTGGGCTGCAAAGAGCGTTATCATATCCCTACAGAATCAGATTCAAGCCAGAGAAACCAGAGTGAGGGAGGGTTATTTCTGAAAGGAGATGACTCTTGGGAGAAGTAAAGCTTTTCAAGATTATACATGAACAACTTGAGAATGAGTATGTCTCAAAATAACACATACCCTGAATTCTTGGGCCAAAATGTCTATTTTGTCACTTACCACCTGAGAATCTTTGAGCAAGTTATTTAACCTCTCTGATCTCTGGTGCGGTATCTGAATACCATAAAATGAAAAATAAAAGTGCACGTATGTATCTGTTGTGAAATGAAATAAATTAGAAAATATCTTTAAAAAATCATATGTAAGGTACAACAAGGCATAAACATATTAAACCATATGAAGAAAAGGAAGCAAGGAGGAAAAAAAAAAGGGCAGTAAGGAGGAATTTGTCTTCATCTGATAGTGCATACGGTAGATCTCCCCAGCCCAAGGGACTACAGGTGATGAATTGCAGAAGTCAGGTGGAATACGTTTACTGTAATCAGTGATAGATTTAATTATGTAGACATCATTGTATTTGTGCATAAGTACAATATAACTACACTGTAATTATCCTATTGGGCAATGTCAAAGCCAATGCAAAGGCTGTCATTGTCTTTGATGTTTAGAGCAGTCAGATTTCACCCTCATAAAAATGTTTCAGGGAAAAGAGTGATACTGGGGTCTGCACTGAAGTGTGATTTAGTCACCTAAGTGGCCTTCCTCTTAACTATGGGATTCCATAAGGGAAGATGGATGGATGGGTGAGGGATGGATGGACGGAAAGATAGATAGATCGATAGATAAAAAATGTCGCCTAGTACCCGGCCAGCCTGACTTGCATTGGTGCTTTTAGTAGAAGGGGTTCATATTTTAAAAAGTGCAAGATTCTCTTCGTGCATTATCTCTTTTATCCTCACCACAAACCTGAGAAGCAGATGTCATTATCTTTACCATACAAAGACCAAAACGACACCCAAGGATGGTTAAACGGCTTGTTCAAATAAGCCGTTAGCAAGGTTGAGACTTGCATATAGGTTTGTAGGACTCCAAAGTCTAAAATCTTCCACTAAATAATGCTTCTTCATAATCATCTAAAAATGGTTAAAGAGGTAGGCTTTGCAAATTGAGTCAACATTTTTCATGTTCTGAAAATGCTTAGCGTGAAAACTAGGTGTTTGGGGAAGAAGAGAAAAAACAATGGTTGTCTGGGACAATCCCCATTTGTACTAATCATCCTGGAAAAACTATTAATAATGTCCATTTTCAGTATAAAATGCCCCAGTTTGCACCTTAAGTAAAAACTACTATTTATTAACTAGATGATTTATAAACAAACTTGAGGTTATAGTCCAGTTTGTGGAGTGGACTATGTGTGTCTGTGTGTATTTATTTATATGTACATATGTGTGTATATTTATTTAAATATAGATTATTTTTTCAGTTGAGTCCTTATGCGAAGTTGCTGAATAGGAAGCCTTAAATTTAAATGGGTATCTCCTGACAAAAAAGTGGCTTCCTAAGAATTTTTCAGGTTACACATCCTTCTCAAGCTCCCTATATTCTTATATCTGCTTGCACTTTTTCATGTAATAGCGACAAGGGAAGAAAGTAGAACGATTTGAGACAGCACCCTAACAAAGAAGGCAATGAGCTAGATTTTACATTTTAGCTTGAAATCCCTGTTTGCCTGTAGCTAGATTTCACCCTCAGCTGTAGGCCCAGGTTGACAAAGAGAACGGCTGTGCATACCTAGGTTTTCTCCCAGGCTCTCTGACTACCACCAAGGCTGCCCACCCAACCTGCTGTCTCACCCTCTCCCCGACCATCAGAGTTAACTCTGCACCAAGTATCGCTTGACTATTTCACTTTCCTGTTGAAAAGCCTTTTGTGTTTCCAAACTGCTATAGTTAAAACTGCAATTTCTCAGCACAAGCTATACAACATTCATGATAGAATAGGAGGATGAGCGTAAGGAGAACTGAGCTATAGCCATGGTTCAGGTATCAAGTAACTGCACACGTTTGTATAAGGTGCTTAACTCTCAAGGTCTCAGTTTCCCCATGTCTAAATACGAGGTTGGAATAAATGTATTCTAAGACCCTTTCCAATATTAATACATTATTCATGACTTGCCCTATTTCTCCTGGCTCCTCTGATCTAAATAAAACTTGTTGACCCTCTGTCCCACAGAGTATATACTTTCCAAATCCCTGCCTCATGCTTTTGCTCAGGCTGTTCTTCCCACTGAGACCACACTCGACCCTTACTATGGCTTCCTTTATTACTGATTTTAGTCCACTGGCCCAAAAGGCACTGCTCACCTAGACCATGGCACTACCCTCATTGAATAAGGGGAACCCCATACGTCAATCTTCACTTGACTAAAGTTCTTGTCCTGAATGATGCTGAGCTGCTTCTGCCTGTGTCTCAGATTGAAGACAGCTAATCCAGGAGGTAGTTCTATCTCATTCATCTCTGACTTAGATATTTGCTGGCTGATCCATCCCAATGGTCTTCCATTGAGTATATCTCCAGGCCTGTGCCCCCCATGAGAGCCACTCATAGATCCAACAGCCCGTCTCGCATCTCCGTTTGGGTTTCTAAGAGACACCTCCCATTCATGTCTCCACTGAAATGTCACCTTCTTTAAGACCAACCTTCCCCAATGGCCTAATCTGAAGTGACTTTGACCTCTTCCCATATCTCTTGATCACACTACCTTGGTTGATTTCCTTCATGAACTTACTGATATCTGTAATTTGGGTGGTTGTAATTTTTTATTTATTTATTTTTCTCTTTCCTCTAATATAAGTTCTGTGAAGACAGGAACCTAGTCTGTCACGTTCATACTTGGATTTCCAGTGTTTGACAGAGCCTTTGTCACTTAGCAAGCATTCAAACTCTTCTCAAATGAATAACTGAACGAATGACCCTCATCTATAACAAAATTATCAGATCACTTATTGTCCATGGCGCCTTCCCTGACCATTGGGCCCCAAATAGTATTATTGTACCTAAAATTTCCTCTGAAGTTTCTCTTTGTGCTTCTTGTAAGGTATTGTTTTGGTTATTGAGTGACTGTCTCTTAACTTACCTTTCTTCACTGATGCTGGGGCTGAGACTGGGGAAAACCACATTTCTGATTTGCCAGGTAGTTCTTGCTCATTTCTACCATTAGGGGGCACTCGAGGGATCGGGAGTTGGAGGAGGTGGAAGGGGCTTTCTGGTCCAGCAATGGTTCCTCACCCTCGCAGAAGCAACTGATTCCATCTTTGATAACTTCCCTCCCAGGCATACATACCCATCTGCACGCTGCCAGGATTAGCTTCTTTGTATCTTCATTCTAGAGCACCTCTACTAGCTGTGCAGCGCTCCCTCCTCAAGAGCTGTGTCTCCTTCCACGAGGCCTCTCCTCCAAGCTCCTATATTCTAATAGCCCCTTTTCCTTTCTTTTGTTTCTCCATCCTGAGGGGTGGTATTTGCTTCCTGAAGTTAGTATCTCGTACCTCTATGTCACTTCGGTGACCACTTTTGCCTTTTCAATCATTCCATATGTGTCTCCCTAAGTCTTTTTATTAAATTCTGAATTTTTAAAAATAATTTCCCTGAATGGACTTCAGCTGATATAGGAATCTACAATTAATTGCCTTGTACCATTTCCATTCTTTCTCAGGGCAATTTTCATTGGCTCAACGGACTTGTAAGCCTTGTTTATCGTAGGAATGAGGTTTCACTTAGCCCTGTACCTACGGCTGTGATAACTCACAGGTTGCAAATGGTCAGTGCATGTGTGATAATTGACCAATTGTAGTTCCAGAGGCAAAATAGTTCATCTTCCTTCTTTTAGAAGCATCCTTTTTAAACATTTCTGGAGAGAAGCTATCTTAATCTTTAAGCCCTCAAGGATAGGAAATTCTTCAAATGTTTATTTTAATTGTAATATATCTGCTTGTAAACCAATGCCAGAATCTCTTTGCTGTGAAGAAGTGCTTCCCACATAGACCTGATGGTAGGAATTTGCGCAAAAGGGAATGCTTGAATCTGAGGAAAATAGTGATTTTGACAACATGTAACAGAACTTGTTCCCCAAATAAGTTTCTGCTGCTTTTCAAATACCCAAATTACTTGACTGATCTTGAGTATAATTCTTCCTTTCCCTTCTCCAACCAACCAAGAACAGAGGCTTTGAATGGACAAATCCTTTCTCTGCTGCTCCCAACCTGCATGCCCTTATGCCAATAATTTAACCTCTCCAAGACCCAGACTCCTCATCTGATTTCCATTCATAACATAAGGAATTGGCTTTTTTACCTTGTCATTACACCTTAGCAAATAAGAATGCAACGGAGAATTATTTTCTAGATTTGTAGCATCTTTTTACAGGCCTATCATTTGTGGATGTTCTCCAATACCAGCAATAATAATAGCTAACGTATATTGAGTCATTATGTGTCAAATACCATTATTAGTGTCGTTCACATATTAACTCACGTTAAGTCTTACAAAAATCTCATGGAATAGGTTTTATTATTTTCTTCATTTGATACATAAGGAAACTGAGGCACAACCCTTAAGCAATTTCCCTAAGTTTGCTAGTAAAGCAGTAAACCTGGTAGTTGAATCCAAGTACTCCAAGTCTAGAGGACAAACTCCAGCATTATTCTGTGTTACTTCCTGAGGTGAGAGCAATTCCTCCCCATTTCTTATTCTGTCTTGATTCCCAGCAGGTTCCATGGAACAGAGTGGAGCACCTCAGCCTGGTATCCTTCCAGCATGGTTAAGCACAAGGCTCTGGGCTCTCGCACCAGGGACCCCAGTGCGAAGTCTCCCATATGCAAGCTGTGTGACCCACATAAATTACTTACCCTCTCTGAGTCTTCATTTTCCCAACTGCTGCTTTTTCTTTTCTCTGACCACCACTTCTGACACCCAATAGATGTCCCACAAGTCAACTCAATTCTGACACTAATTATTTGGATTTAGGACAGACTCACAAGTTGAGGACTTGTCTCGCAACACTGCTGCCATGTCAGACGCATGCAATTCCCAGGACCCATCTGTACTTACGACCAACCGGCTATGAATTGGGCCCCTCCTATCCTTCCTCAGATTCAATAATTCACTAGAACTATTCACAGAACTCAGAAAACACTGCATTGATGTCTACTGCTTTTGTGAGTTTCTTTATAAAGGATCTAACTCAGGAACAGTCAGAGGGAAGAGATGCATAGGGCAAGGTATGGGGTGCGGGGCAGGGCTTCTGTGCCCTCTCCAGCCACACCACCTTCCCAGCAGCAGAGGTCGGGGCAGGGGCATTGAAAGTTCTAAGCCTCTAATCATGGCCTAGACTTATATCACTCAGAAGATTCCAAGGGTTTTAGGAGCTCAGTGTGCCTGAAAGGAATCAGGAACAAAGATCAAATGTGTATTTTTTTATTATACCATGACTGCAAAAGAAGCAAAAGAATATCTATCTCATGAATTTAAATTAGATCGACTATGCAGTTAGATTGATGCAAGGGGTACACTGAAAGCCCTAAAACAAATGGGGATTATTCCTATCTTTCCTCACGTGTCCCCCACGGGCTGCTTCATTTCCTCAGTTCCCCCACCGTAAGTCACACCAGGCACAGAACATGTGTCAGCAACTAATTTGAGAATCACTGGCAGATTTAACATCACGTGATCATGTGTCACAGGTGATGTATCTCTCAAGCATGAAAAGCAACAAAACCAATTATGCGATTTTACTGAGCACATATGGCATGCTGTATCAGTTGCTGGAGATATTAAGAGGTTTGAAATCAGAGGTGCCTGGTGGATTCATCCTTCTCCATCATCCATATAGCTGGTTGATCTCCAGTTTGCCCCGACATTCCCTTTAGAACTTATCCCCATTGTCCATGTACTTGCTTTCATCTGTTACACCACCCACACTCCATTATTTGCCTGTTGAAACATCCACCACTGCTTTTAAATGCCAGCTCCAATGCTGTTTCCTCCATTTCCTCCAGGGTGTCCATTTCTCAAGGACAGTCCCCTCAGCAGAATTATTTATTGCTTTCTGCATGATAATGCAGCACCTTGATCCCTTCTGGCTTTAATTATTTAAGGATTTGTGCATAAGCTTTGTAGGGTTTCCAGATTGCAAGTTCCTGGAAGGAAAATGTATCATCCCAGTCATCTCCCAAATAACCCAGTGTTCCATACAGAATGGGCTGGGAATGGATATTCATTGAATTAAATAGATTCAAATCTAATCGGGCAAGATCAGCAGTGACCAACTGCAGTTATGAACTCCTTCTTCTGGTTTTGTTAGCCCAGTTCCAGAACCAGGGTTGACACGGGCAGGCTTTACTGAGGTGCTTCACCCCTCCAGCAACTGAGGTCTTTCGTAGTCTGGTTGCTCTTTCTCATTGCCAAGATCAGACATTAGAAATACCCCTTAGCCTTCCAAGCTAAAGTTGCAATCATAAATTTGCTTGGAGGAAGGGAAAATAATATTGACTGTCACTGGGGGAGAGGAAATTGGACCAATCTAGCTCTATCACTCTTGTATGCTGAATATTCCTGTATTTTGAATCCAACGTTTCCTTTTGACTTTCTCTCTGCTCCACTGTGTCTCTCCACCTCTCTGCCTTTATCTCTCTCTTTTTCCTTCTCTGTTTTCTTGCCTCTGACTCCCTTTCATTTCTAGCCTTAGCTTCTCTTCATTTCTCTGCTCTACCACAATGCTAAATAAAAGGTAGAAAAACCTGGTCTTTGACCCTTCCTTTTTCTAGAGTCCATCAATTCTCTTGAGATATTTTTTCTTCGGTTATGCTAATATAATTGATTGGGCTCCAGATTTCTTTTTCATCAATCACTTTCCAGCTGGGCCTTTGTAATGGTATACCTCAGCCTGCTTGATTGGACTTGGGTGTTTCCCAAATCTCCATAGCCACACGGATGGGCAGACCGTTTTAGGATAGTTTAATTCCACAGATGGTTAATCTCATTTTTTATGTGTTGATTTTTTCTTAGTTTCTCTCGCAGAGGGTAATTTATTTCTAAATTCCAGAAGCACTTTATTGTAACCTCTCATTTACTGACTGAAATAATAATACCCATCATTTATTGGGTGCTTATTATGCATCAGTCACCTTGTTAAGTGCTTCATGTAAGTTCATCGATTTAATTTCCACAATAACCCTGTAGCATGTGTGGTTTTATTTGTGTTTTATTTCTATTTTTAAAATATGTTTTTGCCTTATATTTCAGGTAAGAAAACTGAGGTTCAGAGAGATTAACAAAAATCCCAGAGGCTCAGGTGTGAATTTGACCTTGAAGTTTTCTTTCTGCCATTATCATTTTGAACATACTGGGCTGGACAGCACCTGCCTTAAAGGCTAGTCCTGCAGCCAAGGCAGGTTCCATAAGCTTATTCCTAACAAAAGCTCCACCCTCTCCAGGCTGTTTCTCCTTCACCATGTCCCAGGTGAGGTAAGCATCAATCACACCTCCAGATACATCTTGCTCAAGCTATAAGGATTTGTACATAAAGAGAGACATTTTTGTGATGCAGCTTAGATTAAATTTTAACTGAGTGATATAGGGAATACATTCACAAAGAGTATGGAGAATGTTGAGATGATAAAAGTTTGGAGCATTCAATGTCATTATCATGTAGGAGATGGACTCCAAGATGGGCCTTAAAGAAAAAATATGACTCAGACCAATGGAGAAGAGTTAGAAGAGTCCCTCAGATGGGAAATATTCTGATCCAAGCTTCAGAGGCAGGAATGCCCCAACCACCTTTAGGGGCACCATGAGAAATAAGGTTTCAATAGAGAAATAAGGGGAAGATGTTACTTCAAGAAGAGTGGCATATGATTATGAAGGTGCATGGAATGTCAAGATAGGAAACCTGCTGTGCAGGACCCGTATTCAGAAGTTCATTTTCCACCAGTAGGATTTTCACAGGTAGAGTCTATAGGTTAAAATGTGATCCTTTGATTATCATGAATTAGAGAACTTCAGACATGATTTGTAGTTCATCTAATGTCACCCAGAGGCCATTCCTATAAGGCTAAAAGAAAGACAAGTGTTTTTCCTTTCTGACTTTGGAAGACCATGGACTAGAAGCAGCCTACAACACTCCACTCTCAAGGAAAGGAGTGTAAATTGAAGATAGTTGCCTACCTACAGATAACTCTTGAAAGGAACATTGTGAAATCACAGAGAAGCAATGAGGGACACTCAGTGTTGACAAAGAAGGTGATGGGTTGGAAAAGATCAAAGGGATCTGTAGGGAGGCATCTACATTCAGAGAAGATTAACAGGATAGAGCACTTGGGTACAGTACTCACCCCACAGGCACTGTGGCTGGGTTGCAAAAGGCTCCCTTCACCACCACAGACCTCTGGCTAGATGAACTGTGGAGCTGCTTAGAGTTTGTGCAGAGTCACTGCATGAGACAACAGGAACAGTAAGGATCTGGTGGCAAGCTCTAATCTCAGAGCTTGAAGAAAAGACTTTCAAGCCAATCCAGTCATTTAAAGAGGCAGAGAAAAGAATGAAAAAGGTTGAGCAATAACTTAGAAAGATATGGGACTATAAGAAGTGAACTAATGTATAAATTATAGGTATCCCTGAGGGAGAAGAAGAAAGAGCTAAAAGCATGGAAAATGGAATTGATTTGAGGGACTTATTGATGAACACTTCCCTGGTATCACCAGAGATACAAGATGGTCATCAAATACTGGGAAGATTCATAGCAAACAGGACATCTCCAAGACACATAGCAATCAACCTGGCCAAAGTCAAAATGGAGAAGAAATTTCTACAAGCAACAAGGTGAAAGCAACAAATAACCTACAAAGGAAAACCCATCTGGCTAACTGCAGACTTCTCAGCAGAAACTGTAAAAGCCAGAAGGGATTGGGGCTCCATCTTCAATCTTCAAAAACAGAACAATTGCTAATCTAGAATTTTTTATCCTGCAAAACTAAATTTCACAATTGATGGAGAAATTAAGTCTTTTCCAGATAAGCAAACACTGAGGGAATTTGACATGACAAGATCTGCCCTGCAGGTAATTCTAAGAACTGCATTATACATGAATCAGCACAATAGATACACACCAGTTTAAAATAACCCCAAAAAGCTAAACCTTACAACTCTTACAAAATAATAGCACAAGATGCAAAAAAAGCAATGAGGTACTACCCAACATGATGAACAGAACATCATCCCATATGTCAATGCTATCTCTCAATGTGAAAAGAATAAATATGCACTCAAAAGACGTAGGCTGGCTGAATGGATGAAAAAACACAACCAAAGTATCTGCTGTCTGTAGGAAACACATCTAAACCACAAGAATACACACAAGCTCAATGTGAAAGAATGGAAAAAAACATTCCATGCAAATGGAAACCAAAAGAGAGTAGTTGTAGCCATTCTCCTAACAGATAAAATTGACTTTAAATCAACAATGGTAAAGAAAGACAATGGTAATCATTATATAATGGTAAAAGGAGCAAATCAACAAGAATACATAATAATCATAAATATATATGCACCTAATACAAGAGCTTCCAGATACATAAAACAAATTCTACTAGAGCTAACCAAGGAAATAAATAGTAGCATAGTAATTGCAAGGACTTCCACACCCCACTGTCAGAGCTAGACAAATCACCAAAGTAGAAAATAAAGAAATGCTAGACTTAAATAGAATCTTAAATCAAATGAACCTAACAGACATGTACAGAACATTCCACCCCAAAACTACTGAATATATTAATACATTCTTCTCATCAGTACATGGGACACTCTCCAAGATTTATCATATTTTAGACCACAAAACATTTTTAAAACAAATATTAAAAAATTGAAATCATACTATGTATCTTGTCAGGAAATAGTGGAATAAAACTAGAAGTCAATTCCAAGAAACACTTAAATCTACTCAAAGTCATGTAAATTAAACTGCTGCTTAATGCTTATTGGGTCGATAATGAAATTAAGAGGGAAATCGAAAGATTCCTTCAACTGAACTACAAAGGGGACACAAGTTATCAAAATCTATGGAACTCAACAAAAGCATTCTTGAGGGGAAAATTCATAGCCTTAAATGCTCACATCAGAAAGACAGAATGATCGCAAACTAACAACCTAATATTGCATCTCTTCAATAAAATATGAGCGAATTGAATTTAATAGTATATAAAAAAAAATCCACCATGATCAAGTGAGCTTCATCCCAGGGATGCAAGGATAATTCAACAACATAAATCAATAAATGTGATTCACCACATAAACAGAAGCAAAAACAAAGAACATATGAATATCTCAATAGATGCAGGAAAAGCATTTGGCAAAATCCAGCACCCTTTCATCATTAGAACGCTTAACAAACTAGACATAGAAGGAACATATCGCAAAATTATAAAGGCCGTTTATGACAAACCCACAGCCAACATCATGCTGAATGAGGAAAAGTTGAAAGCATTTCTCCTAAGAACTGGAACAAGACAAAGATGCCTACTGTCACCGCTTCTATTCAACATAGTGCTGGAAGTCCTAGCCAGAGAAATTTGACAAGAGATGAAATAAAGAGTATCCAAATTGGGAAGGAGGAGATCAAACAATCCCTATTTACTGACAATATGATCTTGTATCTGGCATATCCTAAAGACTCACCAAAACATTCCTAAAACTCAAACAAATCAGCAAGAAAAAAAACCAAACAACCCCACTAAAATGTTGGCAAAAGACATGAACAGAAGTTTTTCAAAAGAAGATAGACAAATGGCCAATAAACACATAAAAAATTCTCAACCTAACTAATAATCAGGGAAATGCAAATTAAAGCCACAATAAGATACCACCTTATCCCAGTTAGAATGGGTTCTATTTAAAAGTAAAAAAAAAAAAAAAAATACATGCTGAAGTAGATGCAGACAGAAAGGAACACTTATACATTGTTGGCTGGACTTCAAATTAGCATAACCTCTATGGCAAACTGTATGGATATTTCTCAAAGAACTAAAAGTAAACCTACAATTTGATCCAGCAATTCCACCACTGGGTATATACTTAAAGGAAAAGAAGTATTTTATCAAAAAGACACCTGCACTCAAATGTTTACTGCAGCACAATTCACAGTTGCAAAGATCTGGAATCAACCCAAGTGTCCATAAATTCATGAATGGATTAACAAAATGTGGTTTACATATGCTACACAGTACTACTCAGCCATAAAAAAAAAGGATGAATTAATGCCTTTTGTAGCAATTTGGAAGAAATTGGAGACCATTAACCTAAGTGAAGTATCTTAGGACTGGAAGAACAAATACCACAATGTACTCTCTAATAAATTGAAACTAACCTATGGGCACACAAGTGCACAGGGGGAGGTAAAATTCATTGGAAATAAAGCAAAGGGGAGGGGGCAGAAGGGGAGAGGGAAAACCTACCTAAATTGGTACCATGAACACTATTCAGGTGATGGGCACACTCATAGCCCTGACTCAAGCCATGTAACAACATATGTACCCCCTTAATATGTTGAAATAAAAAATTAATTAATTAATTAAATCAGCAAGAAAAAATCAAACACCACCATTAAAAAGCGGGCAAA
>VBSM01002223.1:6470278-6485222 GCA_008086735.1 Cheirogaleus medius | reverse complement strand
GTAATATGCTGAAATTAAAAAAATGTTTTTCCTGAAAATTTTCTATGCAAATTAAAGGCTAATTATTTTAGGCAAACTTAATATATATTACTAGATATTCAATTTTCAAAGCCTGAGACAGAATTCATCCACCTATGAATGCTACTTAGATTCATTGTCATGACCATGAAAATGCCAATTGATCATTTATTATTGTGTCAACCATGATATATTAGTAGTAAATATCTGTAAGATCAGCAACCTTATATTTAAATTATACTGCATGCTATACAATTATGAAGACCGTATCTCAAATTTTTATACTTAGACACAGCTTCCTGCTACTGGCAAAGTGACCATTGTAGCATGCAAGAAATTAACCATGTCCCTCTTCAATAAAATCCTCCTGTAATAAAATTTCTTAGAGAGAGAGAGAGAGAGATATTTATTATGAAGAATTGGTTCATGTAATGATGGAAGCTGAAAAGAAGTTCCATGATCTGCCACCTGCAAGCTGTAAACTCAGGGATGCTGGTGGTATAATTCCTTTTGAGTCCAAAGGTCTAAGAACCAGAGAAATACCCACTCAAACAGGTGGGCAGGAAAAAAGTGGTGAATGCTCCATTCTCTGCCTTTTGCTCTATTCAAGCCCTTAACAGCTTGGATGCTGCCCACCCACACTGGATAGGGCAATATACTTTGTTGAGTCCACTGATTTAGATATTAATCTCATCCAGAAACACCCTCACAGACACACCCAGAAACAATGTTTAATCTGGGCACCCAGTGGCCCACTCTTTGTGACACATAAAATTAACCACCACACACCACTTTCCATATCTGCCCATAATAGACCTTGAACCCAAAAGCCCATTCATTCTTTGCAATTCACTCCATTGCTATAGATTTTCATATGCCATCTCTTCTGCCTGGAAATACCCTCTCCCTAAAATGCCACAATGTTTCAAAAAGAATTTAGTAATTTAACCTCATTTCACTTTTGCAATTTATTACATTGATGGAGCATGTTTTAATGCTCAGCACTGGGTTTGTGTAAGTCTCACAAGAGGGTAATAAAGAAGACATCATTAGTACCCCCATTTTACAGATGAAAAAGCTGAGGTTCAAAGATCTTAAGATATTTTCCCAAGATCACAATCCACCAAGTGCCAGAGTCAGGATTGGAACCCGAAAACCTATGTGTGTTCTAACTCCTAAACCACACTACCTGTTGTGGAAGCATGTGCAGGGGGCATGTCCCCGGCAGGGGCAAAACGTAACCTTACTGCAAAATGCAGACTCTACCCCTGCCTGGGCACCTGCAATAAAGAACAACATGTGTCTGGGAAAATGAATCCAGAAAAACTCTCTCCCTAGGGAAAGAGCAGCGCATTTTCTCACTTGAAAATTCCCTTCTCGGAGGTGCCTGCAGCAAACACCTTTTATTTGGTGGATTCAGCTGCAAGCGTGGGCTCTCAGCGCCCAATAGGTCCAGCTGCATGTTCAGCCTAAGATGAAGCAAGCTCATAGATTTCCTTTCCTCCTTCCTGTCTCCTGGGAACAGCTCTATTCACACAGTAGTGTGCCTCATCTCTTCCTGCCTCAGTGTTTTAAATGGGGATGTCAATATCACTGCATAAAGGCTCACGGGTCACTAGGGAATTGGCAATCCCATCTGTAATGAGCCCTTTACACTGAGGAGACTGAATAGCTGGGGTGTGATGTACCAGAAGAAAAATAAATGAAACTTAGAGTAAAATCATTGTTTAAAGCAGCATGTTCCAAGTGTCTTCCACAGACCAATGCTGTGAGATGCTCTACGAAAAAAGGTTGCAATTGATGCAGGCTAAGTTTATTAAGTTTGGTAAATACTACTTGCTGCATCTCTATCTGAGAGATGCCCATGTTACACTGGAATGTTAAAGGCTCTGAGAAGTTCTGCAGTATGGATTTTAATCCAAATACCTGAATTCATTTGGGGACGGAATATGTCTTTGCTCACCTTTGATTTTCGTAAGTTCTATTAACAACTCCTAGAATTAACATTCCATAAATCACAGTTTGGGGAAAACTGATTTAAAGCACTTTAAAGCTTTAATTGCCTATTTTTAGACTCTCAGGTAATATCTAGAATTGTACCACTGGGAGGAAGGAAAAGTTCAACTTACAAGTCCTTTGTATCCATAAAATGGTTATTAGAACAGCTGGCCCTGTCCTCCTTCTTAAACACATTCTTGAAATTACCTGCAATCCAAGCAGCGCCTAGCACTGGCAGCTCTGGAACAACAGGGAGGATGAAGAACATGCCCCAAGCATAGCTCTGGGGACCATCTTTCTTCCTATAAGAAAGTTTCCTCACTGATGCCTCTTGACTATGTCCTTTCTTTTCATTAGTCTAATACAAGCCATCTCACTAGGATACTGCAATATTCGCCTGGCTGATCTTTCTACCCTCAGTGTCGCTCTGCTCCAGTCCAAATAGAATAGACAGCACAGACCGAATTGTTTCCCTAGAAACTATGCTGACCAAAGATGTGAACCAGGATCAGGTTCTTTTACTGTTGCACCACTGTCTGTATACTGGCCTAGTAACTACATTGTTTCCTCGTGGTTACAATGAGGCTGCCATAGCTCCAAACATTAGTAATGGTAAAATAAAAGGTTGTTTTCTCTCTGTTATGGGATGAATTGTATCTCCTCAATATTCATATTTTGGAGTCCTAACCCCTAGTACCTCAAAATGTATCCTATTTGGAGATAAAGTCTGTAAAGAGGTAATTGAGTTAAAATAAGAACTTAAGGGTGAGCCCTAACACAATATAGCTCGTGTCTTCATAAAAAGGAGAAATTTGGGCAATGAAACAGACATGCAGGGGGAACACCGTGTGAACATTAAGATCTAAAACTAAGGAGAGATGCTTGGAACAGATCCTTCCTTCATAGCCCTCAGAAGAAACCAACCCTCCAACACCTTGATTAGGGGCTTCTGGTCCCCAAAACTGTAAAAAAAAAAGTACATTTCTGTTGTGTAAGTCACCCGGTTTGTGGTAGTTTGTTACAACAGGCCTAGAAAACCAATATACTCCCTCTTCTAACTAGTTTGGAAAATCTATACAAGAAATATCCTAGAGACTTTCCCCCTTGTTGTCCACAATTGAATCTTGAGTCCATGGTTACATCAATCAGAGGAAAGAGCAATGCAGAGATTGGGCTGAACAAACCACCACCCATCTCTGGAACTGCAAAGGGAGTCACCTTTCCTTAGCATATGGGAGGGTGAAATATTAAAAGAAAAAAAATCAGAGCTAGGTCAACATGACACAGGACAGACAAATGGCTTTTGAAGTGGCGATTATATCTACCAGGTCTCAAGCCAGCCCTGCACAAGACACTGGGACTTCAAAGACACATGAGAAAAGGATTCCTGTTCTGAGAGTCCTCAGGAAATGACACTGAGAAAAAAAGGCAACCAAGGAAGTGGGAGAAAAACTAGGCGAGCTGTGTGGCATGAGAGCCAATGAAGAGAGTTCCCAGAGGGAGGGAAGCTGTCCGGTGCGGCAGAGGAGACAGGGGAGAGGAGACTGAGAAGAAAACGCTGGATTTGGCGGTTAAGGAGTCAATGCGACTTTATTAAGAATAATTTCAATGGAGATGCAATGCCAGCAAAGTGCATGCTTCATTAGATGGACGTGCAAATAGGGGGCAAGGAATTCAGGCAGCACTGTTGTGAGTCATTCCTATCTAAAAGTGTCAGGTCGCATTGCAATAAATGTGCACGGAAGGGAAGACAAATGTGAAAAGAAGAAATAGTAGTCAGGAAGGTGTTGTTATTGCTGCCACTGCTGCTGCTGAGGCTTCTCAAATGGTAGCTATGTTCCAAGATTTATGGGGTAAAGAAAAGGATTCAGTGGAAGAAGGTTATGGAAAATATATTTCAAATCCCATCCCTAAAAAGAAAATATTTGCTGGTAATTCTCACTATTCGGGGAAAGTGCTACTTTCCCATTCCTTGTGTTTCTTTCTTTGTGAAGGGAGTTCAATTAGTGCCGTAGCCCTGGCCTCCTTCCTCTTCTTTCCTTATTCCACTCCAGTGAGCTGCAGTGCATTATCTGAATAGCCATACTTACTGTATAAGCTCTTCCTTTTCCTCCTGGGAACAAGCCAACCCATGCCAATCAAGAGTTTTCCAGTTCCGTAAAGATCCCTCTCATGTACCAGGCCTGCTCTGGTTTAAATTGCACATGACTCAGTGGGTAAATCTTTCTGCTGTTGATGTTGGCTTCATAGGCTGATTTAATATTCATATTAATAGTAAGCTATTTCTTCTGAGTTAGCCATTATTGGTAATGCAGCGATGATTGGCTTCCATCTGTCTTATGTCTTGTCTTATTTCTCAGTTATCTCAAAAATAAAGTAGGTACAGGAGGTCCTACTTAACAGGCTTCCTCCTCCCCATGACCATATACATAGCTACAGAGATGTGACACACCTCTGGATACTTTCTTCTACAAAAAAATAGCTCAGACAATAATCCAGGTATCAGACTAACACACCTAATAGTGCTTCCCTATCCCATAAAATGGCAAAAGTGTTCTGGAGATTCCATAGTTCATGAAAAACATGACCACCATATAGACAATTTCCCTATCCCTCCACCTCCCCTCCTCATTAGGCATAAACCACATTTGCAGTGCAGACAGTTACTGCTATGCCTCTAATAAATGATGGTGGAGTCAGTAATTCTTATAAAATATTACAAAGTCAATCTATTTATCAATAAGTAGCACCATTTTTATTTATTTCCATATATCTTTTCCAGTACTTCAAATCTGAGTAGAAGTTGCCTTAAACAGAGTAATAGGCACTAAATAAAGTTGACTATATTGATAACAGCACAATTCACAATTGCAAAGATGTGGGAACAACCCAAGTGCCCATCAATACATGAGTGGATTAATAAAATGTGGTATATGTATGTACCATGAAGTACTCCTCAGCCACAAAAAACAATGGTGATCTAGCACCTCTTGTATTATCCTGGATAGAGCTGGAGCCCATTCTATTAACTGAAGTATCACAAGAATGGAAACACAAGGACCACTGATGTGGGCGGGGCAAAGACAATACATAATAACCTAAACATTTGTGCTCAAACAATATAATGAAATAAAACATACATATATGCATATATATATAAATAAATAGCTCCAGTATGACATTAAAAAGTAATAATAAAAAATAAAGGCTAGATGGATAGGTGAATGGATGGAAAAAATAAATATTAACACATTAGTGGCCGAAGAATCCCTGAAGAAACGCAGCTGAACTTAAGTGTTCTCAGCTTCTTACTCATGAAATCATGAATCCACGTTCTGGTCAAGAGCCCATCTCACTCAGGTTGGAGTCTGCTGTTTGGGTACTTGCAGAATCCACACATATCTCTGCGGGAGCATTTCCAAAATCTCAGAATCACTCCAGCTTCCCTGTTCTGATTGCAGGCATTTGCATTACTGGAGCGGCTGGAGCTCACACAGCTTCCTACGACAAGTGGTCGTTCTAGGAAAATGTAACCAAGATTAAATCAAGACTGTTGAAGTTATAAGCCCAACATGTTAAGCACGTCAATGTCCCAGTGAGCACCTCTGTGTCAGTCAGGCTCTGTCACAGCAGCAGAGCCATGGTGAGTGACACGGAATAAGGAGTTGTCATAGAGAACTGACACTAAGCTATGCGGAAGCTGGTGGAGGAGGTTGCGGATCGGGGCTGGGTCTGAGTAAGCTACAGGTCAGCCAGACCAGCAACTGGAAAGGAAATATGAATGTGGACAACAGCAAAGACAAACTAAACCCACAAGGTAAAACAGGAACCCCTAAGGAAAAACAAGTATGCACGTCCGTCAGCACCTGCAACCTGGATCCTGAGGGTGACATGAAGGGGAGGCTGGAGTTGCAGGCACAGCTGGTCAAGGACTTAGGGAAGCTGAAGGAGGGGATTCAGCGAGAGCTGGAGCCGCGGGAGGTCTAGGTGCTGCCCCCTGTCCGCGAGCAGAGTCCTCAGATCAGCAGCAGCCCCAGTGCCTAACTCCTTCCACCAGCCTCCTGAGAATAAAAAATGCATTGCCTTACACTCCCCTCCATGTCTCTCTGGAGACTAATATTATTAACTCGAGCCTGTTAAGGGAAGAGTATTATGGGAAATAATTTCTGTTTCTAATACTATTGCCGCAAAACAAATCAACCCGAAACTTAGTTGCTTAAAACAAAAACAATTATTTTACTATAGTTCATAGATTTTATGGGTCAGGGATTCAGGAAGCACTTGGCTGGATATTTGTGCATTGGGGTCTCTCCTACACTTTCTATAAAACAGTGGCTGGCGTTGGAAAAGCAGGAGGCTGGAGCATCTGGGGGCTGCAGTTTCAGGACCTTTCTGTGTGGTCCCTCCATCTAGTTTTGGTGTCCTCAGGACAGCTGGGCTGCTAACATGGTGGCTGCAGGCTTCAGTAGGACAAAATAAATTGCATGGCCTTTTATGATCTAGCCTTGGAAATCACATGGCAACACTTCCACTATGTCGTATTGTTTTCAATAGCTACAATAGTGTACCCAGCTTCAAGGAAAGAGGGGCTAGAGTCTGCCTCTGGATTGGGGGCTGGCAAGGTTCTAGAGGAGCACATGGGGTGGATGATATTTTTGGCATACTTATTTTTTTCCATATGTCTAACCAAAAATCTCAAGCAGAAATCGGCTCTTGAACTTTTTCACATGGTTCATTCTCCAATAAATCCTGAAGTCAAACAATAATAACAAAAATAACAGGTTAATGGAAACTCGGCTTTAAGTTCTTGACATCATTGGGATGATGCTTCTGTGTGGTCATGATAACCCCTTTCATAAATATTTTTCCTAACATTCAGACAATGAATATCTGGGGGATGCGACACAGAAAACAGTGACACACACACTAAGATTATTACAAACAATTTTCAAGTGGTTTTCATTTTAGCTTTTCTGAGCCTTGGTTTTTCTCATCTGTGAAATAAAGGCATCCTACTCAAATAAGCATACGTGATCGTTCAACTATTCATTGAATCTACAATATATAAGATCATACAGAACACTCTATACAAGATGCAGAACTATTACCTATTTACTTACAAAATGACAAAGAAACCCAGTTTTTAGGACCGGTATGGTCAGTTGCTTTTTCCCGGATTGGGAGCTCACAAGTAAGAAGTAAACAGCAATATTAAGACCTACAGCTGTGAATCTCCTCCTAATCCTTTTGATTTTCATATATGTACTGTGCTTTTTATCTAAAGCAAAATAGTACACGATTCAAAGATAAACCAATTTCAAGAAATGGAGATGGATTAATAAAATATTTACTGTTCAAAACAGAAAAGAAAGCTTCTATAACTCTGCTACGTTTCTCTTCATTATCACCCTGCAGAATGTTTGCTCATATGGATCACAAGTGAATCTTGGGAAGGATCTAGCAAAGGGTTTTGATTAAATGGTATGTCGAATAAACAATGCTGAGACATTATAATGAGGTCAGATAAAAGGGATGTGCTGAAAAGAAGTATTTTAAAAATCACTTTGAGGCTCTATCCTTAAACCATTTCCTGGAGAATTGGGCTCTATTTCTTCTCATTGTGCCATTATCCAAAGATTTTAAATCCTTTCACTGATTCTGCTACCATGAATGATCCATGGCTCCTTAGCACATAGATTTTAATTGGTGAATTTCTGAAGCTCATTCTAATGAAATCCACATATACGGACACCGTTTAAAGTCAGTGGCATTCGACTTCTTCACATAAGTCCAAAACGAAGTTAAATAGTATGGCTATAGCTCTTTATGAGGCAATGGCAAAATATTGCTTATTGTCTATGAAGCCTGTTGATAGTCAGAAAGTCAGAGGACTTATTAAAATCAACTTAAATTTTTTATGACCAAGAAATAAAGATTTGGGAGGTGAATTGTATGGGCCAAGCTCATATCACTAATTATCAATTGTTGATGAATCTGACCTTAATATGATTGGCTTCCAAGTGGAGCAGAGCTTATAGGAGAAGGATCCTTGTCGCTATCAGGTGTGGACAGAAGGGAAAAGGAGTCAGAAATGGCCAGCCAGGATGGCAGCCAGAAAGAACCAGTCAGTATGGCCAATAGGCACTAAAATATCAGCATGGCAAATTTAAGAGGTAAAATGTTTTGAGTTGATATAAAGATCCAGGGTGGACTCACAGAAATTGGTGACATAACTGGAATGAGGTCAAGGACCTGAGAAAGACAAGGATGTCAGCTGTGTCACTGGCATATATTCATATTAACATCCCCAGATGATGACAACACACAATGGAGAGAAAGATTGTAAGTGAGTTTTCAAAGTATTTGCTGATTTATGGAACTGAATAGAAGCTAATTAGATGACTGGGATAATGAGAGGTTGAGCATAGAACAGCCAGAAGCAATGGGTCTCAGAAGAGCAGGGCTTTTACCAGGGGATCGGACACATAGTGGTTTAGAATGGGCACAGGAAAGCTAGACGTGGGCCACTTCCTTCCCCTGAGGTCTCTGGGTTTGGGGAAGATGAGTTGCTATGCTTATGTGGGCCACAGAGAAACAGGCAGTGAAGACAACAGGGTAGAGTGAATGGGCTTGGCAGAGCTAAAGATGCAAAGGAGTTTGTTCAGCACAGAAGGGAAACCTCCAAAAGGTGAAAGAGAAAGGTTTGAGAGGGAGGGTTGTAGTAGAAACTTGGGTTTCAGGAACCAAAACAGGAAGCTGTGTGGGGAATGTCACTAACTCTCAGCCAGAAACATAAAAGATAAAGATACATGGGCACTTCCCACAAAAAAGAATATGTACCCCCGTAATATCCTGAAATTAAAAAAAATAATGCAGTCTATTTGAGAAGATTATCCTAGCAAATGGAGCTATCATTAACTTTTAAAAAAGATACCCATTATGTACATATATATGCCCATATAGCAATAATACACATATATACTTATTAAATTTGCTTACTACTTATCAGAGATAAATCTTATTTTCTCACTTACATTGTAAGCTACTAAGAAAAGGGCTATGTTGTGTATTAGCATTATTAGCATCAATAAATGTCAAACTTAGAGGAGTCAAATCAAATTAAGATTCCTGAGAATGAAGAATTACTAAGATTACACCTCCTTCTTTTTCTTTTTCTTTTTTTTTTATTTGTCACCATTAAATATTAACATCTTTGCTTGCCTAAGACTTTCGCAAATCTGTCAGTGTGACCCAGTGTGTTGATAAATGAAGCTGAAGACATCCTGGACACAGTTTAGAAACCATCCACGTCTCTTCTCATTTAATTCACTGAACCCTCACTCCTGGTTTCAAATTCAGGTCAGTTTCTGTAGTTTCTACTTCCAAACCACAGCTTCCATCAGCCTATGATGTTCCAGAAGGTTGTCTCTTGCTAACTCCATCTGCATTTTACCACACCAGTCCCCTGCAACCTGAAAATGCCACAGAGCAAAACTTTTAGATGAATCCAAGAAAGGCTTGCCTTATATTTCCAGTAGAACTCAGAAATCAGAGATGTAGAACTATCACTAGTCATTCAAGGAAGCTTCCTTATAAGTAGTAAATCTGGAAATACTTTGATTCATGTCCAAATATGTTGTTCATTCTGATAGAAGGTCCAATGTCACAGAAGTGACTTCATCATTGCTGTTGCTTGTTCATTAATGTTATGAAAGACATTATGAACGTGTCTTTTAGAAAAGTTGAATATAGTCGAGAAGGTGGGTTTGCTAATAATAGGTTATTATTCTACCTTTGCTCCATAAGACTATTATCTTATGTTAAATAGACAGTGCTTCCTTTGAAGTTTGTTAGTCTGTTTCCAGCTTCTGGTTGAACAATGTTTCTAAGCCTTCTAAAAGAAGGAGTGACTTGAAGAAAGTCCTTCCTGTCGTCCCACCCCAATCTCTAAATTTGTCAGTTAAACCTGTTCCTATCACTTTACCTTCAGTGCATGTCTCTAGCAGGGGTGGTATCTAAGATTTATGCATATCCCTGGAATCATAGAGATCATATTCTTTTCTATCTTCCAGACAAGCATAAATAAAAATTAGTTGCTTTATTTGTTTTCTGTTTTGCATCAAAGCACATGAAACATGACAATGGGGTCTTTTGCTCCTATGACTACTGTATCATCATATGGAATTCTTATTTCCAGGCCATGCTTAGCCGATGAGCCATATGGCACCAATGTATTGGGAAGGGTCTGAGCAAGCTTTTTAAAATACAAATATTATTCAGATTTCCCTAATTTATGAAAACTAGACCATTCATTTTCCTACCTAACCCTCTCTGGAGGTGCTCCAAGTTTTGAAATGAAAGAAATTCTTCTTTCAAATATATGTTATCCACATTAATTGTTTTTGACGGCAGAGGGTGGGATGGTTAGATACTGCAGTCGCTAATACTTCAATCATATTACCTCTGCAACGCACTGAGCTGGGTGCAGTACACTGAAGAGCAGCCATGCCAATGTTTCCTCCTCTTAGAATTAAAATGCAAGCAGCTCATTTTTCTCAACTGCATTTTAATGTAAATGAACTTCCAGCAGGTGAAGGAGAAAAGAGGATCAGAAGTGAGAAATAGGGTGGTGGAAGCCTGTCTAAAGTCTCTGGGGACAGAAACACTGATCTTGCCATTTAGTATTTTCCTGCAGAATAAAGGTCAAGTTCTTGAGAATGACAATGAAACCTTTTGATAAACTATCCCACCTTTCCTCTGTACCTCCTTGTTCTCCCTACAGCCCAGTCTTATTCTCCCCATTCTCCAAATCCATCTCTCACTCCCACCCCTACATTTGCTTTTAATAGTATTCCCTATTCATCTTTCAAGACTTAACTCAAATGCCAACAAGTTCATGAATTTTTTTTCTTTCTTCCCCAGCTAGTAATCATCTTTCTCTTCTCTGTAATAACATAACTCATTCAACCACTTCTATAGCATTTATGTAGTCAGATCCTATAATTTAGAAATTGGTATGCATGTCTTATCTTCTTTAGGGCTATGTCCAGTGGGAAAGAAAAATCAGGTTCAACAAAAGCAAAAACATAAGTGTAAATCTACTACTTAGCACAGGCACCTGGCAGATGCACAATTTATAAAAAAAAATTAACCCAAATGCATTGATGAGTAACTGAATATTTGGTGTGATAAACTGTAAGCTCCTGGAAGGGGGAAACTATGTTTCAAGGTTTAGATGTTATTTGGCAGAACTATATACCTATAAAAAGATCTAGTGAGGAAACTTATTCGTGATGGATCTTAATGCATATAAGTGGGAATTATGTTGAACTGGGATGAACACATGGGTGATTGTAATGGGTCAGATGTGATAGGAAGTTACAACAATGCACCCTAGACTTTATGGCTCCAAGTTCAAGAAGAATGAGAGCTGTCTGGTTTGCCTGAAAAAAAATTGTATCCAACTGGAATGGACCTAAGATCAAAATCCTCTCTATTAAAACGCCTACATTTTAATTCAACAGTTATTTTATTTCATGAGCTATGGAATTATTTTCCCAAGAAAATGAGTGCCAAAGGTTAAAAGAAAGTAAGCAGTCATGAATTTTATTTAAATTCTTCATAAATAAAAGAAGTGATTACAATGCAGTTAGGGAAATGGAAAATTTTAGTCCGTAAGCTAAATTCAGACTGTTTGCCTGCAGTTTTTTAAAGTTTCTACCAATGAATGTGAGGCAACACAATCTGTAGGTAAACAATTAAATAGCGTAGTAAATGAATCTTCCAAACAACATGCCCAACTGACTGCCAGTAGTATCTATACAATAGTCACTATTTATTCGGAGACAGTGGCTTGGCAAAAGCCACAATAAAAGCAGCATGGTGGGTCATCAAGCAAAAAATTGTTCTCAATAAATATTTCTGAAAGTAATAGCTCATTTCTATGAAATATTAACTACCTTAGAATCCTATACTCCCTTTTCGCCATCTTCACTGTCTATACACATTTATGACAGCCTGGAATGCAAAGAAAAAATGAGCTTTCAATCATAGTGCCTATCAAACCTCCCTCCCACCTCAATGCTCAAGAGTCAACTTGGTGTTTGCTTAGTAATTCGAACAACTGTGGCACTCAAACCTATAAACCACTAATAAGCATTAAGGTTTTCTAGGCATTAAGGCCACAGTGCACACCGGTGGACCTCTCTATAAGTCTTCCCTAGTGTCATAAGAATGCAGGATCTCAGGAAGTTTGGCTGCTTCTTTGACACATTACCTTGACCAGTCCTTCCATGTACCCTGACTTCTGTGACAGCATCGTCTTTGTTGATTCAGCGTCAGCAGAGATCGATCTGGATGTGCAGGGCCCATCACAAGATCACCTCTCTCCTCTGCACTCATGAACCCCTTGCGTGATAGCTCACGAGTCCCTCCAGCTCTCTTCGCAGAGTACCAGCACCATAGCATCCTCCCACTTCTATGGGAGTTCTGGGACGTTAATGGGAGGACAATTGTGAAACAGTCTGACATGTTTGAGAGCAAAGGAAGGCAATAAGAAAAAAAAAATGCTATGATATCATGGCTCTTTTTAAAATTCCAAATATTAATGGGGTAGAAATGTTTCTGATGCAAGGCTGTAAATGTGCCTATCACCCCGATAGTGTTCACTGTACCCATTGGGTGGGGTTTCACTCCTCTCCCTCCCCTCCCCCTGCTTGATTTCTTATAACTTTTCCTTCCCTTTGTGCACTTGTGTTTCCCCTGGTTAGTTCCAATTTGTATATTTTAATCACACACATAGAATTTCCAGAACACAAACAGAAAAAAAATAAAATATGTTATTTGTAATGAATAGTATCATGAAAAACTTTAGCTCTGTTGCTATAGCAAGACCCATCAACACAATACGATGGATGTTTGGCTTTGCTCACCTTCCTAATGATCAAGGGCTGAGTCAAGGGTTATATTTCTCTTGTCATTAAGATGACCAGGGCTTCAAAGACCATTTAATGAATGTGTTGTCTCATGGTGGCCTACAAGTAAATTCTAAACCTGCAAGCTGAAATTTTCAAAAGGATTCTTCGGCCCTCTGTGAATTATTATTTCTGCAGTACATGAACTTCTTAAATTATTGTTTCCAAAACTGAAGTCATTCTTGTATCCCTTTCCAGTTTTTGTCATGTCTGCATGTAATGTAAATTACTTAAAATATTTCTTTATAGCCTAAGCGACAATACCCATGAAGTAAGGCTTGATGTGCTAGTTATAATGTCATACATAATAAAGTAAGTACATTACTATAAAAATTAAAAAGTGTTACCTGAAGTTATCTCATGCAACACCAGGATTATATATGCCACATTCTGAGGAATATTGTTTGAATATATTACTAAAAAGCAAACCACGTAAGCAGAAGTCAGGATTAGTGCCAGTGTTCATATGACTCTTATTATATAGTGTGTAAGACACAGTTATTGATCCCGTGGTGCTTAAAAATATAAGCCCAATAAAGAAATACATGCATAATTATTAGCCCTTATTCTTTGTTCACTCTTTCTGTGCATATTCTAAAACATACAGGCTGATCATTACCAAATGTTTGTTAATCCTGCTTCCAAAATGTGCATGTGTGGAACACTGGCAACTTTTGACTCAGATATTTACAGCAGCAGATACCAATTTGGGTAGGGAAATGTGAAGAGAAATGTAGTTCCTTTTATTTATTTATTTTTCCTCCACAAGATGAAAAAAGAACAAACAAAAAGGTCCAAATTCAAAAAAAAAACACAGATCCGGGAGGTCAGAGATTCAGTTTCTAGGTATAGCTATATCTTTGTGTTGTTGTGTTTATGTGAGTCATTTGTCTGTCTAACTTTAAGTTTATTAGTCTGCAAAATAAGCTTATTAACTAAATACAATCTCTGTGGGCTTTTTTCAGTTTTTTTTTTTCTTTTGGTCCATAATTAATCCATCCTAAAGACCTTATGCAAAAGAATATTACAGACCTGGCACCATGAACACCTTTCTCAAAGGTGTTTCCCAAGTGGTATGTGAACAGAATTCTATTTTCTATATATGTAACATTAATTTCATATTTAGAAATGCACATTCCCATAATCATACATTCCCAAATGTTCTACCCAGGAGCAATCTGGAGCTTTGGCTTTGAGAAAAAATAGCCAACCTCATCCGTCACCTGGGCAGATACATAGGAAATTTATATAAAAGGGCAATAGATATGGCTTAAAAAGTCTCCTCTAGAAAGTTTATAAATATTAATTTTTAGTTTCTTTATTATGTTAGATGCTTATAACAGACCTGGTACATGATGGTTCACTGCTGTCCTTACATTTGCTCGGAGGAAGGATTGCCGTGCCATTTTTGCCATTGCTGTGCAGAAAGCATTGCATGTAACACCTGGTGTTGATTGCATGAGGTAATGTTCTCTTCTCCCCCTTCCATTTCTTCTTACTACATTGCACAGCATAGAGCTTTGGATAATGAATGATAACTTGTAGCAGTACACTCAAGTATTTGTAGACAGATATACGTAACATAATAAAGACTCTTAAGTCATTACTTTTATGTTAGAAGAAGAGAAGTTTACTTTGTACCATACTATGTAAAATTGCCAAATCAATTTTAGTATAAGGTGCTTTAAAATGTTGCTTTTCTCTAATTGGAGCAGCCATAATTAGCCCAAAAAGCCATCTTCTGAATGGTCAGTTTGAATAACACAGAATCAATGCCATTGCTCATGTATGGTAGAGGAGATGTGTTTAAAATTCATTCATCAGACTCTCACTGAGTATTTTCTTTATGCCAGATCCTTTTCTAGAGATTAAGGATCCAAAATATAAGGAGTGCATTGGCCCTGCCTGCCAGGACAGTGATTCCATAACATGATGAATGGCTTTTTTTTTTTTTT
>VBSM01002223.1:6447669-6462139 GCA_008086735.1 Cheirogaleus medius | reverse complement strand
CTCAGCCTCCCAGAGTGCTAGGATTACAGGCGTGAGCCACCATGCCCGGCCTTTTCCTGGTTTCTTAAAAGCGAGTATTGATTTGACATTTTTCTTCTCAAGTGTAGGTATTTGCAACTATAAATTTTCCTCTAAGCACTTCTTTCACTGCATCACATGTTTTGTTTTTGTTTGCATTCATCTCTAAGTATTTTAGAATTTCCCTATGATTTCTCTTTGACACTTTTGTTATTTAGGATTGTGTTGTTTAATTCTCACAAATTTATGAGTTACACAATTTGCTGGTTATTTTTTTCTAATGTCCTTACATTGTAGTCAAAAAAGATGTTTTGTACGTAACAACCTTTTACATTTATTGAGACATGTTTGATGCCCTAACATATGATCTGTCCTAGAGAGTGCTTCATGTGCAAGTAAAAAGAATGTGCTTTCTGTTGTTGTCAAGTGGTGTGTTCTACAGGTGTCTGTTAGATCTAGTTTGTCTATAGAATTATTCAAGTGGTCAATTTTCTTGTTGATTCTGTCTAGTTCCCCCCACACCCCCAGTATTGAAAGTGGAATATTGAAATCTATAACTATAACAGTTGAATTATCCATTTCTATTTATAGCTGTGTCAGATTTTCCTTCCTATATTTTGGGGTCTATTTTAGGTGCATGTATGTTTATAATTATTATATATTTTTTGTATATTGACCCTTTAATCATAATACACTATTCTTTGTCTCTAGTAACAATATTTCTCTTAAAGTCTATTGTGTCTGATATTAGTATAAGTATGCAAGATCCCTTTTGGTTAAATATTGCATGATATATTTTCTATACTTTTATTTTTGACCTATTCATATTTTTAAATCGAAAATGAGTATCTGTAGGCAGCATAAATTTGGATAATGTTGTGTGTGTGTTTTTAATTTTTAATCCATTACTTCAATCTTTATCTTTTAACTGGATTGTTTAATCTATTTACATTTTATAGTTAATGAATAGGAAGGAATTTTGCCTACCATTATGCTATTTGTTTTAAATTTGTTTTCTTTTTCTTTGTTATCCCTCTATTAGACCAGAATTGTCTTCTCTAGTGTTAAGTAGATATTTTCTAATGTACCATTCTAATTCCTTATCATTTCCTTTACCACATTTTTGGGGTTATTTTCTTGCTAGTTTTCCTGGAGAGTACAATTAACAACTTAATTTATAACAATATAATTTGGATTGATACCAACTTAATTTCAATAGTATACAAAAACTTTGCTCCTATGCAATGTCACTCCTTTCCTCTCATTTGTGCACTATTGTCATCAAAAGTTCATCTGTATACATTGTATGACTATCAATAAAGATTTATAATTATTGCTTTATACAGTTGTCTTTTAAATCAGATAGGAGATAAAGAGGTACAAGGTGAAAGAAATATTAAAGTTGTCTCTTATATTTAATTATATAATTACCTTTATCAGTACCCTTTAATTCTTCATGTTGATTAGTATTTCCTATAGTGTAAATCTGGTAGTGACATATTCTCTCGGTTTTGTTTTTATTTTTCCTGGAAAGTATTAATTACTTCTTCATTTTTAATGAATAGTTTTGCTGGATGTACAATTCTTTTTTCCTTTATAAATTCCTTTTAATGAACTTTATTTCACCTTGCACAGACTATTTATAAACATGCTTATAAATCTCTGTGTTTGTGCCTAATTTCCCTTTCTTAAATAACCAGTCATCTTAGAATCAAAAAAATTTCCATACCACATTCTTTCTTATACAATAGTATTCTTTATTCTCCTTTCTGTTTAATCTTTCCTTTTTTTAATTTCAGGGTATTATGAGGGTACAAACATTTTGGTTACAATTCTTGATTGAGAGTTTGTGGGGTTTTTTTTCAGCACTTAGAATATGTCATCCTACTGTTTTCTGGACTCCATAGTTTGGCACAATAAATAATCTTTTAATATTACTAAGCATCTCTTGTATGTAATGAATTGTTTCTCTCTTGATGTTTTCAAGATTTTCTCTTTGTCTTTGTTTTTGACAGTTGGATTTTGATATGCCTAAGTGTAGACCTTTTTAAGTTTATTCTAATTATAGTTTGTTGAGTTTCTTGTATGTGTATATTTATGTTTTTCATAAACTTTGTGAAATTTCAGTGATTATTTATTCAACTCTACTGTCTGTCTCTTTCTCTCTCCTCGTCTTCTTCTAGAACTCCTGCTATGTCTATGCTGGTATGATTGATGATGTTTTATAGTCTATGAGGCTCTGTTCATTTTCTTCATTCTTTTTTGTTTTTTATCTCAGACTGGATGACCTCACTTAGCCTATCTTTAAATTTGCTGATTATTTCTTCTTCCAGGTCAAATCTTCTGTTGAGCTCCTCTAATAATATTTTTATTCAATTATTATACTTTTAACTTCAGAATTTCTATTGCATTGCTTTAAATCATTTCTATATCTTTTTATTGACATTCTGTATCTGAGAAGACAGTGTTCTCATAGTTTCCTTTGGTTCTTAGACAGTCTCTTTTAGTTCTCTGAACATATTTAAAATAGCTTTCCTAGTAAGTCCAATGTTTTACATTCCTCAGGGACAGTTTTATTGATTGCTTTTTTCCCTGTTCATAGGTGATACTTTCTTAATTTTTGTTGTTTGTTTGTTTAATGACTTTTCTGAGGTAAGTAAAGTGTGTAAAGTCTGCAATCCTTATTACGTGTGGTCACTGACATCTCTTCTAGGCTAGCTTAGTAGTGAGCTAATGATTGACCAGAGATTTCCTTAAGTGTCTGAAATGAATTGGTCTTCCGTGTGTGTGTGTGTGTGTTGGGGCATGCCTTTAGCACTCACCTGGGCAGTTTACAACTCTGCTCTTGCCTTCACTTCGGATTTGGTCTAATGCTCCTAGTTAGCAAGAGGTGAGAATGTGGGGCTTTCTCAGGTCTTTCCTGAGTATCTGTTCAGTAGGGGGCACAAACTCAGCTCCTACTCATATTTGTGGCCTTCCAGACGCCAGGAATACACCAGAGCTTTTCAAAGCTCCTATGGACAGCTTATTCTCCAGCTTTCCCTTTTTAGCTCTTTGGTTAGCCTATTGTTTGTCCCAATTGTTATCCATCACCTCAGGTAACCATGATGTTAAATATTTGCCACTGATTATTTTTGATACATGCCTTAGAGGAAAGCTGTTTGCACTAATCAAGTTCTTAGTCGGGTCAAATAAAGGCAGACTTGTGAGTGTGGTCTTCCAGAGATCTAGCAAATGAATCAAATAATGACAGTTTTCTTGGATTGGGCTTTGAAGGAGTTTCAGTCCTGCTTTTAACCCTCCAGTGGCTGCCAGGCTCTGGTTTTCACTGGTATTGCAGGTTCTTGGCTTCCAAGGCTACCCTGAAGCTGGGCAGAGAAGAATGGGAGTGGAGCAAGTGAAGTCACAAAACTTATTCTTATGGACACCTAACCACTTTTTCCTGATTAAAGACTACAATTAGCCTGGCAGCTAATTTTCTGAGTTCTGAAAAAGATTCTGTCTTTTTTTCCCGGTGTTCTTATTGCTTTAACAAAGGAGAGGGTTACTGAAGATCCTAACTCTGACAGTTTTGCCAATGTTACCCCTTCTAGTAGCTTTGTAAATGTGTTCTAGACTGCCAGGTCTGTCTGTCTCCAGCCATTCCACAGGGAGATGGCAGATTAATCCTGAAGCTTAGCTGGGGCCAGATCACCACCCTAGAGACATTTGATGGATTATAGAGCTTCCATCCTTGATCTGGTGTACATGACTTTCTACATTGTAGATGAGCTCACCTCTACCTAACTTTGGCTGCCACAATTTCCTTCATACCCTTACCAATCTCTACCTCATTGGAACTAGCCATTCTAGAGTTTCCCATCTTCATGGTTTTCTCATAATTTCCTGTTTGGAGACTGCTAGCTGCCAAGACGGAACATGTTTCAATGGGTCAGCAGCTCACATGTATTGTGTGTGAAGAGGTTGATTGGCTAATGGATTGGAGTTTGAAGTATGGAGTCAGAAATGTTCATCTGAGCTGCTTGTGAGCCAGCTGCTTTTTCTGGTTTATCCTTGCTGAGTCTATAGGGTTGGACTCTGCTGATTCACCATTTGAGGGATCATGTGTGATTAACATCAGCAAGACATTTTCCATTTGAATTTTATGAAATTTTTCAGTGTCCCTAGGAAATGTCTAGTATAAAATTGCAGCATTGTTCCACAAAAATTGCATGAAAATAAGAATTGGATATCATCAACCTCCAACCACTTTATGCGGGCACTGGACTTGGCCTTCGGGTAGTCTGAAAGTAGCATGCAAGTTGATGTTTGACCTTGAGGAGTTTATAACCATACCAGATTAATAGACCTAAAAATGTAACTAAATGCCAGAAAAAAAATTAGCAGCCTGTAATGTGTTAGTATTTCACTATAGCCAGAGGAGAGAGATGTCAGGGAAGTCTCTCATGGATGAATGATTTGAGTAGAGATTCACAGGGCTTGGGGAGACAGAAAACAGGGAGAAATTTCACAATAGGTTACAGGAAAGGGACCTTCATAACTCAATATTCCAAATAAAAGTCTTATTTAAAGTGCCAATGCTGGGTGGTGCCTCTGGGAAGCCTGAGTCAATATATATTTAGCAAGGCTCAGGATTCTGTATTTTAACAAGCACTTTGCACACTTCCAATGAGGATGAGTTAGGCTGTGACAAAGAAACTGAGGCAGGAGTGTTTGTGAGGTATGCAAAATCTGATAAGGAGACCTTTTAGTTTTAATTACGACATAATGTTTAAAAGGAATGGTTGTGATGATGAATTATAAGTTTCTCAACTTTGGCACTATTAACATTTGGGGTCCAACAATTCTGCGTTGTGAGGGACTTCCCTGTGCATTGTAGGATATTTGTCAGCATCCCTGGCCTCTACCCACTAGAGGACAGTAGCACTTTCCCCACCTAGTGTGGTCCCCAGAAATATCTCCAGACATTTCCAAATGCCTCCTGGGGAGCAAAATCATCCTCGGTTGAGAGTCATCCCCAAAACTTTGTGGCTTAAAACTATTTATTATTTTTATCTCTCATTTTTCTATGTGTTGGCTGGGCTCAGGAGGGCCACTCAGATCACTTCCTCCAGTACAAAACTAGAGAAATCAGGTACAGATTCCAAATTTCTAAAACATGGAGCAGAATTTATTTTAGGACTGGAGAGCCAAGCATTTGAAGCTAGGGGTGGGTGGGCTGCAGACCAAGCAACTTGTATGCAACAAATGGCTGTGAAGCCACTCCAGAAATTTGGGGGAATAGCCGGGGCCAGGTTAAAATAGATGGAAATGTATACCAGTCATGTGAGTAGATGTGACATGTTTAATGCTGAAGGTAAGGTGTAGAGTTATCAGCTGCTCAAAGAATCAAGAGATTCTAGAAAGGACCTCAACAACCTGAATCATGACTTTTCAAATATAACATCTTTTTCCAACAAAAGCAACCTGAATATATATATGCTATGATTTTTCTTAATGTTTTCACCTGCTGCTTTTGTTTATCTGCTTCACCTTTCAAGTTGTTACATTTATACCTATTGTATAAATATTTATAATAAAAACGCTTAAATTTTCTCTTTGGGTTTTAGGAAAACCAAGATGAAATCTGTTGAATCTCATCCATTTAGCCTAAACTCCTATGTCCAGATAAATATAGTACTTACGTTTATGTAACAATGTCTTGTTCTCAGGACATATCAGATGCTATTTTTCATTCAATCTCCACGAAAATTCCTTGGTGTGTGCATAGTAACCCCGCCATCATGAGAATGCGTGCCCATGGGCATTTTATTTATTTTTGTAAACTCATTATAGAACTTGCTCAATCAGTTCTCATTGTCTTGGATCATGTAGTACATGAGGCTCTGAGTCCAGTGGTTGAATGGTAAACTGGGGAGAATGGACAGGCAGTCAAGAGGCATGGATTTTCCTTCCAGCTTTGGTTAAAAAAGGGGGTGACTTCCTACAAGATACTCTACTGTCTGAATTGTTGCATTTTCCTGTTTATAAAAAAAGAGGATATCTTTATGCATTGAGCGCACAGGCTCTACTTCAATCATGCTTGCTGCATGGAAGATATCCAAAACCTATTACTTGAAGGAATGAATCAGCAAATGAACGATTGCACTAGCTGACCTCTAATACCCTTCTCAGCTCAAATATCCTGAGATCCCATGAAATCACGGTTTTCACAACCATCTAGTTAGTGTCCTGAATCCTCCACATGTTATCACAGCTATACATTCTTTCTCAAGGAATTTGCAGTTAAATACTTTCTTCAGCAGCATCAATTTCTGCTTTTTTCCTGTAGCATCTCATAAGCAAACAAACGTGCTATACTCTCTCATACCTTAAAACAAACAAAAATAATACAAAATAAACAAACTTTTGACTTCAGATTGCCTATGCATGCAGCCCATTTTTCTTCTCTCTACTCACAGAAGCATTTCTCTGGTCACTCTCCTACTGCCTGGCAACACATGCCAATAAAACCTTTCTCACAATCACTTCACTGAAACCAAGCACCCCCATATTATAAAATTAAAATCACTTCTCAGTCCTAATTTTTGTGGAATTTTTTAAAAACCTTTGACAAATAGACTATTCTGCTATTTTGAAACACTCACTTCTTTGAGATTATGGAATAGCACTTTATTATAATTTTCCTCCTTCCTCTTAATTATTTTAGTGGTCCAAAGCCATCATTTGTTCCTTATATACATTCTGTTCCAAGTGAGTTGATCATGTCTCATGGTTCTAATGTTTATTATTCCCAAAATTTTATCTCCAAATGTAAATTCTCCAAGTGAGCTCCTAGGTTTATATGCCTGATAGCGTATTTGATATCTGTATAGGTGTTGAATAGGTACTCCAAGATTAATATGAACACAATGAAACCCCAGAATTTTTTATCCATATATATTTTTCTTCAGGTCTTCCCCATCCAATCAAAAATTAGAAATCAAAAATCAAGGATATGTCCATGGATCCTCCATTTGGTTCATTTTCTACTGCTAATCAAACAGCCAGACTGGATCTTTCCATCTACTTCTATGGACATTGAGAAAAAAAAAAGAGAAGAATGAATAAATGAAATAACATTCTCTTTTAGATTTTTTCACTCTAAGGTAAGTTGAGGAAATTTATTGCAATTAAAATCTGCAGTTCACTGTTGAATTGAGAGTTGGTAAAGAACATATCCACAGTGAAATCATATCTCACAGTGGTTCATGGTGCCATATATTAACATGAAAATCCAACATCCAACCTTCCGACACTGCTTAGCAGGTACTGACACACAGAAACATCAGGGGCAGAAAAGGTAAGTGTGAATGGTAATTCTATGTCTACTCAGAAGGGTGATCCCTAGAAAAGTATCTCTTATATTAAATTTTATTTTCTTAAAGTTTGTGTTACAATTCACTTTTCACAAACGTATCTTAGGTATTACAAAGTATCAAGGGTGCTATATTTTACCAATAATTACCAATACCAATAGCAATACCAATGATAGTCTCTAGTTCTGTTAATTCTAGGATTTTATAAATGGCATACCTATTTAATCAATTGTTAACCAAATAGTTGATTTGGTGATCATAGTCAAGTCACAAACCACAGTTTACATGCAAGTTCTGTTGGGGGCGGGGGGGTGTAATATCAACTATTTCTGGAGCAGGAGTAGGATTCAATAAAAATGAACTTTGGAATTCTGCTGTACAAGCTCTCCTAGATGCGTTCAGGTTTAGACTTGCTTCTTCCAGTTTGTGTTCCTTTTTAATGACAACCACACATTTTTGTAGGCATTGTCTCCTTTTTTCTAATTTCGAAAAACTGTTTCCATGAGAGTCATCCTTATTCCTTGCAACTTCCCTTGCACTTCACTTAACACTTATCATAGAAGGAAATTACACAATAAACTCAAGATGACGATAATGACAAGGAGGTGGTGGCTTTGAATGCAATAACAGAAGCAAGTCACAGTGGCTCCTTCCCTACACAGCTGTCAGAATCCCAGTGACCAGCTGCTGTCACTTAGCGGGAATTGGTGTTCAATACATTCTAAACTGAGTCAGAGTCCTGCTGCCCGTAATTGGATCTCATTGATTTTAAATGAATATAATTGTCTCAGGGATCACTGAAGCTACTTTTTTCTTCCCCCCAGCAGGTAAGTTAGCTTGGTTGTTAATGGGGTGAGCAGGCAAAGGGTTAACCAAAAAATAACACTATTTAGCTCCAAATTGAAAGGCAACAAAGTTGGGGAGGAACAGAGAGAAAAACCTCTAGCAGAAGCAGTGACTAATAATGACAAACAATTTATTTGCTTCAAAGCTCATTGCAAAGGGCAATAATTGTTTTAAATAGAAAAGCTGTTGAATTATAATTGGGAGTAATTGAAACTCACGGAAATATTGAATAAAACGTTAGATATTTTAACCGATGTTATCTTTATAATTATCTTCGGGAGTACCAGCGGTGCAGACCATGAGCTGCTGTGACCCTCACCCAAACCCTGGTGTCTTTGGCCGTCACTTCTGCCAAGTGTTTATTAGCAGGAGCCGCGGCTGAGCAGATAATGGGTCCAACTGGTCATCTCTGCGTGGCACCTCCTGAATGCACGGCTGGACGAAAACCAGCACGGATTCTGTCTCCGCAAGAGTGGGTGTTATAACAGTGACAAAGAAGTGCACCAGGCTGAGTGGGTGTCCCGCCGTGGCCTCTGTGGGCTCTGAGCAGCATTTCCACCAGCCATTATGATGTTGCGCAGCACGCCGGCTCCCCAAGCACAGCCTGGCCAGGGGCTATTAACTGCTATTTTCCAGCTGCCACCCTCACCGTGTCTGCTGTCACATCGTTTGTCCAGCAGACTCCGGCTTTGTGGCACATTCCCTCCTACTCTCCTTGCCCTGCACCCAGAGACAGGCTCTTCTTGTATCCCGTCTGCCTGTGACGCCAAGCTGACAGCCAGCGTGGGATCAAGGCAGGAGGCTTACGTGGCCGAGACTAGAAAGACTGAGCCTGGTAGAGTGGGCAGACAGCCACAGACGACTCCAAGATGGCAGTGGTGGCCATGCCCTCCGTCTTCTTGTCTGCTGTGAGGCTTGACGGCAGGCGCTGTGCCCGAGTACTCCATCTCAGTGTGCCTAGGTCCTAGCCACGTGTCTGTCTGGTGGATGAATGATACCAGCTTGTTGAATAAGCCTAATGGAAGAGTCCATGCAGCACAGTGCTGTGGTTGACAGGTAGGGCTCAGGAGTCGGGCAGGGCTGGGTTCTCATCTTGCCTCCTGCCCATACCCTTGATGTGACAATAGGACAGTCTGAATAGGTTTGAACAAGGACTTAACTGCTGTACACCTCATTTTCACCATCTGTAAAATGGGAATAACAACAGTCCCCAACTCACTCATCAATGAATGTACGAAAAATCACTGAGCACAGAGCTGGGTGCACAGTGAGCCGTAAACAAGAATCCAGGAAGATCACACCATCTTACATGGCCATGGTAGGTTCCCAAAGGACATGTACAGTTGTCAGAGTGTCTCTTTCATGGCACACCTAGCACTCAGCTGAAAGCATAATCACCTGAGACTTGGGCAACAATTCTCTACCCAGGGAGAGCTGCGCTAGTCAATGGAAACCCTTGAGAGCTCCTTGCACTTTCAGCTTTCAGGTCTCGACTAGGGAAATGTGGAGGAGCCAGTTCCCAAGCACCCTTCCCTGAAGTCTCCATGTGGTCTTTGCCCCCTGGAAATTACCTCTCTAAAGGTAAGAGGAGGGAGAAAGCAAGGACAGGGGAAAAGAGGCTTTCTCTCCTAACGTCTGCTGTGGTCTGACTAGTCACCTTCCCGGGGCCTCCTGTCCATGAGACACCACCTTTGTCCATGAGGCCTGCCCCAAGAGCAGAAACCCCCTGCATGCCAGCTGCGTGGGAGAGACCTTGCTCCTTGTGCTAAAGAGGGACCAAAGGAATTCAGAAAGTAGTGGACATCTGCTTATAATCCCTTTCTTCCTCTAACTGAAAGCCATCAATCCCATTATCGCAGCCTACTTGTATGATCCCCAAGGTCACCATTTTGTGTTTAACCCAGTAGGGTATTTTTCCTACCAGGCAAGTGGAGGAGGAGAGTGTTAGTGAGCACATGGGTTTCGGGTAAGGAAGTTGCAAGCGATTTGGCCATCATGATATTGGGAAGAACTTGGGAGGCCACCCAAGCTGAGCTGCTTGAGAAAGTAGACTTGTGGGAGGGCTAGATCAGATTCCTGGCTGATCATGAAGAGTGTGACACTTAATGGAAAAGGGTAAGGTATTCAGAGCTGGGGACAGAGTCAAAGTCAAAATATTAAGGCTTGGTTAGAGATAGAGCACATGCGTGAGAGCTGGCATTGGTTGAGTTCCAGGTGGTCCAGATGTGGTCAGAAACTCAGTAAGTTTGTAGGCTTGTGACTTGCACCTGGGGCTGCGACTGATGGCCCCAAAACTATGGCCATGGTGGAATGATGCTACCAACCTAATCTCACAGGAGGATTTCCTACAGGAAGCCCTGGACAATGTACACCTGGAGGGATTATCCACTGAAAAGAGGTCACGTTGTCAGAAGGGAAAAAACATCAAGGAAAGTGCCAGCAATGATTTTAGAAGAAAAACAAAGCTCCATTCACTTCCCAGCATTTCAGTGGCTTAGAATATATGGTAGAAAGTGAAAAATCTTGTCTCAATCTCTCTTTTGCTCCTTTGTTCTCTTGCTCTCTCTTTCTCCAACAAAAAGATTTATGAAGTCAGTGTGATTATTAGGGTCCTTCCAGAATAGGTAGCCCTCACTGTAAACCTCCTCCTCAGCAAATGAGGATCGATCGTGTATGAAGAGAAGAATAATATCCACGCTTCTGCCCATTTTTCCTCTCTGCCCAGCTGTAGGTGTGGCATCTCTTGAATAAACATTAGAGGCACTGTTTGCTGTCCAGCAACCAAAGTGAGTATGAGCAGGGGTTCTGGAGCCCAGGGGAATCTCCATGCTATGAGCAGGCAGAGTCAATCCACATTCCTGGGCACAGAAGGTTACGAGGAATTGGAAAGTCCCCTGAACAGGGCAGTGTGTGTCCCAGCTAAGGAGAAAGGCATTCACATATCGAACAGCCACCAGTGTATTGCTGCAAGGCGGGTCAGGCCTAGAGAGCATCAATTTATCTTATTTACAGGAAGAGAAAGTGTGTATCTTTTATTTATTTTTAAGTAAATCCCGATGAAAGGCTGACACTCAGACTTGAAAAGAAAGCATCTCTGATCAGCCACTGGGATCAGCTTTCTCCTGTGGGCTCTCCTCACTTTCCCAAGGCATTAATACACAGGTTGCATTTCATAGCAGCCCCCGGAAGGCTCTGCAAAGGCTGAGCCCAGCCTGGCTTACTCCAGAGGGCTGAAATCAGGCTCTACAGCACACTCATTTCAAGCTGTTTACAATGAGAAATAAATTAAATCACACATGCTTTCTCCTAGAGCCCCGCCTCCAGCTAAAAGACAGCTAGCACTTCTGCAAGAGCACACGCCATCCAGATGTGGAGTCCCCTTGTAAGTCGCAATGGCTGGCTCAGCAAACGGCAGAAGATCAGGAAGAGCTGCAAGAAGTCACCCCAGGGAGGGGAAAGAAGATTTCATGAAGAGGGCTGGGGTGTTGGAGTTCAGCACAAGGAGAAGGCTCAAGGTCAGCGAGAACCGTTGAGTGCTTTGACATTGCTTCCTCTGAGAACTGCTTCCAAGGCACATCACCTCTGGTGAAACCCTCCTGGCATCGGTTCATTCTGCTATTTACCACTCGTAGTCTTGGCAGACATGGAACATCCTACATGCGTGCTGCCTTCAAGTACTTGGAGAAGATTCAAGTTGAATAAGGAATCAGCCAGAGGTCAGACCAGAACCAGCGGGTGAGAGCCATGGGGAGGAGGACTTGGGCTCATTTGAAGTGACTTGCCCTACAAAGGGTTAATCTGGGAGCCATATTGATTCAACAAATGTAGGACAGCATTGTCTCGGGATCAGGGTATAATAAAAACTTCCATTACTCTGTCTCATTTACCCATTATTGAGAACACTGGTTTGCAAAACCAGTTGCTAAAGAAAAGGTGGATTAATTCTCACAAAGCATTCGGCACCTTCAGGGGTGGGGGGTGTCCATTATTCTGCAACTGGCTCCTGAGATCTGAAGCAAGGACACCTCGGAGGGGGCCATGTATAGAATGGAAACAAAGCTCCACAAACAAAATTACCATGCCCAGAAAGAGAGTCTATGTTGGTGATCTGGGTGCAAGACAAGGTGCTCAAAATGTGTGGGAAGGGCTGTTGCTGGCAGGTTGTGACTGTTGTTGAGAGCCAGCTTCCCGAGCATACACCCATGCTCTGCAATCAATGTTTCAACATGGGATCATGTCCGAAAGAAGTGAAATGGGGAGCTCCCTAGACAAAAGAGTGGTCTTCACAAGGACTGGGTAGGATAACGGAAGACCACCAAGTTCAACAGCAACACCAGAGGCAGCCAGAAACAGCATGGTTACATGGGTAGCTTTTGTGATGCTTGAGTCCCGGCTGTAGGTGTGCCCATCACCCAAATAGTGTTCACTGTGCCCATTAGGTAGGTTTCTGCCTCTCCCCTCCTCCCCTCTCTCCCCCGGTTGGTTTCCACTGAACTTTACTTCCTTCTGTGCATATGTGTGCCCATTGGTTAGTTCAAAATTAATAGTGAGAACCTGTGGTGTCTCTTTTTCCATTCCTGAAACACTTCACTGTGAAGAATGGTCTCCAGTTCCATCCAGATTGTTACAAAAGGTATTAATTCATCTTTTTTAATGGATGAGTAGTACTCCATGGTGTACATATACCACATTTTATTAATCCACTCATGAAACATTTGTACCCCATTAATATCTTGAAATAAAACAAAACAAGAAACCACCACAGCAGCAGAGTGTGCCCACGCCAGGGGAGCCCTGTTACAGGAGTGGGGTTGAGACAGACCCTCCTGCCACAGGAAGTGAGCCTTTCGTGAAGGAGAGACCACGACTGCCTACAAATGTGACCCAGAGTTCAGGAGCCAAAATGCTTTTTGAAACCATATTAATAATTTAAATTTTTCAAAATGTTAGAACAACTGTGCCAGTTTGTAAGTGCTAACACATACTGGGCTCTTCCCAGGACTGGTAACATGGTTTGCAGGACCCAGTGAGAAATGAACATGGGTGGCCCCTGTTCAAATTTAAGAATTTTAAGAGGGAGATAGCAGAGTATTAAACCAAGTGCAAAGTTCTCTGCACGGCTGGCCCTTGTTCAGGTACCATTTCAAGTGGCTTACACGCATTAGCTAACTAAAACTCCCCAAAACATCCCTATGAACTTACAGCTATTATTATCTCTAATTCAAATGAAATCTTGAGGCACGTACCTGAGGGACATCAGCCAATAGATGGTGGAGCCCAGATTGGCACCCTCACAGTCCTCTCTTGAGAGTGGCACTCCAACCCCTAACCCCTGTACCCGCTGCCCCCAGTAGAAAGAAAGGATCACTGAGCCGAAGACAGCACATGTAAGAACAGAAAGATAACACCCTTAAGAGAACAATCTTCCTCTCCCTGGAGGTATCCAAATTGAAGCCGGAAAAGCAGTGTCAGGTGATGCATTTGCTGGGAAATGAGCAACGTGAGGAGAACTGGAGTGTGGTATTTATTGAATGAATACAGCAGGGCTTCAGACTTCACTGTGCCTAAGAATCACGTGGCGAGTGTGAAAAATGGAGATTCTTGGCACACGGAGAGCAGGGGATCTGAATTTTTAACATTTACAGATTCTGATTTAGTTGGCCAACAGGTCAGGCTTAGTCACCTCTGTAGGAGGCAATTTTCAATTTCTCTTCCAATTCCACATTTTTTGTTTTGTTTTAATTCTGTGAAATGATTATGTATTGAGAACACCACTGCTCTTGCTTGCGCACGCTCTCCCCACCCCCACCACCATTTCTATTTATCTCTTCTTTCCCTTTTAGTCCAGAGCATACAATCCATCCACACCACTAGTCAGGGATCTGCCTCTTCCATGCTTTCACCATCTTGCACCTCATCTTAGCTCAGGCTGCTATGAGAGAATACCATGGACCGGGCGGCTTTGACGACAAACATTTACGTTGCACGGCCCTGCAGCCTAGGAAGAGGAGGGTGCTGGCAGCTCCAGTGTCTGGTGAGGGCCCTCTTGCTGATTTACCGATGACCACCTTCTCACTGCATCTCCACATGGCTGAGAGGGCAAGAGAGCTCTCTGGAGCCCTTTTATAAGGGAATTAACACTACCCATGAAGGACCCACTTTCATGACCCAATTATCTCCCTAAAACCTCACCTCCTGGGTTGTTTCCATGACCGTGCAATAGTGAATTGTGCTGCCATAAACATACG
>VBSM01002223.1:6413956-6444598 GCA_008086735.1 Cheirogaleus medius | reverse complement strand
GCAAACGAATAAATGAAATTTACTCTTGTTACGTGGTATAGGAAATAATTCCTCAAACTCTGCATGTGGTTAGAGCTTCCTAATTGGAAACAGACTACAGGTAGGGAAAGCTCCCTCCATGAAGCCTACTTTTCTAAGCTTACTAGTAAAGCTTGAGGTCTGAGGTTGGTGACCCCTTGTAGAACTTAAGAGAGCTGATGACAGAGCACATTTGCTTTAGGACATTAGGGATATAGCTGGGAGTGAGGACTAGGGGAGGGGGGAAATGAGAGCAAATTGGGTGGAAAGGAGTATTTATTGAATGCTTTGTGTGAAAAAATAATTTATAAGATTTAGGGAAATAATGCAATTGCATAATTAGAAAATGCATGCAAATGCAACCAAAATGCCTTTCACACACAGATGTGTCCTTGTGCACGCACACATAGCCACAGGATTTCAAACTTGTTCAACAACACCAAGAAAAAAATCCAAAAGAGCAGAAGGAACTTTTGCTTCTACCTTTTGACCCAGGATAATGGAAGTGTCCCTAAAGAGATCAGCCCAAACCACGCCAGGCTCCCCAGGCCACCAGGCTGGTGTCCAGCTGCACGGTAAATAGCCAGAGAGACATAAATCATTTGCTGATTTTCCTGCAGCCTCTGCTATGGAACACATGGTGGCAAAGGCCCTAAACCATGTCTGCAGTTTGGGAATCTAATCTAATCCTAAGACTGAATCTTTGGACTATCTGCAACAGAATCGCCTGGCGAATGAGGTCTGCTCAGCAGGCAGATGTCGAAAGCCCACCCCAGAACGTCTAAGGCAGACTCTTCGGGGAGGGGCTGGGGACTCACTTGCTGGACAAGCTCGCCATCGAGGCTGGTGCGCACTAACGCGGGACCACTCTGTTGCACACCACCGTCATGAGCGGATGCTGTCGGGAGGTGCAGCATCCCAGAAAGGGCCTGTGATGTCTTGTGAGATACACAGTGTAGGCAGGCTGGAGTCACAGTCTCAGGATGAATTAATAATGTGTGACATTTCTTTAGTCGCTTTCATCACAGAGGAGGGTGGGCCGAGAGCTGTGGGTGTGTTCCCCATGGACATTCCTCGGAATCTTTGCTTAACCAGACAATACCAGACAGGGCAAGGCTTTGAGGACATAAAAGGAATGATCAGGCCAGTGCCGCTGAAAGGTAGGAAATGAAATTCTCGCTGTGTGTGAAGGCCGGTCAGAGGCCAGGCTGGACCGTACCGTCCGTGCAGGATCAGGAGTGCCTAACCTCCTGCGCCCCTGGTGGCCTCCTGGCATTCTCTGAAAGGTTTTCCCTGCACATCAGTCCCTCCATTCTGAGCCCTGGGACTCGAGAAGCTACAAAGCGATAAATCAATTATGAAGTGGAAACCTCGATTACAGCCTGTCTGCTTAATTGTTTGACAAGTTAATTAATCTCCCAAGCAACTGGGCTCCGTTCTCCCTGTAAATTGTGGGGAAATAGCTACAGCAGGTCCCGGAGGTCTCGGCAGTACAGTACCAACGAGGCTCCTGGAAAACTGAATAATAAGCATTTAGTGGGGTCAGTGCCTCACCGCAGGAACGAAGAGGTTTGCTCCAGCTCCTGCGTGGAGGCAGTTTTGTCACCAATTATTTTGCTACTAACTAATTACAATCTGTGCTTGTCTGTGTATTTATTTGTTTGTTTTTATTTCCCTTCCAAGAGACACATTTCTTTCCGTTCAAACAAGATTCTGTGATTCAAACAGCCAATGTTGCCAGATTGTTAAAAACACAATGGTGGGGTTAATCTCCCCTCTCCCGGGACACAGGACCATTACAGCTGCCACGGTAAATGAGGCTGGACCTTCCAAGGGATGGAGATGGATATGTGCCTTGGGTCTCTCTGTCTGGCTGGATGAGGTGGCTACTGTTGTCTCAGCCTTGTGACACTGTCACACTGACCTGTCTTCTGTTGCCTTTAGAAATTCCCAATGATAGAGGAAAATTGAGAAACTCAGGTATGCCCAGTGGAGTCCAAGAGTTCCCTTCACTAGACTCACCTGGAGAGCTTGCTTAAAACTCAAAAGACTAAGCTGGGCATTGTGGCTCACGCCTGTAATCCTAGCACTCTGGGAGGCTGAGGCCGGAGGATCACTTGAGCTCAGGAGTTCGAGACCACGTTGAACAAGAACAAGACCTTGTGTCTACTAAAAAAAAAATAGAAAAATTAGCTGGGCGTCTTGGCACGTGCCTGTGGTCCCAGCTACTCAGGAGGCTGAGGCAGGAGGATCACTTGAGCCCAGGACTTTGAGGTTGCAGTGAGCTCTGATCATCCACTGCACTCTACCCAGGGCAATAGAGACTCTGTCTCTGTCTCAAAACAAATAAATTTTTTAATAAACTGAAATGACTAAATCTTTTGTGTGTGTTTGCATGTGTGTGTATGATGTGTGTGTGTGTGTGATGTGTGTATATGACATGTGTGTGCATATATATGGAGTTATCTATCACAACCACTTAAAGTTCATCTTATGAATGCAAGGCTATATCAATATTCTAAGATCCATCAATGTAACAAATCATTTGAACAGTCTGAAAAATTTAAGCTACATTATCATATCATTTGATGCAGAAAATGCAAAACATTGTTGATAAAACTCAATGTCCACTCATGATAAAATCTGTAACCAAATTAAGAATAGAAGGAAACATCCTCAACCTAATGAAATGTATCTACACAAAACCTAATAACTTGTCATCCTTAATGGTAAAATATTGAATGTATTCTTTTTAAGAATTAGAAAAAGAAAAGAATTTCCAAATTCACTGCTTCTCCTCAACATAGTACTAGAATTTAGAGTCAATGCAATATGGAAAAAGTAAAATAAAATGCCAACAGATTGGAAAGGAAGAAATAAAACTGTCCCTATTTGAATTTGACATTATTGTCTATGTAAAAAATGCCAAGGGATCTCCAAATAATAACTCTTAGAACTTATTAGTTAGAAATAATTAGTGAGCTTACTAAGGTGACAGGATGCAGGGTCAACGAGAATCAATCATGATCCTTTAGACTAGCAATATACAATTGGAACCCAAACTTAGAAAAGTAACACAGCTCCAAAAAATAAAACAAAACTTTTTTTTCCACAATACTCCAAAAAAGGGAAATAAAACATATACAAGCTCCGTATCATGAAAACTATAGAACACGGATGAGAAAAATCAAAGATCCACGTAAATGGAGAGACATGCCATGTGTATGTATTGGAGGGCTCAAAATAGTAAAGATGTTAATTCTCTGCAAATAAATCTATAGGTTTAATGTTAAAATCTCAGCAAGGTATCTCTGTAGTTATAGAAAAGCTGACTTTAAAGTTTATATGGTAGACAAAGAAACTATTATAGTAAAACAATTTTGAAAAAAATAACAAAGTTGGTAGAATCACATCATCCAATTTTAAGACTCACTGTAAAGCTACAGTAATCAAGAGAGGATAGCAAAAGGATATCACCAAGACAAACAGAAGCGTGAATCCAGAAATAGACATACACAAATATAACTGATTTATTTTTGGAAAAGACATAAAAGCATCTCAATGGGGAAATAATATTTTGCTGTTCTTGTTGATGTTTCTATAACAAATGAAATCATAACAATTGTACACCATATGCAAAAGGATTATTTTTTTAAAGGGACTTCAACCTAAACTCCATGCTTTAAACGGATCGTACAACTAAATGCAAAACATAAAAGTATAAAACTTTCAGAGGAAACATCAGAGAAAATCTTCATGACCTTAGGTTAGGCAAAAGTTCTTAGATATGACACCAAAAGCATGATTCATAAAAAAAAAAAAACAACCAAAAAGTTAGCCTTCATCAAAAATTTAAAAATCTTGCTCTGTAAAAGAACTATTAAGAGAATGAGAAGACAAGCCATTGACTGGGAGAAAATATTTTCTGGTCACATTTTGGACAAGGGTTTGTATCTAGAATACAAAAAGAACTCTGAAAAGTCAGTGTATTTTTTTTAAATGGGAGAGACTTAAAGAGGGTCTTCACCAATATTATTTAAAGATGACATAAGAACATGAAAATATTTTCACCATCTTTAGCCATTAAGAGAATGTCAATTAATAATACAATGAAATGCCTCTACACACCTATTAGAATTGTCAATACAAAAACACGATATCAAGCGCTGATGAGAATAGGGAGCAACTGAAACTCTTATACCTTACTGGGGTGAATGAAAAATGATACAGTCACTCTGAAAATCTATTTATCTATTTCTTATAAACTAAAACATATGACCCTAAGGAAAAGAAAGCTTGTATTCAGACACACACACGAAATCTTGTCCAAGATATCTATAGTAGCTTTATTCATAATCATCCAAAATTGGAAACAACTTGAATTTTCTTCAATGAATGAATGGTTAAACAATATGCAACACACTCATGCAATGGAATACTACTTACCAATGAAAGGGAAGCAAAACATTGATAAATGGATCACTCTCAAAGACTAAGTATAAAAAGCCACTCTCGAAAGGCTACAATACATCATGATTCCATTTATATGACATGTTTAAACAGATGGAGCAATTGTAATGGAGAACGTAGTGGTTTCCTGGGGCTGGGGTCGGGGGAGTGTATCAGTATAAAGGGATAGCACAAGGACTTTTTTTAAAGTGATGGGACTATATTCCAAATGTAGTGATGGTTACCCAAATCTATACATGTGTTATAATTTTTATTTTTTAAATTTTGAAATATTATGGGGATACAAACATTTTGGTTAAATATAAAGCCTTAGCCTCACCCAAGCCAGGACTACAAGTGTGCTCTTCCCCCATACAGTGCCCTCCACATCCATTTGTGTGAATTTACCCACCCCCAACACCCCCCTGCCACCTGCCCAGCACCCAATGAATATTACTATCATGTGAAGACCTTAGTGTTGATCGATTAGTACCAATTTGATGGCAAGTACATGTGGTGCTTGTTTTTCCATTCTTGTGATACCTCATTTTGAAGGATGGGCTCAAGCTCTATCCAGGATAATATAAGAGGTGCTAGTTCACCATTGTTTTTGTGGCTGAGTAGTATTCCATGGTATACATATCCCACATTTTATTAATCCACTCATGTATTGATGGGCACTTGGGCTGTTTCCACATCTTTGCAATTGTGAATTGTGCTGACATAAACATTCAAGTGCAAATGTCTTTATTATAGAATGTCTTTTTTTTCCTTTGGGTAGAGTCCTAGTAGTGGGATTGCTGGATCAAATGGTATTTCTATTTTCAGCTCTTTGAGATATCTCCAAATTACTTTCCACAGGGGTTATACTAATTTGCAGTCCCACCAGCAGTGTAAGAGTGTTCCAATCTCTCCACATCCAAACCAGAATTTATTGTTTTGGGACTTTTTGATAAAGGCCATTCTCACTGTAGTTAGGTGATATCTCATTGGGGTTTTGATTTGCAGTTCCCTAATAATTAGAGATGTTGAGTACTTTTTTATATGTTTGCTGGCCATTATTCTGTTTTATTTTGAAAAGTTTCTATTCATGTCCTTTGCCCATTTATTGATGGGGTTGTTTGATTTTTTCTTGTTAATTTTCTTCAGTTTTATATAGATTCTTGTTATCAGCCCTTTATCGGATGTGTAGAATGCAAATATTTTTTCCCATTTCTGTATGTTGTCTATTCACTCTAATGATAGTTTCTTTGGCCGTGCAGAAACTTTTTAATTTAATCAGGTCCCATATATTTATTTTTGTCATTGCTGTGATTGCTTTGGGGGTCTTCTTCATAAATTCTTTGTCTAGGCTGATGTCTATAGAAGTTTTCCCAACATTTTCTTCTAGAATTCTTATGGTTTCATGGCTTAGATTTAAGTCTGTTATCCATTGTGAGTTGATTTTTATGAGAGGTAAGAGGTGGGGATTCAGTTTCAATTTTCTGTATGTGGTTATCCAGTTTTCCCAGCACCATTCATTGAATAGATATTCTTTTCCCCAATGTATATTTTTGTCTGCTTTGTCAAAAATTAGATGACAATATAAGGATGGTTTTATATCTGGGTTCTCAGTCCTGTTCCAAAGGTCTATATCTCTGTTCTTGTGCCAGTCCCATGCTGTTTTTGGTTACTATAGCCTTGTAGTAAAGTTTGAAGTCTGGTACACTGATGTCTACCAATTCATTCTTTTTGCTTAAGATGATTTTGGCTATACAGGGTCTTCTCTGGTTCCATATGAAACATAGAATTATTTTTTCTAGGTCTGTAAAGAATGATGATGGTATTTTGATAAGGATTGCATTGATTCTATAGATCACTTTAGGTAGTATGAACATTTTAACAATATTGATTCTGCCAATCCATGAGCATGGTAGAGTTTTCCATCTGTTTACATCTACAATTTCTTTTCTCTTTTCTCAGTGTTTTGTAGTTCTACCTACATAGGTCTCTCACCTCCTTCATTAAACATATTCCTAAATATTTAATTTTCAATGATGCTATTGTGAAAGGTGTTACATCTTTGATTTGATTTTCGGCTTTACTGTTATTGGCATATATGAATGCCATTGATTGGTGTTCACTGACTTTATACCCTGAGACTACTGAATTCATTTATCAATTCCAGGAGTCTCTTGGTTGAATCCTTGGGATTTTCTAGATATCGTATTATCAGCAAAGAGTGAGAGTTTGACCTCTTCTGCCCCCATTTGGATACCCTTAATTTCCCTCTTTTGTTTGATTGCACCGACAAGGACTTCCAGCACTATGTTAAATAGAAGTGGAGATAGTGGGCAACCTTCCCTCATTCCATTGCTAAGCTAGAATGCTTTCAGTTTTTCCCTGTTCAGTATGATATTGTCTGTGTGTTTATCATATATGGCTTTAATAATTTGAAGGTATGCCCCATCTATGCCTATTTTGTTAAGAGTTTTTATCATAATAGTGTGCTGGATTTTGTCAAATGCTTTTTCAGCATCTATTGAGACCATCATATGGTCTTTGTTCTTGCTTTTAATTATGTGGTGAAGTGCATTTATAGATTTGTATATGTTGAACCAGCCTTGCATCTCTGGAATAAAGCCCACCTGGTCATGATGAATATTTTTTTAATGTGCTGTTGGATTCAGTTTACTAAGATTTTGTTGAGGATTTTTGCATCTATATTCATCAGATATATTGTTCTGTAGTCTCCTTTTTTGTTGTGTTCTTTTCTGGTTTTGGTGTCAAGGTGATATTGGCTTCATAGAATGAGTTGGAGAGGATACCATCCTTCTCAATGTTGTGGAATAATTTCTGTAGTATAGGTATGAGTTCTACTTTGTAAGTTTGGTAATATTTAGAAGTGAACCCATCTGGTCCGGGACATTTTTGTTGGAAGATTTTTAATTTCTGTCTCAATTTCTGTGCTTGATATTGGTCTGTTCAGGAATTCTATTTCTTTTTAATTGAGCCTAGGGAGTTTATGTGTTTCTAAGAATTTGTCAATTTCCTCCACATTTTGTAGCATTTGGGCATATAGATTTTTATAGTATTCAAAGACAATGTTTAGATTTTCCACAATGTCTGTAGTGACTACTCCTTTTTCATTTCTAATTGTGCTTATTAGAGTTCTTTCCGTTCTAGTCCTTGTCAATCTAGCAAGAGTGCTGTCAATTGTGTTTATCTTTTTGAAAAATCAACTTTTGGTTTTATTAACCTTCTGTATAGTTCTTAGGTTCTTGATTTCATTTAGTTATACTCTCATCTTAGTTATTCTTTTCTTCTGCTAGGTTTAGGATGATTTGCTCTTCCTTTTCCAGTTCCTTGAGGCAATTTATTAGTTTGTTGATTTGTGAACTTTGTGTCTTTTGGTTGTGAGCATTTAATACTATTAGCGTTCTTCTCAGGAATGCTTTTGCTGTATCCCACATTGGCATTTAGTTGAAAGAATCTTTTGATTTACATCTGGATCTCCTCCTTGACCCAGTAGTCATTTAGCAATAGATTGTTTAATTTCCATATCTTTGTGAAGTGATGAGTGTTTCTGTTGGACAAGATCTCTAATTTTATACCACTGTGGTCTGAGAAGAGACATAGTATGATTTCTATTTTTATTAAATTTGTTAAGTTCTAATTTGTGGCCTAGGATGTGATTGATTTTAGAGAAAGTTTCACGAGCTGATGAGACGAATGCATATTCAGCTTTATTTGGGTGGAATGTTCTGTAGATGTCTGTTAGATCCATTTGTTTTAGAGCTCTCTTTAAGTCCACTGTTTCTTTGCTTATTTTTCTGCTTGGAGGATCTGTCCAGTTCAGTCAGTGGGGTATTGAAATCCCCAGATACTATGGCATTACTATCATCATGTTACTTAGATCAATCAGGGTTTACTTTATGTATCTGGGTGCTCCTGTGTTGAGTGCATAAATATTAAGAATTGTTAAGTTTTCTTGTTGGATTTTTCCTTCCACCATTATACAGTGACCATCTTTGCCTTTCTTTACTTTTACTGTTTTAAAATTTATATTATCTGATATAAGAATAGCTACCCAACTTTCTTTTGGTTTCCATTTGCCTGGAAGTTTGTTTTCTAAACCTTGATCTTGAATCTGAAGGATTCTTTGTGGGTAAGATGTGTCTCCTGGAGACAGCACATACTTGGCTTGTGTTTTTTTATCCACTCAGCCAGTCTATGTCTCTTCAGTGGACAATTCAAGCCATTCACATTTATTAAGAAAATTGATATTTGGGGTAAATTTTTGTTCATACTGTTGGAAAACTTCTTATTGTTTTGTTTTACCTTTCAACCCATTGTGGAATCCAGATTCCAGACTTTAACTCTTGAGTGATTTTACTTTGATGGGTGTCTATTGTGCTGTTCAGTGTATAATGCAGGTCTGAGTACTTTCTGCAGGGCAGGACTAGTCTTCGTAAATTCCATTGTCTGGGAATGTCTTTATTTCTTCCTCATAGATGAAGCTTAGTTTTGCCAGCTAAAGAATTCTAGCTTGGCCATTATTCTGTTTTAGAAGATTGAGGATGGGTCCCTAGTTCCTTCTGTCTTGTAAGGTTTCAGTTGAGAAGTCTGCAGTTTGTCTGATAGGCTTTTCTTGGTAGATTATGTGCTGTTTTCACCTTACTGCTTGAAGGATTGCTTCTTTCATATTTACTTTGGCCAACCTAATAACTATGTGATGTGGTGATTGTGTTTTCACACTGAGTCTCCCAGGAGTTCTGTGTACTTCCTGTATCTGGATATCTAGATTTCTAGCCAGGCCAGGCATATTTTCCTCCAGTATTCCAAGAAATAGATTTTTCAGCCCTTGTGTATTTTCTTCTTCTCTCCTCAGGATGCCTATAATTCTTATATTTGGTTTCTTTACATAATCCCACATTCCTTGTATGTTTTATTCTTATCTCTTGTTTCTGTGTTCTTTTTCTTCATTTGATTTGTTTAGTACATAGGCATTATCTTCAAGCTCAGAGATTCTTTCCTCTGCATGATCCATTGTATTTTTAAGGCCTTCCACTGTGTTTGTAGTTCCTTGAATGCCTCTATCATTTCCAGTATCTCTGTTTGGTTCTTTCTTAATATTTTAATTTTTAAGAGAATTTTTCATTTATTTCTTGTATTGTTATTGTGGCTTGTTTGTGTTGGGTTTCTCTTTTCTCTTCAATTGCATTGAGTTTTCTTACAGTCCATATTCAGAATTCTTCCTCCATAATTTTAATCATTTCATTTAAATTGGTAACTGTTGTTGAGGGCCTAACAATTTCTTTTGGGGTTGATTTTCTCTCTGATCTTTCATGTTTCCTGCATTCTTTCACTGGTTCTTTCTCATCAGGCTACTTGGTGAAGAACTGGGGTTGCTAGGACTGGTTTATGGCTCTATCTCTAAGTCTCCAAGTGACGTTCCTTTACAGTGTTGGGAAGAGGCACATTGGTCCTGTATTGCCTTAGGGGTATTTTAGCATGTTGGGTTACCTCTGACCTGTTGTCTTCACCTCTTCCCAATGGAGATTAGTGAGTTTGGTCCCCCAGCTTAAGCTCCTAGGTGGTGAATCACACTTGTTTGTAGGACTCCACTGCCTTCTAATATCTAGAGATGTAAGGCACTGTGTTAAGCTATGGGCTATTGATTGTAGTCTCTGCTATTGATTGTAGTTTGTGTGGAGGAGCCAGTTATTGAGGTAATCTGATGCCTCTGTGTTTGTCTCTGGTCCCCTGGATGGGGTATATGAATGCCCTGATCTTTAGGAAGGGTCTTGCCACTCTTGAGGGTTACTTGGACCTTGTTCCCCCTTAAGGTGGGGGTAAGGGCAAGAGAGAGCACAGCTGGTGCCTACAAGCCTGGATGTGTGTGCTTCTGTGGTTGCTTGATCTGCCGCTAGGGGGAGCCACTAATATGCTATTCAGGGCTCTTTCACCACACTTGGGAGGCTGCTGATGATGGGAGGGTTCAACAACTAATGCAATTGCTGAGGACTCTGGCCAGGATTTTCCTTCTCTGTCCACAAACCTCAATGCTGGCAGCCTCTCAGATGCAGAGAGCAAACCCTAGAGTTATGTTCTTATTAAATAATCTAATCCAGTCCAGTGGACCCAATCAACAGGCAGCCAACTATTATTCAGCACCAAGGCCCCACAGATTCATGCCAGTCACACAGAGAAAGTGGCTTTTCTCACTTCTCCTCACCTCCAAAGGCAGAACCCACCATGCCTAGTGCAAAAATTCCCAGGCTGATGAAGGGGTGTTTCCTGAAACTGCCACATGCCTCAGCATCTCTGGGCAGTGTATCCCCAAAATGGCAGTCGCCTGCCCCTGAGGAACTAGCACTGGGGGCGACCACTCAGGAGTTGTCAGATGCCAGTCCAGCAGGCTGAATCAATCCAGCAGGCCGCCAGCTGCCCTTCTGCATCACAGTCCTGCAGAGGGTCTTTCTCTTTCTGTCCCACCCTGAGAGTGCCAAATTGTCAGTGGTTTCCAGGTGCAGTGCTCCCCTTTCAGCATTCACCTCCTGTGCTCTGGTCCCACTGACCACCAGAGGTGAGAAGCGTGTCTCCAAACTCCCTCTCATGGTCACTGGAAGTAACCACTCAGACTAGTCCCTCCCCTATCCAGTGTGGTCCCAGCACAGAGCACTGGGGGTTTCAAAATGATTCCCGCTATTGTCTTCTCTGCACAGAGCCTGTCGTGTCATGCAACAACTTTGCACCGACTTCAGGTGCGCCCCTGTATGAGTGGGTGTGGAGCTCTGTGGGAGAGCCGGGCATCCTCCTGAGTGTCAGATCACACTGTGCTGGCTGGCCATGTGGACGAGGCCCTTCCACACTCTATTCCCTATTGTGTATCTCGCACTCTCCAATCGTTGCAATCATATCTCCCTTTCACCTTTTTTCCCCTGCACTGCATGCCCCACCTTGTTTCTTTGTAGATTCACAACACTGTTCTTGGCGGGGAGTGATCCACTCATGTGCAGCCATCTGAGTTCTTCACCTCCTTTTCTGGGAGTAGTGAGCCAGGAGGTCACCAGTAATCTGCCATCTTTGCCTCTCCACAATTTTTAGAATGCGCACAAAAGTGTGCACCTTACTGTATGGTAATTTATAAACTAAAAGGTTTTTGTTTCGTTTTTTAATCTATATAGAAAATAGGAGAAAAAGAAAAACATAAGTCAAAAATAAGAAATAAAACTACAAGTACAATCTATTGGGTTCCTTCTTGAAAATTAATGACTTTTCCTCAGTTCTCAGCACCTGACCTGAAACACAGCTTCTGTTCTGACTTCTCATTTTGGAGGCACCTTGACCAGGGACTTAGGATCACTTATGCAAAGACTGGATTTTGGGCTTCACATAGCTTCTGCTATAGTTTGGATATTTATCCTATCCAAAGCTCATGTTGAAATGTAATCCCCAATATGACAGTATTGGGAGATGGAGTCATTAAGAGGCGATTGGGTCATAATAGCCCTGCTTTCATAAATGGATTAATCCATTCATAGATTAATGGATTAAAGGGTTAATGGGCTAATGGATTAATGATTTATTGTGGGAGTGAGACTAGTGGCTTTATAAGAAGAGGAAGAAAGACTTGAATTGGCACAGAGTGTGCTTACTCCCCTAGCCATGTGATGCTCTGTGCCACCTTAGAACTCTGCAGAGTCCCTGCCAGCAAGAAGGTTCTCAACAGATCAGATATGCCCCCTCAACCTTGAACTTCCCACCCTCCAGAACTGTAAGAAAATAAATTTTGGGATTTTTAAAAATAAATTACCCAGTTTCTAGTATTCTGTTATAAGCAACAGAAAATGGACTAAGACAGCTTTCTACCCTCATTGTACATGAGTCTCCAAGGTTTGCCTTACTGATCTTTCTGTCTGTAAACTCAATCCTAAATAAATTTCTAGATTTCTAGACCAGTGGTTATCAGCCTTAGTGGAAAACTAAAATTACAGGTGATTTTTAAAAATATCAATGCCTTGAGGCCTCATCTCATGGACTGAGCCCCTGGCATCCATATTTTTAAGCCTTTCCAGGAAAGCCTAATGTGAAAGCCACTATGAAGCAATGTAGATGATCTAGGTTGTTTCTGTAAGGTTTAGTAAACAGTCAAGTTTACTGTTATTCTGACTTCCAAAGTGCCAGTGGTGGTGGTGATGCTAAGCACAAGGAAAGCCCTCAATTCTAGTTCAATTGTAGGCCTGCCTGTGGTAAGGGGGCATGGATCTAGGGACCAAACGAGGCATGGTTTCACAGGGTTTCATGGGGGTCTTCAGTGGAGGCTCTTCTCTGGTTTTAGCTGTGAAGTACCCAGACATTCATTCTGAGGACATGGAGTGGGAGGAAAAGACATATTCCAATAACTGAACATTTCTTCATAATCTAGTACTCTCCATATTCTCTATCTAACTGAATCCCTACAACATTCCTATAGCAAAATGGCAAACATCAAATCAAGTAGTTGGCCCAAGGCCCTACACCTTGCAAGTATAACTGATGAGACCAGGATTTGAATAACTATTAGCTTTAACCACTGCTCAATTCTGAATTCAGTGGCAGTAGCTCAAGATTTAGAATTACATGGATTTGGAATCAAATTGTGTTTCTACCACTTACTAGGTATAAAACTGTGGGCAATTGAATTTAATCTCTCTGAGCTTCAGTTTCTTAATCTGAGAAAGTGGGGATAATAACCATCCTATAGGAAAAAATAAATGAGTTACATAATAGAAATGCCACTCAGTAAATGTTTCCTGCTCCTCCCTTGTGTTCTAAGATATGATGCTGGCTTCCCCCAGGTCATAACAGTTCAGCCTCATGTTTCAAAGTGGAGTGTGATACTTTGCTACATTACTCTGTAATCCCTAGGGTTTTCCTGTATTATATTTTTCACTAGTAGACCAAAATATATCTCTCTTCTTCTTTTCTTTTTCTTCTTCTTCTCGTCTCCTCTCCCCCTGCATATTCATAGCTTTCAAACGACACATCTGTTCTTGCCTTCAATTTTGTTTTAGACAGCACACACACTTTGCTCTGAGCCATGCCCAACACACACACCAGCTCTCTGCTCCATGTGTTCATCCCACATTTCTATTCACATCCAAAACTTTACCTTACCCAAGACCAGTTTTCTACCCCACACCCCTACTCCATCCCCAATCAGAGGAAGGCTCTGGTTCCCATCTGAAAACGGCTTTGTCAAATAGCCTCCTGGAAATCTGTCATCTTCAGTTAGTGGGGATAATGGGATTATTCTATCTGTGAAATAATAACATGTTCAATTTAAAGAAAAAAATATCTGAAGCTACTTAAAAGCTGCTGTTTGGCACTGATATATTATTTCAGTAATGAATAATCACTAAAGATATTATTCTGGATGCTGTTACCATGCAGTGATGTGAATAAAATGCATTAGATGGAAAATTGTATTTCAAGTAAATATATGCACTGGTAGAAATGTATTACCACCCATTAATATGTATTAATTCAGAACCACATGCCAACTGGAGTTCGCCTACATGGGTTTGAATGGCAGGCAGTGTTTTGGAAGTGGGAGGAAATAGGTTTGGATTTGGTCAAATAGACTGAGAAATGATGGTGGGGGCGGCGGTTCATGATTCAAAAATGAACAGGTGAGAGGACTATCCCAACAGCAGAGTAGGCATGAGGAGCTCCCCTCCCACACCTCCATAAGAGACTTCATCTTTGACTAAGAACTGATAGCTATTGACATTTCTGAAGCAGTGGCTCTTTTTCCTTCTCCCATGATCTCCATCTTTATGTGTTCTTTTCAAAAGAAAGAAAAAAGGAAACTAAGGTAAATGCCTTGGCATCTTATTTTACTTTCTTTTTTGTTTTTTCCTCAGTGAACAACAGGAGCAATTGCTCTGCTTGTCATCATCAAGATGAGCTTGCCCAAATCTGGAATCAGCAGTTATTTCCTCACTCTCATGGGGCTCCAGACCCAAAGAGCAAAGGTGACATCCCATTCTTAGACAGTATGTCCTCAGGGTCTCCCCTTCTCTTCACTTGAAGATGGCTCAGAAGACTCCAAAGATATGGGCACTTCCAGGCTCAGAGGAACTTTCCCAGGCATGTATTTTCCTATCTATTTTGAGTAATTTTATTTAAAAATATACAATTTTAAATTCTCTTTCACTAAGAGGCACCAGAAATGGTGAAAGCACAAAATACTATTTTGTAACACACACAATCAATAAGGAACTAGTATCCAGAATATACAAAGAATAGCCAATAAATCAACATAAAGTAAGACAGAAAACCAAGAGAAAACTGACACACACTAACCAGAACTCTCATAAAAGGAGAAACTCCAATGACCAATAAAAAAATAGAGATTAAAAAATGAAAAATAAAGCCACAACAAAATAGATTTGTACATTCATCTGAAGGCAAAGAAATACTTTTCAATCCATTAACATTAAGTGGGGTAAAAATGTGTCACAGGAGAAATTCTCATACACTGCTGGTGGGAGTATGAATTTGTGAAATTACTTTTGAAAACAGTTTCCCACTATTTCCTAAAGCTGAAGATATTCATGCCCTATGATATAGCAATTCTACTTTAGTTATATATTCTAGAGAAACACAGGCATATGTGCCCAAAAGCAAAAGAAAATAGCGCCAGAACTTCACAATAAGGAAGAAATTTGGAATAGGAGAAAGAACACAGTAAGGAGATCCCCAACCCCTTGTACTTTGGTTGTTTAGTAGGCATTTGATATGTGGTGCTCATACATCTTTGAATTTCGGGAGAGGCTCCAGTGTCATTCAGGGATGACTTCAGAATCCAAGAAGTGGGCAGCATGCACAGCCCACAATGGTCCAGTGTTGTGTGTCCACAATGGGTATCATGCAATGTCCATGGCGAGGGAGAGGGAAAAAGGAAAGGTTATGGCATGGCCCTATGGCGTCCATTTGTGGCTAGTCCATTGTGTGTCTTGGGGTATGCAGACACAGGGGAAACAGGTCAGTGACATTGAAAACATGTGGCATTCACATGAAAAATTCCTAGCATGCAACTTAATTATGAATGACCTCTTTAACATTTAAAAGTTCAACATGAGACCTTTTCTACTCAAGCAAGGTGACGGGAGAAAGTGAAGTTTCTATTGAATATTATCCTCATACACAGCCACTGGATAAGAGGTCAAAAGGAGTCTTTTCTTTTTATTAGCCTGAATTCCTTGCTACAAATTGGATTTGCTTATTCTGTCTGCCTTCAGGTATGCCTGAATCTCAAAGTCCTTCACAGTTTCCATAAAGAGTGTATTGGTTTTGCTGCTGTTAAAACCCAGCCATTCTTAGACTAAAACATATGCAGATCATACAGAAATCCTGTATAATTACTTCAGAGCAGACACAGTGAAGAAATCTTTGTTGGGCTGAAGCCAGAGCAAGACTCCTAAGAGGATAAGATCATTGTGGCTTAAAGTACCAGCCTCTTCCAAAGGGAAAAGAAATGACTGGTCATTTGGTTAAATACTATAAATATTCTTCAGGAGAGGGAGACTTATTCTAGTGGCCTGGAGCTCAGGGAAAAGAGGAGAAGCTGTGTTGTAGGAGTGGGCAAGGCGCAATAGTGGTTGAAGCTAAGTTAGTGTGTGTCACAAATGAACATAAGGTGTTAGAATGGTGGGGCGGGGGAGCTCCAACACTAAGGCAGTTTAACCCCAAATGGAACAGTAGCTCGCAAAAACAACAACAACAAGTAACGTGTAGCACTATGACACAAGTAGCAATCTAAGCTCTTTGCATGAAATAATTCATTTAATTCTCAAAAAAAGCATTTGACATAGACACTATCATTATGCCTATTTTATAAATGAGAACACCAAGCTCAAGGGAGGAGAAGAAATTTGCCCACTATTATGTAGCTAATAATTGCTGACACAAAGCATCAAACTAGGACAGTGTGACTTGAGAGTTCCCACCCTTAGTCAAATTTGTCTGGGAATTATGAGATCAGGAAATCAAAAGTCTTTGGGGAAGTTGTCACATCAGGTCAGTGTGCTTGACAATTTTCTCCCCAACATTCCAGTGTTAATCGTGTTACTTACAAGGTTGTGGCCTTGGGCAAATTCTCTGAGCACCAGATTTCTCATGGGAAACCTGAAGCAGAGACAATGAGTGGAGCCTGAAAGATTGGGGCATCCTTCCAGTGCAGAATTGTTGCTGAGAAGTGGCGGCAAGCCAGGAACTACATTTCCCAGCCTGCTTTGCATCTTGTTGGTATCATGTGACTGACTCTGGCCAATGGTATATAAGAAGTGATCCCCATCACTTTCAGGCCCAAATGCGTTAAGCGTCTGTGTGTCTTCTCCATGTTCTCTTCTTCTTTGGAAGCCTTGGAGGCCATGTGGTAGCAAAGGAGATGGTGCCCTAAGATTGAAGAGAGCTGAATCCTGAGTTACTACCTAGAAGAAGACACTCAGGAGAACCACACTGGCACATAAGCATTCACTTTGCATGAGACAAAAATAAATATTTATTATATTAAGCCCCTGAAACTTGAAGTTTGTTTGGTATAGCACCTTAGACCTATAGGGATATTTTGGAATTTAAAAGTGAAACCCTATTTGGTGCCTGGCACTCAGTAGGTCCTCAATCAATATTAGCTCCCACTTCTTCCTATGACTATTCCTATGTCCAATACAGATTGGTTAGTGCTGAGTGCATGAAGATTTATAAATAAAGTGGGCCACACTACTTATTTGAATAGAGGATGTGGATCAGTGTGAGTAGCTTTTTTAGAATCTTTATCTTTCTGTGATAATTGTTGAAATCTTCTGACTATTCTCTTATGCTGCCTTTACCACAGCCAACTCCTCAGAACCCCTATCCCAGCCATAGTATTTTCTTTCTAGAACAGAGACACAAACCATAGCTAGAACCTACCAAACATCACTTCCGTTTGGACTCTAATGGACTGGAACCTGTCCCCAAACCTCAAGCTTTGGTTACTGACCTACCCCACTGTGCATCACCCTGATCCATGAGCTCTTGCCCAGTGTGATTGGCGTCACTGTTTCCTGAATGAACCTTCCCCCACTACCTTGGATACCAGCACAGTCTCAGTGAGACAGAGGCCAATAAGCCCCTTAGGATGCTGGACATCAGGCGGTTGACTATGCTCCCACTGGGTCTGTCTCCAGAACCCTAGAATTAACTCCTTCACTGTGTCCATGAGCCAGTTCCAAATGATCCCTGTGTGTCTTGTGGCCAAGATCTAATGAACGAAGATAACATGAGGCAGGCTGAAAATACTTGCTCTTTTTTAAAAGATCTTCCCCACTCCCTGGTTCTTGAATTTTCACGATTAGAAACTTAGTTCTTTTGTCCTCTAAAGCTTTGAATTTTTTCAATGTCAGAAGTAGATTCAGTAGTTTATACTTTCAGTTTTAACAGTGGCTTTTCCTTGGAGGTGGGGCCTTCAAAAGAATCACTGGCACAATGAACTACAGCAAGAAGAATTCGTGAGGACTGACCTTAAGTGGACCATAACATCTGCCTGGTCTTTTTGAGTTCTACTGATAAACTCTGACTACGCCTTGTCTCCACTGGGGCTGTTATAACACTATGAACACTGAGAGTTAGAATCTCACAGTAGGATTCCTAAGCATGTGATCTTTCCAATGTTCCGGACCTTGCTTCTTCTTCTGACTAGAGTGACCCCTTAGAGAGGCTTCTGGTATTTAGAGTTAACTAGTCACATAAATGCTTTGTGTTATTTGGATGCTGCTATATATCGAGTTACCACAAACTTAGCTGTGTAAAACATACACATACATTCATTACTTCATAATTTCTGTGGATTAAGAGTTTGGGCACAGATTAGCTGAGTCTTCAACTTCAAGGTTCCTCATAAAGCTACCACCAAGGCGTTGGCTAGGGCTGTGGTCTCCTCTGAATACTAAACTGGGTAAGGGTCTGCTCCTAAGCTCAGAGATATTGTCTTTGGCAAGATTTAGTTTGTTGTGGACTATTGGACTGAGGGCTTCAGTTCTTACATGGCTGTTGGGTAGATGTGCCCACCCATTTCCTGCTATGGTGTCCTCTCTAACATGACAACTTGCTTTACTAAAGCCAGCAAGGGAGAGGATGCAAATGATCCTAATAACCATCTTCCATCTTACAGTCATAGTCCTATATTTCAAACATAAATCAGATCATGTAACTTCCCCACTTAAAACCCTCTAATAGCTTCCCACTGCATTTGGGGGAAAATATTCCAAATTCTTTACCAGCAAAACATGCTCTAGGCCTCATCTAACTCTCCTATTTTAATTCCTGTCATTCTCCAACTCTATTATTATGCTTTGCCACAGTGGCCTTCCTTCCCTTCCCCTAATGTACCAAGCTTATTTCAGCCCCAGGGTTCTTGCATATGTGGTCCCATTTGTCCAGGTTATTGTTCTTCAGAATTTCACACTAGACACAAAGGTTGCTAATTTTGTATCCTTTGGCTCAAATATTACCACTTAGTGAGGCTTTCCTTAAGCACTCAATCTAAAGTAGCATCCTCAAACCCACCACTCTCTATCACATGCTCTGGTTTCATATTCTCCATTGCATTTAACACTCTTAGGAATTATCTTGACCATTTATTATTTCTTTGTTATCTACCTCCTTTCACCAAGATGGAAAACCCATGTACATAGAGACTGGCCAACTTGTTCGCTCTTTTTGTAGTTTACTATTCATTGAATGTATGTCTGGATTTTGGATATTTGGGTGGATGGATGGATGGATGGATGTTCTTGAGTTTATCCAGAGGCATGAGATGGCAGTACTACAAACCATTTAGGGACCATGTGGTAAAACAGGGTACATTTCTGAGTCATAGGAGACCCACCAACCCTAGGAGAACAGCCTCTTTCTGTCTGCCTCCCTAAGACCATTTTGAACACAAAGTTCAAAACCCTCATAAATGGAAAGTTATGAGTGGCAAGATTTAAGGAGTCTTTTGCCTCTTAATGCTGTATGATCCAGGGAATTCTGGGCAAAAAGACAAACTATACCTAGACGGCATGGGAAAAGAGCAACAGGTTGGCAATAGAAAGCAGAAGCTAAGAATAGTGCGTGAGTCCCAAGAATTTCATTTCTGGGGAACTGGATCATCCAGGAAGAGACACCAGCTGCTCACCGGCTGAGCCAGATCGGGAGACAGAAACCTGCCAGAAGAGTAGAAGCTGAGCAGGCCAGACAGAGACTCAGGGAAGGTAGAGACAGAACAGGAAAGGCTTGGCTGAGGCCAGGAGGAGATGTATTCAAAGTAAAGGAGGCAGCCTTGACATCGGCACAACTCATTGTGATTGTCAATTACCCTGGACCTTCAGGTGACAAGAAAGAAGAAGCTGAGGTGTCTTCCCCTTGCTATTTCTCTTTGCAAAGGGCAGAAAGCATGCAGCCTTTCTGAGGATGGGGGGTGTCCAGTGGGGGGGGGTGTCCAGTGAAACCACAAAGGTGGGTAGATCAAGATCCAATTGGGCCATCTACTAAAAGCAGTGCGATCATTTCACGACTCAGCACGTCTCTGTGGGAAGGGAATAACACTGAACAAAAGGATCAAGAGATCAGTCCAGCATTTGACCCTTTCCAATGACTGGCTACGTGTATTTGGTGCAGCACCTTCCCTCGCTGAGCCTCATTTTCTCCATCTGTCAAACAAGGGGAGTGGATGATAACAAGGGTCACACATTAAAATGCTCCCAAGAATCAAGCTGGTGATGCAAATGGGCAAAGTAGACCTGGGACAGGGTGGGGAAGTGAAGCCCTGGGGAAAGGACACCCTGTTTAGATGAGTAAATAATAAGTAAATAAATAACAAATGAGTAGATGAGTAAATAAATAACAAAGGAGTAGATGAGTAAATAAATAACAAATACTCTGAGTGTCAAATAAATGTGCTTGCCAGCTACCGGTTTGCAACTGCCAGGAGAGAGACAGCCGCCGAGATCTCTGTCAGTTCTCGCACAATTCTGTGTTCCTACTAATTTTGTTTGCTCCTAAAGGAAATGTAAGTTTGGTGCATCCCCTTGATTCTAGGAGGGATTGAGCCCATCTCAATCAACAGGAAGATGGAAGAGCCCCTGGATGTCTGTGTGTATGAGAGGGGCCTTTGATATTGTTCCCCAAGAGTTGTGGCCGAGTCCTGGGGGAGAGCAGAGCCAGGCTCTGAGTGGGTCCCACTGACAGGCGCCTTCGTGACTGTCTTTCCTCTCCTGCCCAGCTGCCTCCATCTGCCCACTGCTGTTGCCCACCCAGCGCAGCCCAGGTTTTCTGTGCCCCTGTTTGTTTCTTCTGCTTACCTCTGTGAAGATAGGAGAAGAAATGGAACAAGCAAAGCCAGCACTGGCTGATAGGGCTTCTAGGAGCATATTAGGAAAAAGTAGGTTCTCTGGGCAGACACAACACCCCAAGGACATGGGATCTCCTTGGCTGATACCTTGGTGCATCACAGAACCTGCACAATCAAGTGCAGCAGCCCTGAAGGGAAGGGAGGAGATAACCAGAGAAACCTATGGTAGATGGGGAAAGGCAATAGGGAATGGAAGGAAAATTCTTGTCACAGATAACAGATTCCTGTAACTCTGGACAGGACTGGGGATGGGAAAACTGAAAATGACAAGAGAACGTGAAGCCACAGTGTCAGCTCTGCTTCCGTGAGCATCCCATTCTCCCTCTTGACGACTCAGCTAAGAGATGCTTCTAAACAGGTAATGGATACTGCTTTTGGAAATACTATTTTCTGAGGAGCTGGAGGTGGGTCCTACATCTCCCTGGGACAACATCTGGCTCTGCTTCACAATCAATACGGCAGGCGATATTAAGCTTCCCCCATTTGCTTGTGAACTCAGCAAAAAGACCTGCAGTTCTCCCTAAGAACAGCACATTTGACGTTCAGCAGGTCTTGAATTCATGTGATCAGTTCTTCCTTCTCTCCCAGAATGACTCCAGGTTCTGCCTGCGATTCCTAAGTGTGTATTTTGTAAAAGTGCCACTTCAACACCCCGTTCCTTAGAGCACTTCTTACATGTGCTTTGCACCCTCCCCACCTGCAGAAGCCCAGAAATACTAAATTCTCTGCTCTGGAATGCTCAGCCGACTCATGAATATCTCAAAGGTGCATCCTAGCATCTTTTCACTCCAGCCCCCAACAAGTTGATACTCGGTGCACGTTCACAAAGAAAAGGCCAGTAATTGGTTTTGCTGGGGGAACAACCTCAGAGATAAATGTCCTGTGTACAATCATTTACCTTCCCTGGGTGTGTGTGTTTCTGTCTTGGGAACAGGTCCCTCTCATTGCTCACTCCCAGCACCCAGAATGCCACTGTGGTGACGGAGGGGCTGTCAGAGCTGTCAGCAGACAGCTTTTGCAAAAGGTGTATCATTTGGAGGAAAGAAAGCTCGCTTTCCTGGCTCAGGCAGACAGGCACATGGCTCCCAAATCAATTTGCTCCTCCTTGCAATCCTTCTTTATAGTTATTATGCCAGACTAAGAAAGTTTTAAAAAGAAGAGCTATTTGGCAATACCTGTACTAATTTGCATCCAGTGGGAGGTGTATGTGAGGGGGAAGAGCCATGTGAGATCTGCACCCTCCCCCACTACAGAAGGAAATCAGGCTGCTTCTCGTCCAATAGAAGGATGCTGTGCTCTGGCCGCTTCTCTCTGTCTGTTCCCTAGGAATCTCCCTGATTTGTCCTCTCCCCATGCACCCCTGCAGAAGCTCCATCAAGCTGCTGTCATTCTGCAATGTGCCAGTTGCCCCCCAATCTCAGCATAGTGCAAGTGTTATTTCCTCTGCCTGAGGTGCCCTTCCTACTTGGGTTGCCCTCCTAACCCTACTCACCTTTTCTGATTCGTATGAGTGTCCCCTGCTCTAGAAGCCTTCTTTGACCTGTCTCAGCCCCTGTCTATTTCTTCATTTCTCTGAGTGCCCTGAGCCCCTGTGGACACTGTGATTGCAGGGCCTCCCACACAGCAGGGTTGTATGTTCAGGGTACTTCTCTAGGATTGGTGAGTTCCTCAGGATAAAGCTGATTGCATTGATCTATATGCCTCTCCAGACCTTCGAGATAGTCTGCGAACACGATGTCAACTTATCCCCAAATCCTGCTAAGCTGCAGCACTGACTTCTTGAAATTGGGAGGGGGTAGGAGAGCTTCAAGATTATCACCTGGAAGAGAACTTTACTGACTGACACAGTTCCCAAGGGCTGGAGAGAGAGGGCTTTGTTTAGATTTGGACACTCCTGGGTGTTCGTTGCAGCTCCATCCCTTCCTGGCTATGTGAATTTAATTAAGGTCCTCAGCTTTTCCAGACTTCAGTTTTCTGATCTGTGAAATGTGGATAATGACAGCTTCTATCATTGCATGGATTAGTAAAGCGCTGCACAGCATAGTGGGGGCACCAGATGCCAGATATTAGTATCTTTTTGCTTCTAACATTTTGTATCCTTTCAATCTGTTGTACAGATAAAATCCTGTTCAAACCAACTGTTATAAGAAAAATCTCTCTGTTAAAACAAAAGAAAGAAAAGAAAAATTCTGATAGCTGGCAATGATTAATTTATTCAAAGCAATATAGAGAGCAATAAATTCCCCCAGGTACCACAGTTTGTAGAGTCTAGTAAGTTTCTTTGAAAGTTGACTGTATATTAATTTGTATTTAGTCCCATTCCTTGATAAATTATACATAGCTAAAATATTATCTAATTATTTTGGTTCCTTCCGCAGATCACTTAGCTCTCGGCTCTAAAACCATGAGTGGTCCGTATCATTAGAGGTTGCTTGTTGACTGACATGTGTCCTTTGTACACAGTGACATTTAGACCATTGCCCTTTATGAATCTTGTGAATTCAAGTGGGCACCTCTATGGGGAATTTTGTTAAAGCTAATGGTTGTCATAACGGTGTTGTAGTAACAGTCATATTCTATACTTCTTTCTCACGGTCTCTCTCAGCCTCTCTCAGAACACTGAGGGGGCCTGTTGTGTCATTTGTCCTCAGCACCCCAAGCTGCAGGAAGGAAGTTCCTTTTACCATTTTGGAGGCAAGGGAATTACAAAAGTGCCCAAATGTTCTCCAACGTGGTTGAGAGAGAGAGCATAATTTATCATTGCCACATTCATGTAAGATCAATTTTCTACTCTAAAGCCCATCCTGTTTCGCTCTAATCCAGTTTTCGAGCCAAACTCCAGCCTTTCCTGATGCCTACCTTTAACTGAGCACCTTGCCACCTTCTACCTTAAGACTTTCATTCAAATACGGGGTTCCCAGGAAAATAATTCACCTTCTCAACCCAATTTAAGGGGACTGCCCTCACATTTTACCCAATATCTCTGTTGATTGATTGATTCATTAATTCACTTAAAATGCTTACAAGACACCACTACAGGGATCTGTAGCAGGTTCTGAGTAAGAGATGGAGGCAGAATACAGAGATTCCTCAGACTAAGTCCCCGACTTCAAGTTGTTAGCGATTCTAGGAGATGTTAAGTGAGTGTACACACCGTCATACCACCGAAAGATATGTGTGGTGCCATGACGGTACCAAGTGGAAATGCTGCCCCTAAAATATATGAAGTCAAGTCTAGCCAAGGAATATCTACTGTCTTAAAGTTAGCGGGACAGAAGAGAACAGGAGGACCTGGGTTTCAAATCCCAATCTGACTCTTGACTAGGTGTGTGTTTGGGGAAGGTTGTCATCCTCTGTGAGTCTCTGTCTCCTCATCTATAGAACAATGTTAATGATGCCTACTGGCATGGATGCTAGGAGGTTTAAATGTTTAGCATTTAGAAAGCATAGTAGGTACCCATGAATATGAACAGCATCTCTCCAAACCTGGCTCCCTGCTAAGACGTGTGTGTGCGCTTGTGCACATCCACACATCTGTTCTGTGTGCATGTGCTCATTCCTCACTTATTTGATGTTTCTTCTCATATCAACCCATTTCTAGTTACCTGATTCATGTTTCATAATTGTAATATTCAGGGGACATCAGAACCACATGTGCCCACCAAAGCTTACAGAGAGAAAAAATATCTCTCTCAGATATGTTAGAATGTGCAAAAGTATATAAAGCCAGCCATGCAAATTCTGAAATATCAACCAAGCATTTGTTTTTCACAATTGTCAATTTGTAATCAAAACAGAGAAAAACATATCATGACCACTTCAATTGATCTGTCTAGACGAATAACCTGTATCAACTGCCATCATGTGTATTCCAAACACAGATGCATATACTTATTAGTGTTTCCTCTAATGCATCAGCATCTGGGTTTTACCATTTCTTCAACAGATACTTATCAAATGCCCAGTACATAGTGGGAGTGGCGCTAGTTCCCATCATGCAGCAGTCTCTTCTCTTGGGCCATATAGACAAACAAGCTCCATGGAATTGTACACACGTGTGTGCACGTGTGTGTGTTTATAGGCACGTACCTACATGGGTATGAGTGCATATGCCTACATGTACACATGCATGTGAACATGTGGGTAATGCACACATGTCTGTATCTTATGTGTATACATATATGTTTCCACATGTATATGTGCACTTGAATACATGCATATGCACACGTGTGCATTTGAGTACAGGCATACACTTGTATTTGATATCTATTCATATGTGTATACATGTATCTATATGTATGTACATGTGCATACACATGTGAGCATATGTTTTAGTCTTTCTTGATGGTTCAAGCCTTCCCTTTTAATGAGAAATTTATTTTGGTGTTCAGCATGGGAATTATCTTATTGGGAAGATGAATTTCACTAAGGGATGTTCTGCTATTTATTTGTAGGGTATGGTATAGTCTTCTCATTTTTTCCTTTACATAGAGGAAGTCAGGAAAGAAATCATGATTGCTGTTATTGTCTCAGAATTCCACACACCCCTGGTCCCTCACCAGTGAGTGCCCAACAGGGCCAGAGAAGATCAGACAGTCAACAAGTACCAGTCAAATTGAAGGACATCGAGTCTCTGCCCTGTGTTCAGTGGTCGTATAATACTATCCAACTGGCCAGGTATAGTCTGGGCAGCCATGAAGTGGCTTTGGCCTAAGGAGTCACTGTGTGTAGGGCCTGAAACACATGCCCTAGGCTCAGAGAATTCACAGATCATCTAATCCCAATGCCGGCTCATGAGTTTATTCCAGGAATGACCCATCAAGCTAAAATGCACTGCCCTTGTGACCCTCGCACAAGGCCTGGCAGCACTGCTGACAAGACACAGGCTACCACTCTCCCTGGGTGTCCTCCCACTCAAAGGGGAGAGGAGTGGAAGACTCCCCAGCAGAGAGATGACGAGTGTCACTCGGGTGACCGTGATGCAGCATCAGGGAGAGGGAAGCGAAGGGCCCGGACACTGCTGCTGAGGGCACTGCTCCTGGAGGAAATTAAAGAGAGCAGAGGAAATGAAGCTGCAGACAGGGACACAGGAAGGCCGGGGTGAAGGCAGAGCAAATTCCGTAGGAATTTCAGTTCTTGTGGGAGGCAGAACATCGGAAAGAGCTTCTGCATGGAGAAGCTCAGGTCTGGCGTTAGCAGGCTGGGCAGGGGTGTGAGTCCAGGTCCAGTTGCTGATCAGATGCACCGTGGAGCCTCCCCAAATCTAGTGTCCTCTGATTGTGGTGTGGAGAATTACTATACTGCCTCACAAAATTGTAAATTCTGTTTACCATGACAGTGTATGTTAAAATGTAACAACAATAGACAACAACAGAAACTTAGCATGTAATCGAATCATACTCATTACTCTGTTTAGTCTCTTCCATTTGTGCATCACTATGAGCAGTAAACGGGTTCCCTGCTGCTCCAGAAGGTGCTGCCACCCTCTCACTGAGCCTCCCCTGAGAAAATTCAACTATCTCGGATCTTGCCATCTTCCCCTGGGGCTCCGCTGTTCCCGAGGATGTGGGCAGCAGAAGGGCAGAGTTTCAGGTGTTCTGATGGCCACACCATGACCTCCAGTGTCACTTTGTGCAAGTTGCTTAAATTTGCTGAGCCTCTATTTCCTCATCCATACGGTGGGAGTAATAGCTCACAGGTTTGTGGTGAGGAAAACCTGGAACACTGGCTATAAAGAGAGGAACCCAGCCATCATGCCTTAGTAAGGCTGGGAAAGTAAAAAGAGGTGAAGATGAACTCAGCACCTGGAAAATAATAAGGCTCCATAGCATTGCCTACATGAGTAATAATTATAAATAATTATGCTACTACATATTATTATTATCATCATTAATAAAGTGAGCCTCTTTGTAACTAGAAAGTGCCTCGCTCGTCAACCAGGCAGCGTTCCCTTGGAGCAGAGGCTCTCGATCCCCCAGGATCCTCAGCGCGTAGCCAGCTGCACGATGTTCTCGCATTTTCATTCCCCCAGAAAGTCTCAGAGGCATCCCCATGTCTGGAGGCTGCTCTCACCTGTCTTGCTTAGGAAAACTGTGAACCGCTGTGACTATGTTTATCAAGGACATGACACAAGTTGCAGTGATTGGTGACAGGTTTTAATTTCCTGCCACCATCCGTCTGGAAATGCAAGCCCATCCGGCTCTAGGAAAGCAGACAGTGCACAGCTACTGCAGGATGGAAATGAGATGTGAGGATGAGGATGGAGTGAAAGCCTGGGGCACCCAGTGTGCCCAGCGCCAGACCAGGCACTGCAGGCAGGAACCCTTCAGACACGCATCTGCCCTTGAACTGTTTTCGGTTTCCATAAAATATTTAGGAAATGATCTCAGACAGTATGTAGTCACATGCTATTTCCTGGAGTTCGGAGATTTGTGCAAAGAATAGTAAGAAGCAGTGGCCTAAGTGTGAGTTTGCAGGGAGCAGTGGAGAGAGAAGAAGGTGCCAGAAGGGGCTGCAAGTGTCTCTGTGTCCTGAACACAGCAGTCAGGAGCAGCGAGAGGAGGTGCTTGTTTCCTGAGAGAAAAATACTCAGCTTTGTGAATGACAGCCCAGAGTCCCAAGGATCAGAGTCAAAGTGATTAGATTTGTTAATTCTTACTAATTCTCAATTTATTGGTACCAAATCTTTCTATTGTCTCATTACCAGCTGAAATCAGGTCTTCTCTGGCTTCCATTTTTCCCCCTCCAGTGTTGCCTGTTTGATATCAGTAATAGTTTCGCTGACGCAGGTAGTGATGGAGTAACTGTTGTCACTCGGGCTCAGATGTGCCAGCCTGCAAGTAACCAGGCCTGCTGCCTGCAGCCTGTTCCTGCCTAATACAGCATCAGCCCCTTTCGATGGAAGAGCAGCTCCTCCCTTCACTCACAACAGCATCTAGAATGCTCCTGGCATTCCATCAATATTTCCGACAACTAATTACATTGTAAGTTTTGATGTTTTATTCTTGGGTAGCCAAATATTTTTCATGCTGAGCAGGAAAAAACGTACCCCAGAGCAGGCTAGAAAGACAACTGGAGAAAAAGTACAATGAAAGAAAAGCATCTTGTATCTCTTCCCTCCTTGCTCTATCCCTCTGCCATGGTCTCTCTGTCATTCTCATGTCTCTCCATCACAGTCTCTCTCTCTCGATCTCTGCCACCTCTCTCCTAGTTAGGCTACCCCTTAATGATGTCTACTGTCAACCATGAATTCACAGCCATGAGCCCCACACACACCAGCAAATTGCCACCCAGGCCCCCACACTACCACTGATAATAGAGGCAGCTCCAACTGCCTTCATGTGGATAATGGCCAGGCAAGCTATCAGGCCACTTTGCCCTGCTGAGTTAACCAGATCCCTAGAGATCCCGTGGCAGGAAAGAATTCCATGCTGCAGCCTAGAGCCAGGGGAGTGTGTAGGCTTCAGCATCTTAAGTTGCCTGCAGGAGGCTGCAGACCCTGTTTGCCTTTATGTAGCACATCTACCAAGGAGCAAAGAAAGTTAGAATCAATCTAGATTCTGGACTGGAATAGCATATCAGGAAATGTCACAACATGAAGCTTACTGCATCTTGGCTAAGGGAGGCATTGTTCTTATTCATTCAAAACCATTGGCTCAGTCTCTCACAGCGCTAGACATAGAGAATCCAGAGATATGTAAGACATAGACCCTGCCCTCAAGGAAGCCAGGTCTTCTAGGATGCTAGGGCCATAGAAACAATGCAACTATTATAAAACTATAGGCAAATTGGAGTCTTTTCTCACACTTCTTACAGTAGTTTGAAAAGTTGAGCCATGATTTCAAGTTATTTTGTCCACCTATTAGACATTAGGATGAATACTAGTTCTATCCAAGAATAAATATTTCCATTACCCCATTCCTCACCCTTACAACTAAAAAACCATAACAAACAGAAGTAAAAACAAAGACCATATGATTCTTTCAATAGACACAGAAAAAGCATTCGACAAAATTTAGCACCCCTTTACAATAAGAACCTTTAACAAAATAGGTATAGACAGGACGTACCTAAAATTGATAAAAGCCATACATGACGAACCCACAGCCAACATCAAAATGAATGGAGAAAAATTGAAAGCATTCCAACTTAGAACTGAAACCAGACAAGGTTGCCTTCTCTCACCACTTCTATTCAACATAGTGCCAGAAGTCCTAGCCAGAACAATCAGACAAGAGAAGGAAATAAAGAGCATCCAAATGGGGGAAGAAGAGGTCAAACTATTGCTCTTTGCTGATGATATGATCTTATATCTAGAAAACCCCAAAGATTCTGTCATGAGAATAGTGGCATTGACAAAAAAATTCAGCAAAGTTGCCTCAGGTTACAGAATCAATGTACACAAATGAGTAGCATTCCTATACACCAACAGCAGTCAAACTGAGAACCAAATAAAAGACTCAATGCCCTTCACAATAGCAACAAAGAAAATGAAATACCTAGGAATATATTTAACTAAGGAGGTGAAATAACTCTACAGGGAGAACTACAAAACACTGAGAAAGGAAATAGCAGAGGATGTAAACAGGTGGAAAATCATAACCCATGCTCATGGGTTGGAAAAATCAACATTGTTAAAATGTCTATACTACCCAAAGTGATCTACAGATTCAATGCAATCCCTATTAAAATACCAACATCATATTTTTCAGATCTATAAAAAATAATTTTATGCTTCATATGGAACCAGAGAAGACCCTGTGTAGTAAATGCAATCTTAAGCAAAAGGAACAAATTGGGAGAAATCAATTTACCAGACTTCAAGCTATACTACAAGGCTATAATAACTAAAACAGCATGGTACTGGCACAAGAAAAGAAACATAGACCAATAGAACAGAACTGAGAAACCAGATATAAAACCATCCTCATATAGCCATCTAATCTTCAACAAAGCAGACAAAAACATACACTGGGGAAAAGAATCCTTATTCAATAAATGGTGCTGGGAAAATTGGCTAGCCACATGTAGAAGACTGAAACAGGATCTGCACCTCTCACCTCTCACAAAAATCAACTCATGGTGGATAACAGACTTACACACCTAAGGCATGAAACTATAAGAACTGTAGAAGAAAATGTTGGAAAAACTCTTATAGACATTGGCCTAGGGAAAGAATTTATGAAGAAGACACCAAAGGCAATCACAGCAATGACAAAAATTAATAAATGGGACTTGATTACACTGCTGATGGGACTGCAAATTAGTGCAACCTTTGTGGAAAAGAATTTGGAGATACCTCAAGCAGCAAGAAATAGAAATACCATTCGACCCAGCAACAGCATTGTTGGGCATCTACTCAAAAGAGCATAAGACATTCTGTTATAAAGACATCTGCACCCGATTTTTTATCGCAGCACAATTCACTATTGCAAGGTCATGGAAACAACCCAAGTGCCCGTCAATTCAGGAATGGATAATTAAAATTTGGTATATGCTCGCAATGGAATATTACTCAATTCTAAGAAACGACAGTGAGCTAGCACCATTTATGCTATCCTGGATAAAGCTTAAGCCCGTTATCCAAAGTGAGGTGATACAAGATCTGGAAAATGGGCTACACATCTACTCGCCATCAAATTGGTACAGACTGATTTAAACTATGATACTCAAATAGTTGTAGTGTTCACCAGGGATTAGGAGGGTGAGACCCACAACTTAGGGATGTGACGTACATTGTTGGGGGGAAGGGATTACCTCTAACCCTTCTT
>VBSM01002223.1:6402094-6413856 GCA_008086735.1 Cheirogaleus medius | reverse complement strand
TATGTATCCCTAACAATACTTGTACCCCCATAATAAGAGGAAATAAAATAATAAATAAATAAATAAAAGTGAATTATCTCAAAAAATAATGGGATTTGATCAAATTAAAAAGCTTCTGCACAGCCAAGGAAACCATCACAAGAGCAAACAGACAACCTACAGAATAGGAGAAAATATATGCATGCTACATATCTGATAAAGGGCTAATAATTAGAATCTATATAAAACTCAGGAAAATCAGCAAGAAAAAAGTCAAACAATCCCATTAAAAAGTGGAAAAAGGACATGAACAGAAAATTTTCAAAAGAAGACAGAATAATGACCAACAAACATATGAAAAATTGCTCAACATCTCTAATCATCAAGTAAATGCAAATCAAAACCAAAATGAGATATCACTTAACTACAGTGAGAATAGCTTTTACGAAAAAGTCCCAAAACAATAAATGTTGGCATCAATGCAGAGAGATAGGAACACTCCTACGTTGCTGGTGGGACTGCAAACTAGTACAACCTCTATGCAAAGTAATACGGTGATACCTCAAAGAGCTACAAGTACAACTACCATTTGATCCAGAAATGCCATTACTGAGCATCTACCCAAAGGAAAAAAAAGATTTCCTATAAAAAAGACATTTGCACTCCAATGTTTATAGCAGCACAATTCACAATTACAAAGATGTGGAAACAACCCAAGTGCCCATCAATACATGAGTGGATTAATAAAATGTGGTATATGTATACCATGGAGTTCTACTCAGTCACAAAAAACAATAGTGATCTAGCACCTCTTATATTATCCTGGATAGAGCTAGAGCCCATTCTACCAAGTGAAGTATCCCAAAAATGGAAAAACAAGCATGACATGAACTCACCATCAAATTGGTATTAATTGATCAACACTATGTGCACATATAGTAGTAATATTTATCGGGTGTCAGGCAGGTGGGAGGGGTAAGGAGCAGATGGGTATATGCACATCTAATGGGTGTGGTGCACACCACCTGGGGGATGGACACGCTTGAAGCTCTGACTCGGGTGGGGAAAAGGCAATATATGTAACCTAAACATTTGTACCCCCATAATATGCTGAAATTAAAAAACAAAACATAACACAACCTACAAGCATAGGAAGACTCTGAAGGTGCTCAGAGGAAGGCAGACTGCCTAGGGACCTCAAGTTGAGGAGCAACAAGGCAGTGATTTCCTGGGAGCTTTTTCTTCGTTGCTGTTTCCATAACCCAGACAGGGCACTGCAGAACCCTCCAACCCAGAGCCGCCCACAGGCACAGACCAAAAACATTAAAAAATTAAAATATAAGCTCCAAGAAAATCCTGTTTCCCCCAGCCCAGCCAAGGGATCAGAGAAAGTATCCTTTAACAGCATAAAACTATGTTTGGCAGTAACTGCCCTGCTTGAGTCAAATTCCAATTAAAAGAATTCTGAAATCCCTCAACGAAACCAAGAGGGGCTGAGCTTCCATTCTACTCCCACTCCTGCCCAACATAAGCAGACTGAGGCACACCCATTCCCCCACCAGGATAGCGGCAGTGGGCTCTACTGGGAATTGAGCCCACCCAACATGAACAGGACTGAAGACAACATTCAAGCCAGTCTCCACAGCCCTCCCCACCCCGGGCATGCCAGGGCCCGGTGTGGAGCTGAGCCTCTACCCTCACTTGGCATCAACAAAACAGAACAAGGTGGTCAAAGGCAGGGCAAGTCCACACTCTGCTTTCTCCCCTTCACGGTGTCAGGAAGACCCAGTGAAGACCTGAGCCTCCACTCTGCTGTTATCCGTGAAAGGTAACCTAGTCAGCACTCTGCTTCTCCACCTCTCCCAATGTCGTCAGAATCTAGCAGAAACCTGTGCTTCCACTCCCAGCTTGCAGTAACAAGGCAGAGAGGCAGGGGACAAGGGGGAAGCCATGCAGGCAGCCACACAACTTATAACTTGAGACCCTCCCAGAGAACATCAAAAAAGAGCCTAATGCTGGGACCTGCCCCTTGGACGTGCATGCTGACCTAACCACTAAAATTAGAAATGAACTGTGAAAGTGATCTAGCCTAAAATACACAAGCTGTTGGTGTCTAAGGGGCTTTGAATGTTTCTTCAACTCAATTGAATGACAAACCTAATAGGTGCCAGGCATGACTAGGTGCTTGAAATACAGAGTAAAAGATGCTTTCTATGCTATTCAGGGTTTCACAGCCCTAAGATTCAGACAGGTGGATAATTCAGCAGTGGAGCCGCAGGTGAAGAGGGCTATAATGAAGACTTACACAGGGAATTACAAGCACGGGAGAGGAGCCCGTAACCCAGAGCAGAGAGTCGGAGAAGCATTCACGCAGATTTGAGAAAAAAAAATAGTTCATCGAATAATGGAATGACCTGAATGAATGAGTAGAAACTACCAGGTGAAAAAGGTGAATAAAGTTTATAGCCAGACTCTAAATGAGAGGTGCTTCACTTTCTGTAAGCACACATGCATTTACCTTCTAACTGTGCCGCCCGGGTACATGGCTCCCACTGGACACATGGCAAAGTTTCCATATCTTCTCACTTCCCTACCTCTGAGAGGACCTGACAAGGTGCTACCAGGTCTCACAAGAAAACTGGAAACCTCCCTTGGGAGGTGGTAGGGAAGGTGCCCTACTCTTATCGATCCTGAGCTCCTGACACTAAGCCAGCCCCTTTCTCTGGGAGACCTGAAAGCCTTCTATTGAAAGCTGGATTCCTGCCTGGGTGGGCTGTGTCCGCAGCCCACCCCTTCCTGCTCACCTCCCTGCCTCTTTAATGCTGGGGCCTTAGAGGCATTTCTGCAGGGCGCAGAGGGAAAAAAGCCTGGAGACAAGGCCTCAATTCTGGAAGTCCTCTAATCTGTTCCATTGACCAAGTAAATCCTACCTCCTGTCTGAGATCTCTCGTGCTCAAACAAAAGTCTGCACATTTTCCTCAGAGCGCTCTGCCACTTAATGAAACCCAGAGTCCATTATGTCTTGTCACTGAAAGTGAATTCTGACAATGGCTGTAACGGTTCCCGGGGAGATGACAGTGCATGTGTCCGACTCTTTAAGAGACAATTGTGTGTGGTCACACAGAGCTTTGTGGATTGGCAGGTGGGTAGGAAAAGAGGCACCTGTCACACTCGCTCTCTCGCCTGCTGCCATGACCCACTTGGAAAAAAATGAAATGATGAGCAGAAGACAACCATCCAAGTTCAAAGGAAGACCCAACACCATCTGCCTCCACCGGCGTTCTCTAAAGGTTTATGGCCATAAATAAGACGTGCAGAAGGCATGTGCATTTCTGCATGTAGTTTTACATGGTATATTATATTATCATATTACATATTCATTTTTTCTATTTTTTTGTCTCCAAAATTGTAAGAATAATGCTACCTTCTCCACACATTCTTATCCGAAATGCTAAGGCTAAGGAGGGACATAATGATATCTCAAATAAGTGTTGCTGCTGTTATTATTGGTACTGCCAATTTCGTGCAATGGGAATCATTACGCTCATAAAGGACTTTCAGTGTACTGAAAGTTTCCATGTTCACTGCTGGTGAGACAATTGTTATTATCACTATGTACAGAGTATCAGGGAAGTTAAGTGACTGGCCTCAGGGCTCAGACTAGTAATGACCGAGCTACAAAGTATAGAGTAGAGTGGTAGTTAAGGGCTTGGCTTTTGAGTCCAGACCACAGGGATCCGAATCTTCGCTTTACTACTCTTTAGTTATGCAACACTGGGGATGTTACTTAGCCTCTCTGCCTATTCATTTCTTCGCCTATAAAAATGTCTTACTTTATAGATTGTTGTGTGGTTCAAATAAGATCATTGATAAGTACTTAGAGCTGTGTCAGGAATATAGTATGCACTCAATAAACATTGGCCGCTATCATCGAACTTAGGTTTTCTGAATCTAACACTCCTTCCACTCATAACTCTAAAGACACTACACATTAGAATTTGTTTTAAATTTAAAATTAACTGGGATTTGGGATATAAGTCTACTCTCATTTAAGAGGTGGTGAGAGTAGTCGCCTAAGGAGTATGCCACAGGGTAGAGATTCATGGAACAGAGATGAAAGCCCAGCGGAAAGGCTTAGATTATATTTTTATACAAGGAAGAATAGATTCGATAAGACAGAAGTATTCTATACTCCTATACAGTCCAAAAATATGGCTGATTCCTTATTAATATACATTATCAAATAGACATAAAGGATTAAGAAGGAATTTCAACTATCCAAAAGCTGCTAGAAACAGAATGTCTCACAAATCCCTGTGATATTTCATTGATAATTGGCTTATTCTTAGAAGAAATAAAAAAAAATAGTGGGGACGGGGGAAATGGAGGAATTATGATCCTAGACTGACTAATAGGAAGACGTGCTCGGTAATGCAGAAGAGACAAGATTCAGGGAGAAAGTAGCCCACAAATCTTATATTTTTAATAATAGAAAGGAAATATATTTATGTATACTACTTAATTTGTATCTTGAAGCCAAGATTTGAATTCGAATTCCAATTTCACTGCTTGGCTTATGCATGACTTCAATCATTTACCAAAACTCCCTGAAAGTCATTTTCCTTTACTTAAAGGAGATGCAAATGAATCTATTTGTTATCAGAAGTATTGTTTTAATTAAATGAAATGATATATGTGACAAATCTAGCACAGTGCCTGGCACAAAATGGATACTTACAAAATATATTAAATTCTGTATCTTGGGTTTGAAACTTCACAGGGTTCAAAGACATGATAGGGAGTCTCCCATAGTCAGAGAATCCAAGAGCACATGGCTGACATTACATAGGGATTTCTGAGAAGTGACTTTATGATGATACAATTATGAACAACTCTAACAAAAGAGGAAATGCTGTTGCAGTAAGTAGTGTAGATTCACGGAGACACCGTGACAAGCTCAGGTTGCAAAAGGCCGAGAATAAAAAGATGAACAGGGGGATATGTGAGCGAGGAGAAACATAAAACAGGTGCACAACAACCCATAGGATGCTGTGTGAGGGGCTGAACCGCAGCAAACTGAGATTCTCAAAAATGCTACAGATAGTCAGCAAAGACTTTGAAGCTTCATCTGGTGTAGGCAGTGGAACAAGGAAGCAAAAAGCAACTGCTTGGATGTAAACAGTATATTATTAACCTGGGAGAGGACCCTGGCAAAACCCCACATACACCTCCTCTTTTTACCCTTTCACCCGTCAGAGTGGATGATCTGGAAACTGGAAGAACCAAAGCAAACATTGCAAATGAAGGATTCTAGCATCAGGTCTGAAAGGGAACCCTGAGTCCAAATTCAGAGAGTTACCAGCAGGCAATGGTACAGAGCAAAGCCCCTAAAGACCGGTGTAAGGACTTTTACTTCTAGTGATATAAGCACTATTATGAGCACAGAAACAACAGGAGCTGACTTGGGCGTTAAGGGGATTGCATGACTCCTGCGTTGGAAAGAGATGGAAGAATGGCAAAGATAGAAGCCAACAGATCAGTTAAGATTCTGCTATAATGCTTCAAGTTAGAAATGATAGAGATTGGACCAAGAAGTTGGCCATAGAGGCAGTAAAGGCTTCTAGACACATTTTTTTCAGCATATTATGGGGGTACAAATATTACAGTTACATATATTGCCCATGCCTCCCCTCCCCCCTCGAGGCAGAGCTTCAAGCGTTTGGGGGATGGTCACGCTAGACACATTTTTAATATTTTGTTATAAAAATTCCAAACATATACAGAAATGGCAAGAACACAAAAGTAGAGTGAGGACCCATCAAAAAACTTCAGCTGTGTCATATATTGCTTTTTCTATACTCATTTTCCCCTACTCCCACTGGATTAGTGGGAAGCAAATACTAATCCATAAATAATTCAGTATGTATCTCTAGAAGTTAGAGTCTTGTTAAAAACATAACCACATTGCCACTTTCACATCTGAGAAACTTAACAATAATTCCTTAACAGCATCAAATATCTAATCAGCATTTAAATTTACTCTATTGTCTCATAATTTATGTTTTTACAATTTTTTTGAGTCAGTATTCAAACAAGGTTCACGTATTACATTTCTTTAATGACTCCTAAGGTTTTATAACCTAGAAATTTCTGTTCTCCTTTTTTTCCCCTAAAACTTATTTTTGAAGAAACCAGGTTGCTAGTACTGTACATTTTCCCATATTCTAGATTTTGGTGAATGCATCCTACAGGCTGTTTAACACATTTCTTTGTCCCCTAAATGTCTCATAAACTGGCACTTAGATTTAGATCCTTGATCAGATTCCATTTTTAAAAAAATTTTTGGCAAGAATACTTTATAAATAGTAATATGTACTTTCATCGGGAGGTACTTAATGTCTGATTTTGCCTCTTTTCTATTATGTTAATATTGAGCAGTGGATACAGATATTGTCACCCTGGCACATCCTGAATTCCCACCTCAGCTGTTCCCTTGATGTTCTTAGCAGACATCAAGAAGCATTGCATCTATACATTATTTTATTTTATTCAGGGCTGCGAACTAGTGATATTGTAATACTATCATTCCTTTTTTGTTCATTTGCTATAAAATTCTAGAAGAGAAAATTTTCCTTATCAAATATTTGATTACCTTGAGGTATAATTTGTACAGAAAAAGCAGACAGATGTGTGTTTGCCTTATTTTTAACCAATTTTCAGAATAATGAGTTATCTTTCTAGCATCCTCCCAAGGTGAGCAATGTGATTCATGATTTTGTATCATTATGAAATCATGGATTTAAAATGTGTGTTGTATTTCAATACATCATCAAAATTATTGTTTTTATTAGATTCTTTGAGATAATTGTAAAGTTACATGAGTTATAGGAAATGATACAGAGAGAACCCGTACACCATTCACCCAGTTATCCTCAGTGATAACATCTTGCTTAACTGTAGTAAAATATCTCAGCCAGAACACTGACACTGTCAGTCACGATACAGACCATCTCCATCACAACAAGGATCCCTCCTGCTTCTACACCCTCTTAGGTCCTGTCCCCAGGGCTCTTTAACCTCTGGCCACCACTAATCTAGTCTTCTATGATTTATCATCTAAAGAATGTTATGTAAATGGAATCATATGATAAGTAACCTTTGGGGATTGACTCTTCTTATTTAGCATAATTCCCTGGAAATTGATCCAGGTTATCAGGTACATCAATACTTCATTCCTTTTGGTTTCTGAGTAATATTCCGTTGTATGTGTGCAGCATGGCTTGTTTAAGCGTTTACCTTCTGAAGGACATCTAGGTTGTTTCCAGTGCAGGGATATTATTAACAGAGCTTCGATAAACATTCGTGTCTAGATTTTTATGTAAGTTCTCATTTCTCTGGGATAAATGCGCCAGAGGACAATTGTTGGTTCATGTAGTAGTTGCGTGTTAATTTTTCAAAGAAATTGCCAAACTGTCTTCAAGGTGCCTATGCTATTTAGTATTTCGACAAGCAATATAAGAGTAGTCAATTTTATTCCCATCCTCGCCGGCATTTTTGTTTTCATTTTTCTATATTTTTCTTTTGTGCCTATGATGTCTAACTTGGCCCAGTACTATTTGTTGAAAAATTCATCCTACTACCGTAGAATTACTTTTACATCATTGTCAAAAACCAGTTGATCATTTTTTGTGTATTATATTTCTAAGTCTTCTACTTTGTTTCATTGATCCATGTGTATTGTTCTTCCAATATTACATAGAATTTTAGCTATATAACAAGTCTTGAAATTAGGTATACCTCACTTTATTCTTCTTTTACAAAACTATTTTGGTATTTTAGTTCTTTGTCTTTTTATATATGTATTGGAATAATCTTAACTATAGCTACAAAAAAAAATCTTCCTGGGATTTTAATAGCAATTGCATTAAATTTGTATATCAATTTAGGAAGAATTGATATCTTTACTCTGTTGAGTCTTTCAATCCATAAACACAGTATGCATCTCCATTTGTTTGGATCTCCTTTGATTTCTTTCACCAGTACATTGTATTTTTCAGCACACAATACTAGCATATGTTTTGTTGGATTTACACCTAAGTATTTCTCTTCTCTGGGCAACTATAAATGGAATTGCATTTTTAATTTTGGTGTTTATATGTTCATTGCTAGTATATATAGAAATGTAGTTGAATTTTATGTTTATATTGTATTCTGTGGCTTGTTAAACATGTTATTAATTCCAGGAGTTTTTTGTAGATTCTTCGGGATTTTCTACATAGACAATCATCTGCTAACTATTATAAATAAAATATAGTTTTATTTCCTCCTATATTGTCTATACAAATTTACTTCCTTTACTTACTGTGCTGATTTGACTAGGACTTCCAGTGCTATGTCTAATAAGAGTGGGGAGAGCAGAATGGTTGCCTTGTCCCTGAGCTTTGGAGGAAAGCATCCAGTCTTTCAGCATTATGTACAATGTTAGCTTCGGTTTTCTGCAGCTGGTCTTTATTGAGTTGAATAAGATTCCCCTCTATCTTTATTATATTGGAGAGTTTCTAATCATGAATAGATATTACATTTTGTTATATACTTTTTCTGCCTTGGTTGATATGGTCATGTGATTTTTCTTCTCTGTCAATCTTTTTTTTCCTGCCAATCTTTTGATTGGTGTCTCTAAACAATTTACAATTAGTGTATTTGTGGATTCCTATGGCTTAGTATTTCCTTTTATATTTTCTGTTCCTTCTCTGCTTTTCATTTTCTGTTTCTTTTTCCTGCTTTCCTATGGGTCACTTTAACATATTTTAGAATTCCATTTTGATTTAATTTATCTGTGGTGTTTTGAGTGTATCTCTTTTCATAGCTGTGTTAGTAGATGCTTCAGGTAAATTATACATATTTAGATATATAGCTGAGGGGGCACATAATATATATAATATTTATTATATATATATACATACACACAGATATATATAATTTCCACTGTTTATTGACATTTTGCCAGTTTGAAAGAAGTATACCAATCTTCCTTCCCTTTACATCACTTTGTCCTGCCATGTGGGTTCACTCAGCTTCTTGAATCTATAACATTATGTCTTTTAGCAAATTTGAGAAATTCAGCCACTATCTCTTCAAGTAATTTTTCAGTCACATCTTCTTTCTCCTCTCCTTCTGAGATCCAAAGACATGGATGTTAGATCTCTTGTTATAGTCCCATGGGTCTCTGAAACACTGTTCAATTTTTTCTTTTTAGTCTATTTTCTCCCTGTTGTTTCTTATCATTGCCACATGGCCAAAGAAGTCCAGGTTTCCCACTCTGCCTTTATTAACACCTGAGAGGGGTTTCTCATTATTGTTGGGCATATTTAGGAGTTCTGGCTCTCTGCGAGGCTTCCACCGATACCTAGTGGAGGGATGAAGTGTTCTCTGACCTCCAGTAGCTTTAGGGACCAGGAGCAAGGGTGACCTTATTACCACCGGGTGGTAATGAAAGCCTTAACTCTCCATAAGCCGCCTCTGACACAAACTCAGCAGGTAGAAAGAGAGAGGAGTGCCTTGTTATTACAAGATAGGTGTGAAATTCAGGCTCCCTCTGTCCTTTCCACTAGCACCACATGGGAAGAGGGGGTCATTTCCACCTGGTGCAGGTGAATGTCCTAGTTTGCTTTACTGTGCTTTCTCTGTCACCATCCCAGTGGGGGTTGTTGGGCTCCTTATTTGACCTTTACTGATGCTGGTGAGGGTGGAAATACACTTTTTGTGTGTGTGGTGTTTGGCTGGAATACAGTGGTTGTTGAATAATACGTTTTTGTTTTTCTTTTTAGGTTGCTCTTTTCTGGTCCAGAGTAGGATGGTGGTTGGGTGGGGGTTGCCTGCACCCGTTGGCACTTTCACGTTACTATCTTCTTGGGCTCCAAATCTAGCATATATGGGGCAAAAAGAAAGATCACGGAGCTCATGAAAGTGTTTTTCATTTGGTCCTGAGATCAGTGGCCAGTCTACCTTCTTCTCTCCACTTTGTAGAATTTTATATCTGTTTTATATATAATTCCATAGTTTTTAGTTGTACTTAGGAGAGGGGATAGGGAAATGTGCATCTGCTGCATATTCCTAAAAGCAGAGTCTGATTGTTCTTTTTAATGCTAAAAGTGTCCAATTTTTAGTCAAAGGGAATATCTTCAAGTTGGTTATTGTCTCCTTTGGATATCATCTTAGCAGTATTTGGTAGCTTCCTTGTTTTCTGACATAGTAATAGGCTGTAGGCTCATTATCTTACTCTCTGAGTAAAAGTCTGTGAAAGTGTATGTGTTTCAAAAAAATACCAATATTATTACTAGCAATATGATTATGGAAAGTAGTTTACAGTGAGAGTTTTTTTTGTGTGTGTATTTTTTATTCTGTGCTTTGGGTGTGGCACACAAATTATTTGTTTTAAATCCCTTTGAAATAGTGCCATTCTGTGTTAAATGCTCTAAATGTGATACACTTTAAGGTTTATTATTTTTATTTTGCCTTTGAAATTTAAGGATTGCATTCATTTCTAGTTTATTTGGTTTTATTTTATAATTATGCAGAATATTATTTAGTTCAGATGCCAAATATATAAAATAAGGCACATTTAGAGATGTCTAGCTTCTATCTAGACGTGCCTAAATTTGTTTTCTCCAATCTGTCTGCTATTTGTTCCACTGATTCTCGGAGTGTTGATTTCATTGCATGTAAAAATATTGTTATATACAATAGGCTTATTTCTGGATTTTCTGTTTTATTAGTCTTTTGTGCTATTCATGCACCAATCCCCATTGTTTTATCTGCAAAGTTTTATTACATGTTCTAATATCTTGTTGAGCTAGTACCCTTCCATTGTGCTTTTTTAGAAGAGCTACTCTGGCTTCTTTGTTTTGCCAAGTAAATTTATAATCAACTAATCATGCTTTTGGAATAAATCAAATGGTATTTGGAGACAGTATTATTTTAAGTTTACAAATTAGATTATGGATATATTCTGAAGATATATCCAATAAACTTTCCAGAGAGGTCAGATGTGAGGTGTAAGAGAACAAGAACAAGTAAGGATAATCCCAAAATATTTTGCCTAGGGAAATGGAAGGCTAGAAGGGCAGCTACGGCAGCAGCGGGATTAGGAGCAAAGATCATGAGCTTAATTTTAGATATGATGGTTTCCAGGGTCCTATTATATAATTAATTAGACATGTGAAGAAGGCAACTGGTAACATGAATCTGGCATTCAAGGTAAAGGTCATGGCTAGAGATATGAAGTTCAGAGTTACTGTCAAGAAGTTGGTATTTAAATCTACACAACCAGTTGACTTTGCCCAGGGAAGGAGTAATGGAGGGCTAGGCTGAAAGGAAAGTTGTGACACTCTTGTTGAAAGCAAAGTAACTGAGAAACAGATCAGGAGCCTGGAGGAATGTTGAATCAAAGCTAAGACTTGCGGGGGAGTGTTTGAGGCAGGCCGGCAAGGAGATTAGCTGCTTCTCCCCACAGAGCCTAGTCCCTAAGATAGGGGTCACCACAGAGGATAAGGAAGCTGATAGGAAACATAGAAAATAAAAGAATACACAGAGACTAAGGTATAGTTTATAGCTTTCCGTAAAAGACCAGATATAACAGTGGGTTACTCAGGAGACTGGACAGATCCCCATGAACTTCCAGCAATATGGTTAGATTCATACAGGTTTTTAGAATCACAGATATCAATTATCAGTTGTCAGGGTAACATATTTACATATCAGGGAATGCAGTTGCTAGGGGAGAC
>VBSM01002223.1:6367742-6401994 GCA_008086735.1 Cheirogaleus medius | reverse complement strand
ATAGCAGCCTCTAATAAGTGAACCATTGAGTTCACACATTCCTTCAGGGCAAAAAGCTGCAAACTCCTATTTCTGTCTTTAATATAGCAATATTGGGTGATACAATAAAATAATGGTCTTATGAGCCACATTTCATTAATTCCTCAATCATATTTTCCCAACAAAGACTGTTGTTGGTTCAATACCAACATACATAGAAAGACAAAGAGCTAAAAAGTGGGGGACGAAGGAAGAAAAATCCAGAGATGGGTTGACTTGGGAATGCCAAGTCTGAGAAAGACCAAGGCTCATCAAGGGAACAGTTTAGGTCTATATGCCCTGGGAGTTGGCAGCTATAGGCAGTGTTCTATGCTTATAATTTTCTGCAGAAAGAGACGTTCTTGGGAGGCAGTGTCTTGATAATGATTATAGTTTACAGCATTTATAGTGCTGTTTTTCTCAGGGTTCTTTGTTGCAAACAACAGTTACAATCTCTGGCTATCTTAATTATAGGAAGAATCTATTAGAAATATAAGAATATAGAGAGTTTCATAAAACTGAGAGGATGAAGATCAAACCTTGGAAAATGGCAAGACCCACATAACCCTTGAGGCTCAGTAGGTAAGAAATACAGCATCTGTGTCATAGGAGATTTGGTAATGGTGCCCTCATGCTGAAGACAGCTACGGCCACCCAGGAAACCAATCACAGCTTCTGGGAACTCACTCTAGCTCCCTTCATCTTCTTATGACTTCCTCCAAAATCAAAGCCCTGAATATAAGTATCTGATTGGCCACGTTTAGGTCCTGTGCCTCTACCCTGGTTGTGCTGAAAGGAGAAAGCAGCTTCTATTGTGGGAGATGCAGTACTGCAATCTACCAGTAATCTGTGCTGTGGGGGAATTCTTCAACAATAAAAAGGATTGAATGCTGGACAGCCAAAAATTAAGTGACAAAATGTTCATCACATGTGATAAAAGAATTTGTAGATGTGATAAATCAGTGAACTCCCAGGAAATGAGAATGGAGAGGAGATGATACCTGGAGACTAAAGACATCATTTTAATCCTAATTTCTCAAAAGCAGGAAAGGATAGATTCTGGAAACTGCCAGCTAGTAAATTTAGGAGTGTTGGTAGCAAGGAATAGGCTGAGTTGGGGAATCAAAGCTGAACAGGGTCAGGGTCAGGAGGGGAGTTGGTCAGGAGGGGAGTTGGTCAGGCAATATTCTAAAAGAGCTTATTGAATGACTGATCTGTTACCAATGAAATACTGCCATGCACAAGAGCTAATGCATTTAGTTATCGGATTGTAATTCAAAAGGATCTTAAAAGCCTAGAAACCTGGGCCAAAATATACTGGAAAAAATAGGACAAATGTAACTGGGGCAAATGTAAAATTGTGCATGTAGGTTCAAAAAAGCAATTGCTCTCTTAGAAGAGGGAATTTAGCCTGTGCTCAGAAATTTAGTAGTATAAGGAACTTGAAAACTCATATAATTCAGTCGCCTCATTTGACAGTTGCCTCATTTAACTTGAAGCCCAGAAAAAGGGACTCTCCCAAGTATTCACAGTCAAATAATAGTAGGATCAGAATTAGCACTGAAGTCTCATGATTAACTCCCTTACAATACTTAAAAATGGCCATGGAGGGCCTTTAACCTGGCACCCATTCCAAGAAAATAATTTGCTGGAGCTTAGGGAAGCATATGTTCACTAGGTGCTAATAGTATTATGCAGCTTCTAAAATATTAACACAAACTTAGCCAGCAGTGAGAGAGGCACAGTGTTCAGAGCTTGGGAAACGGTGCAGTATCTTCCGCCCGGGTCAGTCACCCTGGAGGACGGTGCTCGTTTCTGTCAATCATGTTTAAGAAGGATTCTGGCTAATGCGAATCCTGAAAGAGACAAACCTTCCAGATGGATCCTGGGCTAACGCTAACTGGGCCTAAATTCAAAATAGAGCCTGGCACCCATTTACTGACTAGAGGTCACATAGTGCTCTGTGTTCCTGGAAACCCCCCACTTAACTTTGGGACTTTCATAGCTGTCTGTTCCTGCTTATCTGTCTGAATCAACTAAGCTACTGTGACCTGCGAGGATCAATGGAACACAACAAGCTTCAACCAATAATAACGAAGCAAGTTTGCATCCCTCGTTTGCATAAGCCAACTGTAGCGGGGAACCTGGGCGGGGACCTTATAAAAGGCAAATCCTCTCTTTGTTCTCTCAGAATGCACCTTTGTTTTGTACAGATGACTGCATCTCCCTGGTTTGCAAATAAAGCGTCTCTCTCTCTCTCTTTTTATTCTATTATTTATTTATTTTTTGCAGTAGGAGGGGAGGCCAGAGAATGACGGGGGCATTGGCCTAAAGTCTCTCTTAATCTGATACTTCTTTCTTAGTCATTGTGTTAACACTAATCAGAGACAGTCCAGAGGAAGGAGGGTGAAGGTTCTGGAACATGACACGGACATGGCTCAAGGAAAAGTGGATGGGAAAAGAAGCAGGTAAAGGAAGAGATAGTAGATGCTCCCTTATCTATCAGGAACTCTTGTGCAAAGAAGAAAGAGATGTTTCCTAGGTTGCCATCACTGGCCCCACAGCAGAACTGGGACCACTGGGCGGAATGGACCCGGAAAAGATGCATTAATGTAGGGGAGCGGGAGCCCCCTGTCGGTGAGGCTATGTAAGTACAATCTCATCTACTTACTCCATGGCGGGGGCGGTGCAGCAGCAAGTAATATAAGGCCCCTTTAAACTCCTAGCTTTCTGTGAGTCTATTACTTTCCTGAGGCAGACATTAATTTTTTTTCTATCAGATATTAAAGTCTTTGAAATTAAACTCATTATAATGTCTGAAAAAGAATGACCCCGTCTTACGCTCTCTGTGGTCCCCACAGTGGTTAGAACAATGAAAGATACACAAAAAGTGTTCAATCAATACTGGCTGGCTGATAGAGCCTTTGATATTCTTTTCTATTCCTCCTCCTTCTGCCACACTCATTGATCCTGATCCATTAACCGCAGCGTGGCAAAGAGAAAATTGTTACACACACATGCATGGTTGTATCTGGGTATCTTCAAGGAAATAGAAAAAAAAAATGAGAAATGATGTTTAAAACTTACATAATTGTGCAGAATAATACTTAAACATACACAGTTGTTGGAGTGGCGGGGGTTGTAAAAAGAGCTAATTCTGGCTCTCTACCTCTATACACAAGATAGGTTCCTGTACTTATCTTTTCTCTGCCCCATATTTTTTCCTATAGCCATTTTAATTTAACGTTGAGATGCATGCTATTACAATAGGATGAAAAGAATTTCAGTTTGGAGGGCTGGGAAAGGGTAGGGCAGATTTATGGCAGAGCTCTTAGCTCAGATATTGAGTTTAATACTGCCTCTGTCTCTTGCATTATTGTGTGTATTTGGAAAGTGACTTCAGTGATGAGCCTCAGTTTCCTCAACTGAAATCCAGAAATAATGTTGCTAACTTCTACAAGTTGTCAGTGGGATTAACCCAAATCTAAAAAAAAAAGTAGGCCCTCATTAAAATTAGTTCCCTTGCATTTGCCTGTGATGATACTCCAACTAACAGTCATTTTGTGAAATTTCTATTTTTAAATTTTTTTTATTTCAGCATATTACAGGGTTACAAATGTTTAGGTTATATATATTGCCTTTGCCCCACTCGAGTCAGAGCTTCAAGTGCGTCCATCCCCCAGACGGTGTACACTGCACCCATTGGGTGTGTATATACCCATCTTCTCCTCCCCCCTCCCACCTGCCCGACACCCGATGAATGTTATTACTGTATGTGCACATAAGTGTTGATCAATTAGTACCAATTTTATGATGAGAACATGTGGTGCTTTTTCCCCCATTCTTGTGATACTTCACTTAGCAGAATGAGCTCCAGCTTTATCCGGAATAATACAAGAAATGCTAGATCTGTGAAATTTCAAAGGCCTTTTCTCTGTAGGAAGTTTTACTTCCAATCCCACTTGAGAAGTACCTTCCTTAGCCCAGGAAATTATGTGTGAATTAATTTGCCAACTCTGCTCAATGGGTAGTGATTGTCCAGAGCACTATTAAAAGTGTTTCTCAGCCATCCATTGACTTCCAGAGGAACAAGAGAACTGAATAGTTACAGTGGGCAGCAAAGTGGGAAGCAAGGATGCCATGTATTTGCCATCTCTGCCTTCAGCTTAAAGGCGAAGGAAGTGAATGATGAAAAATCTCTAGATCAGAAATCTAAATTTGCATTATGACTAAGTGATTTCAATTACTTTTGTTTCAGTTTTCATAACTGTAAAAAATTGAGATTAATAAAAATGATAATGATGATGCTGCTGATGGTACCTGCCCTGTGTGTACCATTGAAACACCGAGAGCGATGGATGGGGAAGTGTCAAATGTCTTACGGGGTCCATCAAGTGCATACTCTAAGGGAGGCTAGTAGAAAGGAGCCCAAATGGTAACCAGGTAACGAGGAGCACTAAAGGGAAAGGAAAGAGAGTCTGTGAGGGCAAAAGAGAGGGTGATCAAATATTTTTACCTTCTCAATTTGCATAGAGGGCCTCCTATAGCAAACATACCTCTTTAACCTGTGATGTTGAGGAATTACTGCAAAATAAAATCAAGGACATTGCAGAAGGAAATGTGTCACTGTGAATTAATGGGCTGTTTCTCTATTCTTCTCTACTCTCACAAAGAGAGAAGCGGATGTGTGAGGGCTGAAGCTTCTGGAACCGTTTATCATCTCCAGGGACATTGCTTTTCTCGCTTAAAGGATTGTCAGGCCTGGGTGGTAAGCCCTTCCTTTTAAGGGAGGAGTCAAAGCTGGAGAAAGCTCTTTCATATGAGTGGTGATAAGGGGCCAATTATTCAAACTATTTCATATTTATTGAGTTCTAGCAATGTAGGAAGCACCCAGCTGTGAGGTTGTAAAGGTGAACGGTGTTTGCTTTGGATGAGGCCCAGAGAGATTTTATTTGAAGGTGAATTGGGTGCAGGCTTGATAAAGAAGGTAGTATTTGGTGGTTTCCTTATGGAAACACATCTTAGGGCAAAAGGCTTCCCGTGAACATGGTGCAGAAAGATCTCCCTACGTGAATACAATGATTCTAAGAAGGGCCCAAAGTGAGGGTGGGCATGTGCACGAGTCTGTGTGTGAACACGCGTGTCTCTACGTGCATGCGCATGTTGTGGGGGTGGGGTGGGGGTAGGAGACAAAGGGTGGCAGGAAGTGCTAAGGAGAAACTGGAGACCCAGGGAAAGCCCTGGAGAGGCTGATTTGCGTCCTCCAAGCAAGTCACCAGAGACAGCAGGAAAGGGCAAAAACACTCAAGTCCCCACAGCCAGTGACATGAGCACAGTCTTCATAATATCCTCCGTAAGAGCGAGTCTGTGGTTGTATGTATTGTCTAGTTACAGTTGCAGTAAATGTCAACCCTGCTTTATGTAAACAGGTGAGGCTTTCTTGCTTTCCCAGTGTCTCTCCACGTGCCCCACGCCCCCAGCTCCCTCCGGGGGTCCATGGAGACCTGCTGCGTTCCTCTTACGTGCATCCCTCCCTTTCTACTTCTATCACCACTAAAGTCACATTTCTTTTTCCTTTGCAATTTTTACAATTGCCTTTATGTGTAGTCAGGGATTAACTTTGCCTAAAGAAAGGTTTGGCCCCTGATGGGCTTTTGGTGGCTAACCCCTAAGCCCTTGGGATGTCCTGCCTGGTAAAACCTTCTGAGCACAGAGCCAGTGAAAGTGCACAGGATGCCCACCACGGAGGTCGTCCTGCCCATAGCCTCTGAAACCATTGCCCTGTGTCCAGCCGTCTTCCTTACTCTCCAAAGACCATGACAGACATGGAAGCTCAAATACGTCTGTATGAGCTCTGGTGCATACTGTCAGTCATGTGTGACGTGCCAGGAATTGTGCATTATCTCACTTGACCCTTGCAAGACCCCTGAATAGTGAGTCTTCTAATGTCCACTTTACAGTGAAAAATCTGAGGCTCAGAAAGGTTAAATAATTTTTCCAAAGCTACAGTTGATGCATCACAGCTTGGATTGGGAGTCAGGTCTATGGAACTTCAAAGTCTGGACTCACAGTCACTGAACTCATTAGCCCAACACGAGACTCCCATTCATCTCTAAACTTACGAATAGTTATTATATTGAATTCTGAGAAACTGGCTTTCAAGGGTGGGAAAGAGGACAGGTCTAAGCACTCTTAGTCTCTCTGTTTTAAGAATAAGGATAGGAAAGATAATCACTGCTCTCGACTTACCATCCCGGAAGTCTCTATCTGCTAATAGTCACACGGTATCCACAGGGTCAGACCTCCTTCTCTCCTGATCATTCTAGGAGGATTACGAGGGTACTGCTTCCCACTGCCACCTTCTCTGGGAACCTCCTCTCTTAGAGCCACTGCTGAATGGTCTTCCAGGTCCCATACCACTCCTCTCTGCTTTGCTCGGACCACAGGCGGACACTGGAGTGGACGGAGTCTGTTAAAGTGGACATCTGTTAAAGTCACATCACACCGCAGAATGCAACCTGTACATCACAGCGGAGGGATGCGGGGGACAGAGATAGAGAAAAATAATTTCCATAGCATTGGAGATTCCTAGCACCATTCCACTCCATAAGGAAATAGGGCCTCAGTGGCCCTGACGTGGCTGATATGAACCTACTGTCCCCCCAGTCTGCCTTGTTCCCTAAGCGCCTCTAAGAATGTAGGCGTCTCACCAAGACAAGGGTCCCGCGTGTGATTCAAATGCCCGTATTTCATAACATTTGACTCCTAAAGTCAAGTCGACAACTTCTTCTTGTACTCAGCTAAGGAAACCATAATCTAGACCAATACTAGATGGAGACACGGCTGGATCTGACTTCCTGAGAAGTGGCGTTTCCGTGTCTAATGCAGTCCTTCGGAAGAGATTTCCCAAGTCTGCTTTTTGTCTCACAAGCAGACTTTAGAGCCTAAACCCTACATAAGCTGTGACTACGCAGTCTTTGCATGGGGAATTGTGATTGGATCACTGGGGAATTGACCCACCCAGCTGTGGAGACCCCGTCCCTGGGTTGTGCAGTGTTAGAGCCGCAGTCAGCACCAAGGAAAGCATAGCCCTGTGTGTACGGAAGGTTGAAGAGAGAAAAAATAAGAGTAGACTGAAGAAACTAGGCTATCGGAGAGTGATGAGTGATACAGGAGCTAAATATAATATATATGTGTGTGTGTGCATATGTGTGTATACAGACATACACATCACACACACAGATAAAGAGGGATCACTACTAAGCCAGAGAGAGCAAGTGAGAGAGAGAGACTGAGAATGGTTCTTTTGCAGGAAGGCCCCTTGGCACAAGAGTGACTTGTGCTCTGGATGCAGCTTCCGCTGCCCAGGGTGACCTAACACCCCAGTAAGGGTCACCCTGTTTCATATACTCCAATGTCAACTGGCAACCAAATCAGCACACAACCCTGAGATTCTACAACCATGAGAACAGTGATAATTATGCACCATTTCTCACGTCTCATTTTGATCCCAAATCATAAGGCATTCGCGAGCCTTTTCTATCACTCTTTAAGAATCATCCCTGAGCCGAAATGTGGGCTCACCTTCCGCACATTGTGGTGATTCTGCAGGCCCTCTCCAGAATCCGTTCCCTCTCAGGTATTATTAGAGCTAAATAGGGATGCTTATTTGAAATTTTATTTTCAATCACCCTCACCCTTCAATTATCTTTTCCTGGTTCTGGCTGCTATGGTGAGTACACATCTCTACCTGACATTGTTTTTCACTCTGGGTCACCCTGGCCTTAATTTGTCCTTAAATCAGTCCCACTTCAATGTCATTTTTCCATATTTGTCATCACGGCTTTGAAACGCATGTGTATATTTTTAGTGTCGTGCCGCCCATTGGGTTGGGTACCTCTTGCTCACGTTTTACTTGATTTCCTGGAGCTCTTGTTACTCAACTCCTTCTGCTTCTCCTGCCTTCCTCCTCCCTTGCTTTTGTCACCGGCAGCATTGTTGTCCATCCCTCATCCTCCTGTTAATCTTAAAACATAGCATCTTTCTGCCACCTTCTAGTCCATTCGTGTGACTGTTAATCATGTCTTGTCTTGTGACATCTCTTCTATTTTTCTATGCCGCGTCCAATATAAGTTTGTGTAAGTTCCCTGAGGGCAAGATATTTGTCTTATACTCTTGTTTAATTATTGTTGTTTCGCATGGGACGTTAATTAATACTTGTTGATGGAATGATGTATTAATCGATTCATCTTCCAAGGGCTTACACTCCAGATAAGATTGTATACAGTTTCAGGCAGTAGTGGTGGTAGAACAATTTGAGTGAGGAGGAGGATGACCGTTAGACTTAGTGGAAATTATATTTTTTTTTCCAAAAATGCTTAGCGAGGAGCGCCTTCTGTAACCCTTTTTGTCTAATGGCACCAGAATAATTTGGCATTGATTTTGGTTCCTCTGAAGTACTCAAGTGCCCATAATGACCTGGCACAGCTAGGTACCCGTTAAACATTTGTAAATGACTGATTGGCAAACTGAAAAGTACTTTTAGTGAGAATCGAAATGCATCATCGATTGTCCTATCAGAATATTTCAGGATGCCCGAGAGGTACACGTGAGTCATGGGGAGATGCTTTGAGCAAGGATGCTAGGATAGATAGGTCCAGAACTGAGCCTTATCAGGCACAGTGGGGAAAAATACCAGTCCTGGAAGGTAACATGTTGTGTTGTATAGCAGTTTGATAAAGAGAATGCAAAGAAAATGGCAACATACCTGAGAACAGATGTATTAATTTGCTAAGGTGGCCATAACAAAATACCACTGGGTGGATGGCTTAAACCACAGAAATTTCTTTTCTCACAGTTCTGGAGGCAAGAAGTCCAAAATCAAGGTGTCAGCAGGTGTGGTTTCTTCTGACACCTCTCCCCTTGGCTTGCAGATGGCTGGCTGCCTTCTCCTTGTGTCCTCACATGATCTTTCCTCTGTGTGTGTGCACCCCTGGGTCCCCTCTGTGTGCCCAAATTTCCTCTTCTTGTAAGAACACCAGTCAGATGAGATTAGAGCCCACCCTAAGGGACTCATTTGAACTTAATCACCTCTTTAAAGGCCCTATCTCCAAGTATAGTCATATTCTGCAGTACTGGGGGTTGGGATTCAACACACAAATCTTGGGGGGGTGGCATACATTTCAGGCCATTCAATACAGGTGCTGACTCTACAAAGCATTCTCCTAACTTCACATTCTGTGATGTAATTCATTTTAATATCCAAAGTTTATAATTTAAGAAAGTGAATATTAAAAAGTTAAAGAATCTTCCCCAGGTCCGGCAGCTAGAAATGGCAGACTTGGATTCATACCCACAACTTCTGGCTCTCAATAGCATGTGTTTTCAACTTCAACACACTGCTATGAAACAAAGGAACATGAGCAGTGGAAAAAAACATAGATGAGAACTGTCATAGAGATTGTAAAATTCCATCCCAACAGTAGGCCTCCGGTGACACTCCAGAAAATCCACGACCGTACCTTGTTTCTAAATCTCTGAATAAGTGACCTGAATTAACTCTCTGTGCTTCCATTGTGACATAAAAGAAATTTGATAGCAATAAAATTTTCTTTATTCTTTCTCCAGGGATTTGGAGGTCACCTGAATGAGGCCGCACATTAAAATATTTTTGTATTATGAAAATATGTAAACACAAAGAAATGCAGAATTTATATTACAATGACCACTCATATATCCACCAAGATTCAACATTTTTAATATTTTCCTACATTTGCTTCATCTACCTATCTTCCTGTCTTCCTGTCATACTCATATCCGATATTTGCATCTATCAATCACTTTCTATCATCTATCTACATCTGTCTACCTAACTATATTTTTTACGACAATCAAAAATTGTGACACTTATTTATAAATAGTTCATCATGCATCCCCCAAAACAAGAACATTTTCTTACCTGCCTGCGTGACCATCCTCATACCTAATAAAGTTAACAGCGATTTTCTAATATCATATACCCATCAGACCATAATCAAATTTCCTCACTTTCTCCCAAAGTGTCTTGTGTAGTTTAGAATATTTTTAAAAATCAAACTCTCAATATACATAACCGTAATATTTGTACCCCCATAATATGCTGAAATAAAAAAATAAAATAAATAAAAATCAAACTCTAACCAAAAGCCCACATTTCATGTTATTGCTAAGTGTGTTAAATTTCTTTAATCGAGAGTACTGACTTCCCCCTTTTTTCATATGTTACCTTGTTGAAGAGACCAGGCTATTTTATTTGGTACAAATGTCCCACATTTTGATTCGCTTCATTATTTTCTTATGGTGTTGTTTAACTTGTTTACCTGTTCCCTGTATTTACTGCATTCTGCAATGCAGACCTGAACACGTAATTCATTTCAGATTAATACTTTAAGCAAGACACATTCATGGTGGTGCTCAGTTTCATTTTGCATCACATCAAGAGGCAAGTAACATCTGGTTGACCTGCTCTCAGTGGTGCTGAGTTTAATCACTCGGTAATACCGAGCCAGATTTTCAACTGTAGAGCTACAAAATTCCTATGTGAAGAGCAAGTTGTGTATGGAGTGTTATTTAGACATCATAGAAATATTTATTCCACAACAGCCTTTCCCCACTGTTCTAGCATCTGTTCATGGCTTTTGCCTTGTGGACATCATTGAAACTACCCAGTTAGATAAGCATTGGTCCAGTTGTCAGGTCATTGAGGGAGAAGGCTCCTTGGGTACAGCCACCACCTCTCTTCCATCTCTGGGTTTTTCTTGACTCCAGCACTAAGTCTGACACATAATATGTACTCAGTAAGACTTTGTTTTTTAATGAGCCTAACTTTTTACGCTTTAAATGTAGAAACCAATATAACAGGTTCCTGGAAATCCACAGGAAACAATGAACAAAAGTCAAATTTGAAATCTACTTATTTAACATACTATCAAAGGCTATTCACAAGAATTGCAAAGCTATAACATGGCATGTAAGAGCACAGCATGTATATATATTTGGAATTGTGATCAGTCATTTGATTTGTTCCACTTCTTTTCACCTGGTTTAGCCTGAACCCCTTTTTGCCAATTCTAATATAACTGATGAAAATGTTTTTTTGGTGTCTGAGGGCCAGGGTTTTCCAAATTCTTGGAAAGACAGTTCATGAGCAACATCATGCATGCCATTGTTTGGTCTGAAGCCGGCTTGAAGGTGGGATAGAGAACTGCAATAAAGCATCTCTTCACCAGCACTGAATGAAAACATGAGCACTAAGTCTTCAGGAGCTCTTCCTCAAACCCAAAAAGACCTGCCTACACAGGTCATGAAAGAAGAAACAATAATGACTATTATACGTACATGGGAAAAGTTCCTTTCCCTGCTCCACCAGACTGTAAGCGTTCGGGGGTAGGGATTCTGTTCAATTCATGTTTGCATCCCCAACCCCCAGGCTACGGGCTTTACACTCAGTAGTATGGGAATAAATGTACATTGATTAAGTAAGCAGCCCTCAGCAATCAAGTCAATGCAAATTGGAACAACAAAACATCATTTTCAACTATCAAATTAGAGAAGGTTTTAAAACTATTTAAAAACACCATGGCACTACCTGTAATAAAGCAGGGCTCCGAAGAGCATATAGAGCGTGCATTTCTTAGCATATAAAACGAAATAGTCCAAAATGTTAACACTGTTACCTCTGGGAGGTAAGATATGTAGGTAACATTTTTCTCATTCTTTGTTCAGTTCAGTGTTTTCCAAATGTAGTTCCACAAACATGTTCATTATCGGGGGGGTAGGGGGAGCAGCTTTTAGAAACAAAATGTGCCCTTGCCCTGTTTCCTCACTGAGGACCACAGACCCCAGGAAAGCAGCAATCATTTTGATCTTTCTGTGCGTGTGCTCTCTAGGTCTAAATGCCTAAATGACCTTCAGATAGTGGGCATAAATATGTGTGAGTGTGTGTGTTTTTTCCTTCCCTTTTTTATTTCTTTCTTCCCCAGCAGGTGTGTTTGAATAGCAGCCCATTACAACTCGCCTGTGCTATAAATATTCATAAGCACGCTCCAAGGAAGCTATTGTAGCATAATCTGGCCAGTGGCATGGCCGGCTGCTATTTCGGAGTGGAGGTACGAGATAGCTTTAGGGGATGTGGGCTCTACCCAACATGAAGTGCTGGAGTCTATGAGCTGGGAAGGTCTAGGCAGAGGTTTGTGAAAGACGTGAAGTTCATCTCCGAACAGGTGGGCCTTCCTGCTGTAGAATGGGTTGGAGCCACGGAGTCAATGTCAGGTTGTATTAATATTTGCCTTAGTTTGCAGAGGCAGTATTACAGATCAATTATCCCTTATAACACACAAGATGGAATTTATTCCCATTTGTGGTTTTAAGGAGGGATATATGTGTGTGTGTATGTGTGTGTGATAGAGGCCAATATTAGTGTGACAAGTGATAGTCAAAACTGTTGGTCACTGAGTATATGCACCAAAGCCATGGGAACAATCTGCCCTCTCCTGGTGTGGAATGTCACATATGCTGGTCCCGGGGACCTCAGAAATGAGATCCTCTGCACCGGACTCAGTACACCCCAAACCAGAGAGAAGTTGAGCTCATTGCATGTGATCAGCATACGTGGACAGAAGATAGAAGATACCCTCAACTCCACGCAACAGTCCCAAGTATTGCTTACACCAAAATGGCCTTTGGCAGTTAAGAAATGAGCTATTTGCTTCCTCGGGGTTTTCAAACAGTTGAAGACTTACCCTCAGTCTCATGTAGTGGCCAGAACTCTGAATCTAGGTTCAAAAGACCTAATTAGCTTCACGCCCTAACACTGCTATCTGTGGTACTCAGGACAAATCACTTAAACACAGACTCACTTTTCTCAGTTGTAAGATACACATATTGCATTAAATTTATTAGAATATACCAATTGCTTTCAACTGTGTTTGGCACATGGAAAGTGCTCAATAAATATTGGCTGTAATGTTTTTTTCATTATTACTATTTTTTACCTGGAGTCTTAGTTTGGGCTCCACCATCTCCTTCTTCCCCCAACCCACCCATCCAGAGCAAAGCTTTCAGCAAAGGTTTATAGGCATGGTGGTTTATTTGGAACATGATCCCAGAAAGGAGGACAGGGGAGTGAAAGAAGGAGGAAAAACCCATGCATGAATTCATTATCCAGTTGGCCATCGCCACAGGAAACATGCTCAGTTCTGCTGGAGCTTCCAAGGAAATGAATGAAATGGATCTCAGGACAGTCTGCTTGTGGATAAAAGGCAGAATCATTTATCCAATGGCTTTGGGGAGGTACTATCTCCTAACATCTGCGTGAAGCTGGTTGAAATCTATTTGAAACTGCTCACCACCAAGTGGCCATAGCAAGGTGGGTTTAAGAAGATATGCTATAACACACAAGAGTGCTCCATATAAAAGGCTGAAATTGTGACCCTTGCAGGTTCAATCCCATCCAGGCTAGTCTAGAGGGCTGATGGGCCAGGCACACTTACAAGTCTAATTTGCAAGAACGAAGGAGTTTGATAGAAATGACAGGTGATTACACACTTTAGAGCTGACAACCATCCTGGTGAATAAGACCCCTGATGCATTGCAGGAGTCTTCAACCTATGATGAATTGTATAATTATTTCATTATATATTACAATGTAGTAATAATAGAAATAAAGTACAGAATAAATGTAATGCGCTTGAATCATCCCAAAACCATCCCCCCCAGCTCCCCAGTCTGTGGAAAAATTGTCTTCCTTGAAAACAGTCCCTGGTACCAAAAACATTGGGGACTGTTGTGTGGGAGGACAAATATCACCTCTCAACAGCCCAAGAAGTACAAGAAGGAGTAGAGATGTGGTGTGCAAATGTTAGGTAAAGGGGTGACATGGAGGTTGTGGGAGGAGAAGGGACAGTTTCTTGCATTAGTTGCTGGAATAAGTTTGCTTCTGTCCCCATCCACACTGACCCCCCTCCCCACTGTCTGTGTGTCAGGGTCAGAGGGAGGAACTCTGTAATCATGCAAAGTCAGAGGGAAAGCTGTGTCTCTCATGGAAGTTTCTGGAAGATACTGAGGGCGGGAGACATAGAGGCTCCCTATTGATGGACCAGGAAGTAGGAATGCCAAACTGTCCCAAACAGAAAATAGACAGTAGAGGAGCATTTTATATGGGATTCTATTAGGGTCAGACAGCCCCAAACACCTGAGGTATGGAGTCCATAGAAAATGGTCATCTGAGAGACCTAGGAATGTGGACGCTGAAAAATTTGAGACACACTGGAAGGAGTGATTCCTACAGTTCATCTTAGGAGGGTGACCCCAGAAATTCTTTATTACATTATTGTTTTATGCTTTTACATCCTCAATTATTAGGCTGAGCAACAACGGTTGGACCAAAACCTTTTCCATCAGATTCATTTGAGGATTACATTAGACAATAGAAATTTTTAAAAAGATTTTAGTAATCTTAGAGAAGCAAAATGATTTCTCCTTTTCCTCTTTCTTCCTAATATTAGTATTTCAGTTATATTATTATTATCTTAAATCATGATTAAGACATTTTAAACAATTTCAGTGGAAACCTTCCTAAAATCTATGATACATATACTGACATTTTTAAACAAAAGATACAGAAAACAATGCCATTTTTCATTGGTATTTCAGGATTTTCATTATTAACAGCCATTATTGGCCTCTACTACCATATAGTGTTGATATGTGATGAACAATTTGTCACCACCCAGGATGGTCCTTTACTGCTATGGCTTTTATAATTTTTTGCCTCCTCCCTCACGATCAGACTGTCAGCTGCCACCTTTTTGTTGTCAGTCTTCCTGCCCCCTGTTCTCTGCTATGTTTCTAATCAGTATAGTGGCCATATATTGTTAAGCAAATATTGAGGCACAAGACCTGGCAGAGGTTATCTGTATCTTGGATGTGTGTGTGTGTGTGTGTGTGTGTGTGAAACAATTTGGACTATACCTCTAGATACCTGAATACTAAAAATTTCTGGGACGTATTTTATGAAATAATACTGTCCTGGGAAAATCCATGCATTATGGTTGTCATGACAGCTAAACTGACAATAGCCAGGGCCTTGCCGAAGAGCCATGTAGAAAGGGCAAACAAAATAGCACCAAATATATTCAGATCAAACATATAGCAGCACAATTCTTGGCCTAAGAATGGCATCACAGTTATCCCGTCCTTCCAGCCATTACAGAGAATGCCCTTGTTCATACATGCTGTCTTCACACATTCTTGGTAATGCACAGCCACGTCCTCTCTGAAGAATCTTATTATTGTGCGTGCATGCCAGGGCAGCTGGTAAGAAGCTGAAAAATTCCTCTAAATCCTTAAAACTGCCGACACACTGAATTTAGGGTTGAAGGATCTGGGTTCTAGTCAACTGCATGACTGGGCAAGTCACGGCCCTGCATGGAGGGACACTTTCGCATTTGCAAAATAAGGACCTAGCCCATTTTTGAAGTTCCTTTGAGCTCTGATGTCTGTGATGCAAATTTTCAAAGGAAAGGGACCTGAATCTTTAAAACCAGGATTTTGTCAAAACTAGTTCTTTGTACTTGGGATATCAATCAGAAACTTTAAGCCAGCAAAATGATTGTTAAAATTGAGGAGAGATGTTGTCTTTGGATTTAAGCTTACTCTATTGTTTAATGGACTGTATCTAAGTGTAGCTAGGGACGATAGTCAAAATATTTAACAACTAGTACAACACAGAAACTAACCAATCAGAACAGATAAATAAATAACCAGTGTGGCTATAGTGGGGGCAGGAAGGGCAGTGAATATCAGTTTGGAAACTGTCAGTTTCTTGAGAGCAGCGTGTTTCACAACCTTGCTCAGTGTCTTTCTTGTGAGAGCTAAGAACAAATGGCTGTTGTATAAATGAAAGAGTGTGTGAGTGCATGAACTCAAAGACGTTACAAATAGGTAATGACTGTCGTAGTTTACACCACTAAGAATGAGGAGTGTGGAAGAGAAGACCAAGGAACACGACATTTTCTGAGCAAGATGAAACAGAGGAGCCAGTTAAGGAAACAAAGAAGGAGTGATCAGAGTGTTTGTTTGAACAAAAATAGAAAGAACAATGTCATGGCTAGGCCAGGGAGAAAAATATTTCGTAAGGAATTTGGCAGTCAACAATGTCAACTTCTGCAGAGGGAACAACCTCCTGTTGCTTTTGGCCTTCTGGTCAGTTTCTTGTTTTCTTTGCTTCCCATAGAGGATGAAGACAAAAAAGGGAGGCCAGGGAAAATATCAGTTCACTGCAATCACTTCTTCAGCCACTGGTGCAAAGGTCCACAGGGGCCGGGCAGGCAGAGCTGCAATATGAGAGCTTGTCTGTGGACTCCATCTATGCATGATGTCTCTTTCATTACCGTCATCCCACACATACCGAGAAGGAGAGCTTAGTCGCTGCAATTTACCTTATGTCGCATTTCTCTAGGATTTCTATTTGCCTGCCTGGATCCCACTAGCTGCCAGATGCTTTGCCAGATGTGCTAAATGTGGACATGGTTATTTAGTTCCTAGGGACTGCACCCTCTAACACACAAATCTTCTGATTTTTGCTGAAGGTTTTAGGGTAAGTAAATGGCAAATGATGAAAGGGGAATGATCACCAGGGTGGAGTATGTGGTGCTCCTGAGAAAGCCATCTATTGATAGTGCAGTGACAGGCTCCAACTCTTTCTATCGGATTTTCTGTTTTACAACAAGGAGAAATGTGACGACATACCAAATCCACCCGTGAGGAACTTACTCATGGTTAAATGAATCTTAATTTTTGTCTGTATTTTAGTTCGAGTCTTTAATTTTTTTAACCACCCAAAGTGTACATCACCCTTATTGTTTTAAACAGTCTAAATTTGTTTAGATTTACCATCATGTGGACTGTTTTCTTTCTCCCTCTTCCTTCTTGTAAGTCAGATATCCCTCATTTTCTTTTTTCCTGAGGTACATTTTGTAGGAGGTTCATTAACAAAGGTCTTTTGCTAGTAAACTCTTTTTGTTTCTGTGGGTCTGAAAATATCTTCTTACATTATTCTCAAAGAGAGCTTTTAAAAGGAAAGATAAAATCCACTTTTTTCTGATTTCCATTATCACTTTAGAGAAATCATCTGTCAGTGTAGCAGCAATTTCATTGTAAGTAATCTTTATTTTTTTCCCTGGCTGCTTTTCAGAACTTCTCTATGTCTGCTGTATTCTACATTGTGTTTTATTGAAATCTACTATAGAATAAATTCCATTTTATTTATTTTAAATGTGATTTAGTGACTTTTCTGTGCATGATGATTGTTGTATTTTATCAATCAAACAGTTTAGCCATTACTAATTCAAATATTGGCTTTTATTCACTCTCTCTCTTTTCTCCATTTGAAATTCCAATTAGACATGTACTGTACCTTCTTACTCTATCGACTATTTCTCTTGAACTCTTTCATATCTTCCATCTCTCTGCCATTTTATCTGTAATCTAGAAAATTTCTATTTTTTAAGATTTCCATTCATTAATCCTCTGGTGTCCTCCATTATATTAATCCCCTACCTGTGTCTAAATTATGATATAACTTATTTTACATTATTAGAGTATTTATTTCTGGAAGGTTTACTTGTTTCTTTTTTCTATCTGCCACATCAATCTTGATAGATTCTTCCTCCTTCATCATACTTCCTATCCTCTCTAATTTCTTAGTATTTCTTGAACATCCCTTTGATATTCTGTATCTAAATTCTAATATATGCAGTCTTTATAAGCCTTTTTTTATTTCAGCATATTATGGGGGTACAAATATGGGCCTTTTTTATAAATTTTTTGTCTTGATTTTTTTGTTTTTGTTTTTTGCTTAATCATGCTCATTCTGGCTTTGTTCTTTTATGTATTTTAATTGATTTTTATTGTAAAGTTTATATTCTTTTATCTATGATAATTCTTTGAGGCCTGAGTTTGTGTTGTTCCAAATAGAATTTGAGTTTGCTTTTGCAAGTCACCTGGGGAATGGCTAACTTTGACTACTTTAAATATATAAACTACTTTAAATGTATATTTTAAATGTATATTTTAAAATCACGGGCTTAGGTTTAAACCTAATGTGGTACCTTTCAGACCTGAAGCAGCATATGTGAGTCTGGAGGTCTGAGCTAGAGGTCAGACTCTGAACTAGAAATATAAACTTATTTGTCATCTTTGTATAGATATAACTAAAACCAGGCATGGACGAGGGTACTCAGGGAGAGGCCACAGAATGGAACAAAAGCAGGCCCAGAATCAAGCCTTGTGTACTCTAATCTCTAATGACCAGGTAGAGGAGGGTGAGCCTGCAGAGACAGAAAAGAACAGCCAACAAGTTGGAAGGAAGTTCAGGAGAGGGTGGTGTTTCCTTTTATCTCATTCCTATACCTACAGTCAGCATGTTAACCTCACCATGATCTGTATACTTTGCTCTTCCTTTTCTCTATGCCTTCATACATGCTATGCTTCCTTTCCACCTTCCACTATTGCTCCTGGTGAACTCTTATGCATTCTCTAAGATCTAGCTTAGATCTCAGACTTCCATGGAGTCCTTCTCAAACTCTGTCCTAAACTCCTCCTAGATAAAGTTTCACGCCAGTGTTCATTGTCCTTTTCTGTATCTCCACTGCATGAACTATATTATATTTCAGTTTCCCTTCCTCCATCTAACTATAATGCCTTCTGCTTAATCACAGGGCCAATGTCGTGTATGTTACTCTTTTACCAGTGCCTAACACAGCACTTGGTTCACTGTTGAATCATTTTTTGAATAAAAAGACTTAAAGTAGATCTTCAAAAGGGTGCAGGAAGACCTTCTATTTTTGGAGAAAGAGAAGTCAGAGTACAATCTGGCATTAAAAAGATGTAAGGTGTTCATACACAAAAAATCAAGGCGATATGGGGCTACTTATAGTTATACACCACATGTCACTCAATACGTACACATGCACTGTGCCTCTCCCTTCTTTTTCACTCTTACCTGTAAGGTTGTTGCCTTCAGTGACGTCTTCTCTTCTTTTTCCCATTAAAGACTTCCTCATGTGTTCTACTCAATCATGTGTAACCTAAATGAGATATTGTGGTCAGTATAAAGAATACATCATTTAATTTTTCTTTAATCCCCTGGATTCCTAAACAATTATCTGCAGATAACAACACTGAACAAGGTGTATAAATTCAGCTAAGCAAACGAAGGAAATACACAGCATGAAGATTAATGAACCAACATCGGGGTGAATGCCCTTCATGAGGTGGCCAGAGAAGAGAAGGAGACTTTTAGTAGAACTGATGCTATGTTTAAGCAGAAAGAGACTGGGGCAGGAATCAGTTGGAGAGGAATTCTCAAAGAGCTTGAAAGGTGATGTGCAGGTGGCAAAGATGAGGACTGAGGGATGCGTAACAGTCAGAGGAGATCGGCCATCAGGAATATCCTCAGCTGGAAGTAGCACAGTTGCTTGCCACGCCCTGGATGATATTCAGTATGTAAGGGCTGTCCCTGGCTCAGGTTACCTACAAGAGTGGGAGTAGGGGACAATTTCAATACTGTTTGGGTTTTCTTCCCAGTGTTAGTGCTTATTATGACTGAAATGGGATGGCAGGCTGCTTTCAGCACCACAAGCTGTCCGTAAAAAATTGGGACAATGTCAGCAATCTGAAGCAGTTCTTTGGGAACATGGGAAAATGGCACAGGGAGGCTTATTGGGTCATGAGTGAGAGAACTGTAACCTTGTGTGAAATTGGGACAGATGGCCATCTCTCAGCACCCAGCAGCCAAGTACCAGAGTCTGGTATCCTCGGCTTAGCATTCAACTCTTCCTATTATTTGGATGAACATTTCCTCTTATTCCTCATTTCCTGTTATTTTCTGATAAAATCCCTATTTTCCTGGCAAATATAACTACACATGGTTCTATAAACATGCCATGTGCCTTCCTATTTCCACTGCATTTTTATGTCTTTGCTTCTACCTGGAAAGTACACCTCTCTGCTGATTTAATCAAACACAATCTTTTCTATGTTTTCTTTACTTGGCACCCCTATGAGATCCACCCTCTTTGTAGCATACACATACAGATGTATATATGCTAATATCTACCTATGAAACCACCCACCTACATGCCTGGCAGCTCATGGCAGGGCAGAAATGACACAAACATTGAACCTATAGACTGGATTAGAAGTGATTAGAACCTGGTACTATAACTAACTGCTTCTGATTTGGGGAAATTTATTTAACCTCTCTAACTCTCGATTTCCTCATCTGTTATATTTATATCATAAGGATTTGGGAAAGATTAAATACCCTGATAAATAAAACACCCAGTACAGTTCCTGAGCATGATAACTGTTAATTCTAATCCTCTGTCCCTGATGTAGAACTTTCAGTGCACTGTTCTGAATGTGCTTCTCTCCCTTACTGTTTGTAAGCTCCAGGAATAAGGCTATGGTTTGTGTGTCTTCTTTCTTTCTCCACAGAGAACTTCTCACTCAACAAACCAATGATGAATGAAAAAAATGAGAAAACACATGAATAGAAGAAAATTTCATGATTATTTCAAGTTTGTCTGAACTGCTTCCTGGGCAGCAGGAATTGTGGTATTTTAAAGAAAAACAAAACTCAAAACAAAGGCCAATGACCCAGTTCAGTTATTTTTGCTATGTTAGTCCCAACCACCAAAATGACTTTATAATACTCCTGAGGGGAAAGTTGTACTTTGTAAAGGTCACGGGGAAATCTGGGTGATATGCCTCAGCTAAACTAAAACAGGTAAGAGCTTGGCTCCAGATCTAGACTCATTCAAAGGTTGATCTTTGGATTATTGTTTATTAAAAACTATTTCATTCTTCTGTGCTCTGCTTTTGACCCTGTTCTCCAAGGGCTTCAGAAGTCCCTCCCTGTCTCTACATCATAGTTCCCTCTTATGTAAAGGAAGGGGGAGTGGCTTTCAGGGAGAGAAGCCACTGTGATGGGGGAGTTGGGAGGACACTGTGGGAACCTGAGTCTGTGCACAGGAACACACAAGCACCTTAGAGTGCAGAAGCAGTATGAGTCTCTAAGAATAAGCCAAGGCTCCAATAGAAGCCCTGTGGAAACATCTCCGCAGCACAAGACACCACTCCCAGGCCCACGGCAGCAAGCCTGGGCTCTTCCTACCTTACTAATTTGAAACAGCAGATAGGGAAGGAGAGTAATGACCTAAAGCAAGTGGAGCCTGTGCTCTCAGGAGCTGAAGAGGTGCTAATGGTTGCCAAAGATCTTATCAGATCTTAGCTAGAGACAGCATTTAACCCCTGACTCCTGGTGGCTTCACCCTGACCTACTGGCACCTGCAGTGCAGAGGAGCCTTCTCCCCAGCCAGACCTTCCTCAGCCCCTGAACTCCCTTCCAGCAGGGAATTAATACCCTATTAATTAATAGCCAAGGAGCCAGGAGCAGAGAGCAAAGCTTCCACTCCGCAGGGCCCATAATGCCTCTGAAAGCTTGCAGAGCTACCTAGGCCGACTCCCCACCTCCACAACCCCCCATGACAGCCTAGAGAACCACGATTTGAGGGTGGGGCCTAAGCATCTGTATTTTTCAAATCCTTTTCCTTTCAACACGGTATCAAATAGTGAGAGGCAACCTAAAATAAATGTTAGGAACAGCCCAGACTGGCTCGGTATGTTTTCTGATCTTCCACCGACAAGCTTCAGGCAAGTCATTTAATCTTCCTGTGCCTGTTTCCTTATTTGCAAAATAGTGATAGTAAGCATACCATAAAACTGTTATGGAAATTAAATGTTAGTATTTATAAAGAAATTAGAACAGTGTCTGGTCTGGCACATAGTAGGCATGATGTATGACTTCGTTAAATAAAACTAAATTAACGTCAATGCTTTGGCCTTTTATCTCATCCAGTGGTTCTCAAAGTATAGTGTTAAGGCCTGAAGCCTCAGCATCACCTAGAGACGTTTTAGAAATGCAAATCCTCAAAGCCCCATCCCAGAGTTATTAAATTCAAAACTGTGGAAGTGGGATCAGTCGGTGTTTTATTATAATAAGCCCTCTAGACACATGCTTGCTTGAGTTTGAGAACCAAGGCTCTCATTCATGAACTCTCCTTCAAATTTCTGTTCTTGAACAAACATCCTCTTTCTTCTTCCCTGAGAGGCATTTTAGTCATTCTAGAACTCCAGGTACTCCTCAAAATGCATTTTTATTAAGGAGGATTCTTTGGGTAACAAGTGAAAGGTAGGTACCCCACTCAAACCAATTTAAGCCCAAAAGAGGATTTATTGCTTTGTTTAACAGAAGGGTGCAGTGGTCATGATAACATCCAATATTTGTTGCCCAGCACTGTTCTAAGCACCATGCATATATTAACTCACTTAATTTTCATGACAGGTCTATTAAGGAGATGCTATTACTACCTCCATTGTAGAGCCAGGGGAATGAGGAACAGAAAGGTGCAGATGCACACCCAAGGCTGCACAGGGAATATTTGGTAGACCCGGGGTTCCAACCCACAAGGCCACTTCACAGTAGTGCTCTTAGCCACTCACAAGGCAAGTGGTGGGTCCAGACACTCACACTAGGACAACTTTCCTAGTCTGTTTGTGCTGCTATAATGAAATAGCACAAACTAGATAACTTATAAACCAGACATTTATTTCTCATAGTACTGGAGGCTGAGGAGTCCCAGGTCAAGGGACCGGCAGGTTCAGTGTCTGATGTGGGCTGGCTCTCTCTGCTTCCGTGACACCACCTGGTTACCGTGTCCTCACATGGTGGAAAGGAGGAGGACAAGAGGGACAGATACTGTGTCCTCACATGAGAGAAGAGATTCAAGTGCTGAACTTGCCCCCTCTAATCGCATCCATGAAGGTGGAGCCCTCAAGATCTTACCACTTCCTAAAGGCCCCACCTCAGTACTGTTGCATAGGGGGTTAAGTTTCAACATAAATTTTGGAAGGTACCAGGCACTGAGTAAGCACTTAATAAATTGAAGTTATTATAATCCATAATTAATTCTCCTACCTCTTCTTCCTCTTGATGTTATTGAACACTGTGTTCTAAAGAGATATAACACTAAGGAATGAGAGCTGTTTTTAACATTGGTCATGAATCCAGTTCTGCTGATTATCTTCTATCTTCTCTGTACCCTTTTTCCCATCCGTAAAGTGGGGGAAATAAAGGCACCATTTTTATTATTTTGTAAATTAATTATGATGAATATATGTGTAGCACATGATATGGTAAATGATCAATATATATTAGCTGCTTAAACATGGCAATGATAATGATTGATATTAATACTGCAGAGAATTAAGATTGCAAAGAAGGCACTGGAAAAATGTCGAAGACAGGAAAATGGGGATGGGCATGGGCACCGGAGGGAGGAAGCTAGGAATACCCATCAGTTGCACAGCTGACCTTCTCAGACAGGAATCCCTGGATCCAACCCTGGACGGACCAGCTTTCAGTCTGCCTTTTACAGCTGCAGACCAAGATTGGAGACCTGCTGTTCCCTCCCCATGAGCCCCAAAAGCCTCCAAGAGAGACTAGGCTATCTGCTGTCTCCTAATGGCAGGGCAATGAGGGTGAAGTGCTGCAAGTCCTTGGCACTGAAATCTAGACCTCAAGCAATTGTAACCCTAGAAGCTGTTGTCAACTAGAATCATCAGTTCCACCCCCAGGAAGACCCGTGCTGTGTCGCAATAGAATCAGCTCAAACACCAAAACACCAGGATTGGAGTGATTTCCCCCCCTTTTTTTTCTTTCTTTTATTTCTTTATCTTTTGCCAAGGGGAGAGGGAATTGTATTCAGAGCCTGAACCCAGCCTCTCCACTCTCTAAATTGCTGGCTCCTCTTGACCCACTCAAGCCAGCATATCTAACAAGAATCCAGCCATCTTCAGGATTCTTTGCAGTGGCTAACTCTCATTTTCTCTTTCCCTCACTCCTCCCTGCCCTCCTGGGATCCATCTAGTTAGTAGAGCAACAGTTTTCACCCCTCCAATGAGCAGAAAAATGTAGCATAGTATAAAGAGCATGAAATTTCCAGCCAAGAAGCCCTCAGTGTGAATTTTAAATTTGCGAATGACCAGCTGTGTGACTCTACAAGATAGTTATCCTCTTCAAGCCTCAATTTTCTTGTCTGCAAAATGTGCATGATAGTAATTCCAATTCTAATAACTATTGCTGTGTAACAAACCACCACCAACTTAGTGGCATATAGCAACCATTTGATTATACGCACGGATTTTCTAAGTCAGTATTTGGAAAGGCAGAGCAGCAGCTTGGCTCTGTCCATGGTGTCTGAGCCTCACCTGGGAAGATCAAAGGCAAAAATGACTTTGCAGCTAGTGCTAGAATCATCTGAAGGCTCATTTAGTCAGATATCTAAAACCTGCTTTGGGAGGACTCAAAGATTAGGACCACTGACTGGAGCACCAGCACGTAGCTTCTCCAGGCTGCTTAGAGACCTCAAGGCACTGTGGCCTCAGAAGAGTGGACCTTCTTATATGGGGACTCAAGGCTGCAAAGGTGACTGTCGTCACCAGGGAGACAGAAGCTGCATCACATTGGAAGTCATGCTTTGTCACCTCTGATGTGTTCTGTTGGCTGAAAATAAACCTATCCAGATCCAAGGGGAGGGAAATTAGCCTCCGCCTCTTGATGGAGGAACAACACAGATCTAGAACATGTGGGAAGGAAATATTGTTTCAGCCATAATTAAAAAATAAGGTCTTCTACATTCTATTACAGAATTATCATAAAGTGGAAGCAAAATAGTGTCTGTAGACAAACTTGGCAAGTGATAGATGTTCATTAACCTGCTCCCTGCTCCCTGCTCCCCAAGTTAGGTTGTTATGCCAAGTACTTCACTCATAATTTTGGTTAGCAGCCCTTGTGAAAGTTTCTGAGATCATGTTTCTCTTGCTCCTACAAATCATTCAGCACACCTGGAACTGAACTGGCTCTACAGCATCCTTGCTTTCAAATAATAATAAATTGATAATCACAGCTGGCCATATTCCAGGCCTTATTTGAATACAACACTTGATCTCAATTTCTATCAACCACAACCTTTGGTTGTGTATTATCATCTCCATTTTACAGATGAGTAAACTAAAATTCAAACAACATAAGGTATTGTCCAATCTCACACAGTATGTCAGACCCAAAACCCATACTCTTAATTAGGCCTGTGGACCTAACTCCAAAACCCCTGTGCTGGCACCCTACCATGCTGGCATGTTTAGTGGTCACCTCCTCCTGGAGAGGGTGTGGCATGGTTGATATTTAGCAACCCTGTTGGCAAAAACAAAACAGTAGTGTGTATGTATATATGAGTGTATATATGTATTCACGTGTATTTATTATAAATTTACTCATGTAAAAGATACAAAGTACATCACCTACAAATAATAATACAATATATGCTACTCTTTACTGAAATTTCTACATAGCCAACTGATTCTTACAGAATGCTTGTCTTTATTTTTGCTGAACTCTGGCATTCATAGCCCACCTGTGGTTTCACTTGATAAACGAGTGTAATTCCAGTATGAATTCCGGTGGATATTTTTTGTCTACATCAATGAGTAAGATGGAAATGAAATAACAAAGACATATGTGGGATCTTCAGTCATTCATCAATGACATGACCGTCTTCTTGGATGAATCAAATAATAGTTCTCACATAATAGAAGACTATTTCCTCAATCTTTTTGTACGTTATTCACAAAGTAGCACTAAAGATGTGACAAACTTTCGAGTTTAATCTTCATTGTTAACATTTTTCCGTTACTTTCTTAAGTCTAGATAGACAATCCACAGACCAATAAATCAAGCTCTGATGTGGCACATTTGCTGATTTCCTTGGTGTAAATATTCTCATAATGGCCCATTTCAAGCCACCAACACGCCGTCATTGAATATGGAGCAAGGAAGAGATGAACAGCAGCACATCATTGTATATTTCTGTACGTATGTCTTATAGATACAACAGACAAAAACAACCCGGGAGAGAATCCATAGTAGTAAAATGTGGTAAAATAATTAGGAAGTGATTGTTTTGAATATTTATTATCTTTGTTTACAGTATAATGGATTTGATTATGATTCTGTAATTTAACTGTTAATAGTGACTATGTTTAGTAGCCACCTTGCAAAATTCCTGAAAATTTGACGATCAGCTTTCACAAGCTTGTATTAGCCAGATCCAGCGCACAACTAGCCTCTTCCATCTCCATCTGACCCTCACTCACAATCAGCTGTGCCCCAATAGTGAATCCCATCCCTCTTGCTGTTTGCCTTACTCCCGGCATGCGCTGGGGCAGGTGCCAATATTGCGTGTTGTAAAGTAACATAAATATTGCCGTGTCTGCAACTTAGAACTATTTAATCCTCCTGCTCCTCAGAGTCACAACGAATTTTCCTCCTTTTAACCTGAGGGGACTTCCCAGCTCTGTCCTCACACCATTGACCTGTCAGGGCACAGCTCTTTTGGTTCCCTCCAATTTGGCTGATGAGAGAAGTCACCTCCAAGTGGTTTGCTCCACTGATGTAAATGTCGCCACCGGCCTTAGCCTTACTTTGAGGTGCTCTCAGATGCGAGTGGTTCTGTTTTATTTCCATGCTGTAACTCATTAAATCTGTGTTTCACTCCAGTGTTCTGCTCATTACAATGGGCATAGAGAGCTTTGCTTCTGGGAAGCACAGTTATAATGAGGGCAGAGTGTTCAGCACAAAAACATCTCCTAATAGCTCATTAGGAAAATTGACTAGTTAGGCAGAACTGTTGTTCCTTCACTTTGAGTAAAGGTCTGGAAGCCTTTCCTTCTCTGAGAGCCAGGGACACTAATGACCCAGCCTGGGTTCCTGGCCAGGGCTGGCCAGGCTGCACAGGGGCTCTGGCTGAATCCATCATGGAAATGCCCTGGAGTTCCCCGGTGGTCAGGAGGTGAGTAGACCCTCAACACGGTTGACCGTGTGTCCTGAGGGATGGGGCGTGGCTCTCCGTGTGAGTGTGTGTGCACGTGTGTTTGCTGGTACAGGAGTCGGGAAAGGGGATGAAACGAAAGGAAGGATCAGGAGCAGTGACTGCCCTTTGCTCCACTGACTGGAGCAAGATCCCATCAGTGGGCTGGGAATCTTAAAATTTCCAGTCTTTTTCTCGGAAGTTCCTCCAGTCTTTGCTTTATAGGCATTTCCTTGGCTCCTGATTAGAGATAGTCTAATTTTGGCCTCTTTTTTCAATGAAAATCATCATCATTATTATGATAATTAAGACCATAATTTCCCTCAGTCATGGAAAAGCGACAACATCCCAATTCAAGGACACACAGATTGAAGGAAGCACGTGTTTAGTCAGCCGACTTGTGTCACCAAGTTGCAGTTGTTTATAATATGACTTTACCTGTGGTTTTCAAACTCTTATACAAATATATTTTCAAAACAAGAAATCGCTTCTTCAAACAACATTTTACATGGATCCCAATCTGTCCCAAATAGGAATTTCTTGGGTTGAAAAGAGGTGGAGGGCCAGGGGTTTTGGCTATTCAGACTTCCCTGCTGTGGTCCCTTGGGGTGGTCCCCAGGTGCCACCTTTGAAGTTCTGAGCATCACAAATTGAAAGCTCTGCCGCATATCAAAGGCCTGAATCAGGTACATACCCTTTGCCTCAGCAATCCTACTTCTAGGACTATAACATAATACAGTAATCAAACAAGAGCCAAAGAAGTTTTCCCCAAGGATGTTCATCTCATCTTTGTCCATAATTGTGAAAATTTTATAAGGCTAACTAAATGTTTCATGAGATTGGGAGTGGTTAAACAAATTACAGTATGCATATATGAAATGAAGTAATAAGCTTCTGTTAAAAATGATGTGGGTTTATATTTATGACATCAGAAAAAAATCCTTTCATGCTGGAGAGTTGGAAAAAAACCAGATTACACAACAACATGACATCATTTGTGTAAAATATTACATATAGTTTTATATTTATGAAAGGATGTGCATCGGAATGTCATTTTTCTAGGATTTAGGATATTTCCTTGATTTAATTCTGTAATTTCTGTATGTTTTAATTATTTATAATATTAATAAGCATGTATTATTTTTATCAAAGAGAAAAAAATTTAAATAAAATGAAGGAAAAAAACCGGCTGATTTTCATTACCATTAGAGCAGCATTTGTCTTCCTTAACCTGTTTTGAAATTACTAAACATTTTTCAAACCAAATATAGTCAAGTGATTTTTTTTCCCCTTTCTGGAATCAAAGACATTGCCATTTGCAGCACCTGGCAGCCATGGCCCAGGCACTTCATAGCACCAGGAAAGCCAGCACCTGGAGACCCCGTCGCTGGACTAAGGCTATTACTTTTTCTACTAGTGGCCAGCAAAATGCATGCACCTGTGTGTGTGCTGCACTGGGACTGAAGGGAGGGCAGGTGAGTTCTGCCTGGGATTTTACTTACTCAACTGCAGGCTGGCAATCTGACTTTACCTGCACATGCTCTATTTTGGGGAACAAATGAAGCTACAACAACAAAAATCTGAATCCGAGGCCCTTGGTTCCCTGGAAAGCTCTCCTTAAGTAATCCGAGGTGTCCTGCCATCTTCCTTGTGCCTGCCCGGCATCCGCTGTGCCCGCTTCTGCCAGTAGGACCACTGTGCCCCCAGGAATTCGTGATGCCTGACTTTCACATCAGGCTCCACGTCCACCTAAACTGGCACCTCCCCCTGGAGTCCTCAAGCCATCAGAGCTACACAGTGTTTGGCTATGCAACAAAGTGAAAAGACTCGTAATGTGTCAGTCACATCAGGCATAGTTAGAGAGTCCCTGAGTAGTGGAGCTCATGACCCACGTTTCCATAATTCATAGGACCCCATCAAAAATAGCATCCTTAGCTTCTACCTGCATCCCTTCCCACAAGGCTCAGACACGTGTGTGTGGACCCAGGCTGGGGGCAGACACTGGCCATCCTCCAAGAACCTGATCCTCACCTTCCCCCACATGGCTCTTTCCCTGCAGGCAAATAAATGCCCGCAGGCAGTCACGTGCAGACCAGCAGAGTGCCAAGGCACTGTCTTCATTGTGTGCCGTTCCCTTTGGAATCTTTTCAGGTTACAGAAAACAGAAACCCAGGTAGAATGGTGCAACCCTAATAACCACATTCAATGTGTTTATGTAATTTGTGGAGCTCTTACTCTTCTCTTCCTACTCACCTGTGGCCCTACCTGAAGAAGTAGCAATGGGGAAAAGGGCCTCAACATCCATCATGGTTGTGCCATGATGCAGCTCGGTGCCAGGTCCGGGCTGTCTCATTTTCCTCCTTGCAGTTTCCTCATCATTGAACAGATGAGCAAGTGAGGCCTGGAGATGCATAGTGATTAAACAGACTTGAACTTTGGCCAGTCGGACCCCAGCAAAAGGGAGATAGTCTACTGTCTGTGACAGGAGAATATGGGACCTCGAGTACCCACATCGCAGCCCAACTCCTCAGGAAGGCCTTCCTGAGTAGTACAACCACATTCAATCACCTCTCCCTCCCCTAAACACCTCTGTTGTTATCAATCAATTTGGTGAGTTCTCTGGAGACAGCTCATCTAGACCAGCCTTGAACTATCACTCAAATCATTTATAATTATTTCTTCTTTCCAAGAGCTTAAGTGTCATATCTCCCCGAAGACTGAGGCTCCCCATGGGCAGTGGCCAAGGCTTGTTCATCTTGGTATCCCCCATCCACACCTAACAAGGTCCCCAAGGTATGTTTGTCAGTTTTGTTTAATTTTCTGGATATAAATTGAAAAATATCACAAAGGATTAATCTTTAAAGGCTCTTACTTTTTCTATTATACAGTAGATTCATCTTACTATAAAATCAGCGTAAAAGAAGATCCTTTTGGAAATTTTTTTACAAAATGTCTTTGGCTGGGTAATAAAATAGCCCTGACTATATCTAGTAGAACATATGAAGATGATATATTATAAGTGAAATTACTTTATAAATTATATAACATTATATAAATCAAGCCATCATTTTTACTATTTTAGTAATATTTTATTATATGTTTTAGTACTTAGTATTATTTAGCAGATACTGAGTCTTTAGTATTTTAGTATACTTAGTATACTTAGTATTTTATTGTATGCTTTAGTAATAATTATTACTAGTTCACTTATGACTATTACTAGTATGATAACCAGTGGGAATATTTCTCTTTTTCTTTTTTTATTCTTCCACATGCCTTCTATTGCTTATTAGAAGCCAAACCAGTTTTTATCTATCATTATACAGTCATGAATGGCAAGAAAAGGTTCTGACGACAACAGAGGAGTGAGACACTAGGTTGCACCACCCCTTGAGGAAAGCTGGCTCAGGAGCGACTGAGGATGCAGGCTGGGCCTTGGTGAGGATCAAAGCCCAGGACTTACAGTCCAGTTAATGACACACCAGGAACGAAGAGGAACATGACTGTCAAAGGCCAGAAAGTATAAATGCAGAAAAAAAAAATTTAACCAGACAATAAAATAATGAGAATAAATATCAAAATCAGGGTAAGTATTAAGACCCTCCATTCTGTTTGTAATTCTTCACAGTTGGGTCCTTTCCGCATCTACCCAAGGTGACCCAACACTCCAGGGTCAGGGGACCTTCTGCCTCCTCTTGCACAGAAGCAGTCCGATCTGGAGGCTGCAAGGTTGGGGGGCAAAGCTGGAGTCATTGCTGGCCCAGTTACTCATGGTGTGGACATGGAAATGATGCTCCAAAAAAGCAAGCCTCGGTCTCCTTATCTGAATGATACCGATGGTAATACCTAAGACTCAGAGTTCCTGCGAGGACTGAGTGAAATAATATGCACAGAAATACCTAATATATTTTAGGTGCTTGATGAGTTGATTGCGCCTCATGCCTTCTATCGCTTATTAGAAAACAAACCAGCTTCCATCATTATAGCATACATGTTTTCTTGCATTGTTAGGAATAAATGATCCAGGTAAATAGTATTTTAATAAATGACCAACCCAATTATATGAATGAATCAGAGCTTCTTAGCTCTCCCCTAATGTTGTGCATTTAGGCTGTTTTCTACTGATTGGAAAGCTATTGCTGTGATGAGCATCATCTATAAAATGGGAACAATATTACAGCACAACAGATGGTTGTATAGATTAAACATGCTCTGCTGGCAGAGCCTGTAGTTGGAACAGGGATGGGATGATTTATTCAATCCGCCCAAACTCTCCGTCCGATTTCTCCACGTTCTGTGACACCAGTAATGGCTCTAAGTAACCAGCGTAGTTTTGCTGACCATTAGTCAACAGCCAGGTGGCTTAATTCCTTAGAGGATGATGCTGCCTTAGCAAGGCCAAAACCCCTAACGTAAGCCACCTCCTCTCCGCTCCACACATGCCTGCACATCACCTAGGTTTCCTTGCCTTGTTCTTTCACATCACCTTGCAGTTAGCCCACTTGTAGTCCCGCCTTTGAATTCAGTCTTTATTACCAAACTGTATAATAGAACAGAAATATCAGGGGTTTGGGCAGTAGACAGACTTGGATCTTCTCCCCAGCTCTGTCACTTATTAGCAGTGTCTTATGAACAATTACATAATCTCTCTGTTTCCTCACTGAAAATGTAGCTAAGACAGCCCACCCTGTAGGACTTTTGTAATGAACAAGTAGGGTCATAAGCATGGCTCTGAGCAGGGATTCCAGCCCATGGTGACAATTCCTCCCCTTCACTCACACATGAAGTGGTGCTTGGCACAGGAAAGGCTGAGGACACTTGTAGCTCATCCTTACCTGCAACCCCCCCATCTATCCTATTTGGTACTGTGGCCCAGGTTCCCCTTATGGAAAATGATGGTATTCTATGACTAATATTGGATTTGGCATTGTTCCACCCTGGGAAATTGTTCTGTCACCTCCCATCACAAACGTGTTACTTCAGCCAAGTCCAGAGCCCCAAGACCCTACCCCAGTGAAAACTAGTGTAGAGTCACTGGTCCAGCAGCTTGTTTGATTCAATAATTTCTCTTTGCAGAGTGGGTTCCTGCCTTATTCATGTCTCTCTCCCTCCCCAGCCTTCAAAAACCTCCCATAAAATCCCAGCTTGGTAGTTGGGTTACTGTTAGCCGTGGACAGATTGCTGATCATGTTGTCTGTCTTCCAGGAGTTCAGAGCATGTACCACACTGACTCCCTGTTGCCGTACTCTACCCACCCAGGAGCCAGCCCTTTATCTGAACCTGCTTAGTCTATTCTGGGATGACACAGCGATGGAACACATTATGAGCATCATGAGACAGGATGGGAAAATGTTGCCCCATCAACCCCTGCAGGATGAGCCCTTCCAATGGGTTGCCTTCCTACCCATGGACTCGGAGTTGGGCCTTGGGCTAGCTGCCATGTAGCTATCACAGTGTCAGTGTAAGAAGTGCCTTGAAGAAAAGTATTATGCCTTGTTCCCTGTTGTTTCCCCATTTTATGGGGATAGAATTACTAGTGAAAGGTCACCTAAGTCATCAGGCTGTGAGTCTCCTAGGAGTGAGAGCAGATACACGCCCATGGTTCCTAGGCACAGTGCAAGGACTGTTGCCTGAATTCACAGTCCCTGGCCTCTCCCTGGTTTCCTACCCTCAGTTCTCTCTGCCTCTGTCTGGCGTGTGATTTTGAACGAGTGCTGTAACCTATCTGAGTCTCAGTCACCTCATCCACAGAATCGGAACCTTACTAGCTGCCCTGCCCAGGGCTGTTCATGATGACCCAATAAGTCAACATCTGTTGAAATGATGCAAACTGTGATGAAGTGACGATACGGCTACGATTCTTTGCCCTTAACTGCAAAGTGACCTCACTGCCTCGCAGCTTATGTGCACACTAATGACCTTCTCTCTTCTCTCACTAGGAGGAGAATGTCTAGCCTGGGACGACGGAAGAGAGCACCAGGGAAAATAGATGACAAAGACTATTTTTAGTCTGTCCTTCTTAACATCCCTCATATGTTTCATGGTGATTCATGCTGTACCCCTACTTTGCCCCTGCAAACAATTCCTTTGTTTTAATACAAATGATCTGTGTAGCATTTTTTTTTCCCTTGCTTGTTTTTCAAGTGGATAGATTCAATTAGGGACAAGAGAGTCTCACTGGAAGAAGTCCCTGCGTCGCTCCGTCTCTGCCCCCTCCCCTCCTTGCATGATGCTGCTATCTGTAAATATTTTGTAAATAGATTGATCCACTTGATAGAGTCCTAATGATTTATGTTGTAGCATAAATCTAAAACCAACAAAAATGGAGATCACAAGAATGTGCGTCTGTTTAAAGGGGACTGATTATTTCTCTACAGGCTTCATACCCTTCACACCTGGTTATGTCTTTCGGTCATAGTCTGAGCCTTCATGGCTGGGAGTGAAAAATAAGCTCATGCAGTTTACTGTTCACACTTCCCCCTGCCGCAGCAGCTTGCGTTCCCCTCCCTCCTTCCCTGCACCAGATGACAGGAAACGTTTAGCATCCACTTTAAAAAGCATAAGGAGAGGGGATATCGACCTTATTCCCCCACACCATATTTTATATCTCTGGAATATAAAACACAGCTTATGGGAAATAGTGCAGAAAAGAAAGGCCAGTCCATGAAGAGCAGTGGTTACAGCCACACTGACGTCCTGTCTGTAGTCCCGCAAGGACTGGCCGCTGGCGTCTCCCTCCTACACCCTGCACACTCATGGTTCCTGAGCACACGCAGAGGCTTCATACCGCACACACTGAGCGCTCTTTGCTTCCTAGCTTTCTGTGGCCATCAGAATACACTTGGACTGTTCAAAGGACGGGAGCAAAGTGCCAGGTGGCTAATGTCCCTGAGAGCAGCCCTCAACCACTGGTGGACTGAATTTGTTGGATAGCAACTGCTGCTTCCTCGCTGCCTGGGCGGGTCAGGTCTGAGGCAGGCTCTGTGCAGTCTCTCGTGGGACCAGACCCCAGTGCTCACTGCAGTATCCTATTTGTCAACACCCCCCGAAATGGCCCCCTCCCCTTTCCTGCCTCAATTCTCCTACCTGTGTTTCCTGGGATCGCATACCAAATAAACCACTGGCACTCAAGTCTCAGGGCCTGCTTTGGGGAAAACTCAGACTAAGATGGTCATTTTAACAGAACCCTCACATTTTTTACCAGC